>JACDNR010000087.1:0-47714 GCA_013421045.1 Propylea japonica | reverse complement strand
TATATATATATATATATATAATACTATTGTTTTTTTACAGTCTTGTTTTATTATATTGTATATGTTTTTGTTGAGGGAGATTAGACTGGGTTATTAAGAGTGAAGTGTTTTTCTCTTTTGTTTTTTTTACCTAGCTTTCGAATAATATTTATTCTTCTTCAGGGTCTACTACTACAAATAACAACAAATTGTATTTTTACACATAAAAATTCACATTAAATATTTTAAACTTACACAATCGAGGTTATTTACTCTTTTTTCATTGGTGTTTTTTAGCTGTTATATAATTTTTCCTTGAGTGTTAACTGTTCTTTCATACTTATTTTAAATCAAAAATTTTTCAAATGTCATAAATAAATAAAATCTTACGTTTACGTCACATTCACAGAACATATAACCTTCATATTTCTTATCCGTCATCTCAGCTGTGTTGTCTCATCTGTCAGACTCTTTTTTCTTATTTTGGTCATCGGTCTTATCTTTTTCTTTCTTTACTCGTCCACAGGTCCCATATAGGTTTCTCTCCTTCTCCTCCATTCTTGTGTCATCAAATATGAGTAGATATTGTTAATGAGTTTGTTATCTGTTTTTTTGTTCATCGGAGCTTCTTCATTGTTTATGTAAACATTTCGAGGAATAAACGTTTTTTCAGATTGTTTTCTGTTTTTACTATAGATGTTTCTTCCAGTTTAATTTTATGGTCTTTTTCTGTACTATGTTTTGCTAATGCGCATCTTTCTGGATGATTTTTGATGTCACTTTTTGTGTCCTTTTATTCTATTTTTCATTAATTGTGATGTTTGTCCTGTGTATACTTCCTCACATTCTGCGCATGGTATTTTATATACAACGTTGGATCTTTCCTGAATCCTATTTTATCCTTTGTTTTCGAGAATAGTTTATTTGTCTTGTGTGTGTATTTTTTTGATATTTTTATGTTTTCACCTCTGAATTCTCTTATGATCTTTTCTGTTTAGATTTCCTAAGTTTGGTAATGAACAAAATACCTGTCTCTCATTTTGATCTTGTTGTTCTCTCTCTTCCCTTATGTTGGTTTCTACATTCATCACCCTATTTATGAATTTTCTTGGGTATCCATTTTGTTCTAGTGTTCGCTTCAATGTTTTCAAATTTTTTTCCTGAATGTTTCATGGCTTATTTTTTTTATTCTATCTTTCATGTTATTATTGTGTTTACCTTGATTTGGATGTTGTGGTTGGACATGTAGTGGATTGTCCTGTTTGTTGCTGTTGGTTTTTTGTAACAGTCTAGTATTATCTTTTGATTGTTGTCCCTTATGGTCTTTGTGTCTAGAAAGGGCACCCATTTTTCTTCGTTTCTCTTTCCACTGTGAATTTAAGTTTACATCTATTTCTCCATCATTGAATATTGCAATTAGTTCTTCTATTTTTTATTCAAGTGTTGCCATGATAATATCATCCATGAATTTCTTAACAAAAGAAGGTTTGTAGCTGAGTTTTGGTAATTTTTTTTCTAGTACGTAATCCATACAATATTGTGCTAATATGGGGCTAAGTTTTGATCCCATTGCACTTCCTTTAGTTTGTCTATAATATTTACCTTGATACATACATACGTTATTTTCCATAACGAACTTTATCAAATTTAAAAAGTCTTGTTTGTTCAGACCTGTATGTATGCATTATTTTTCCCATTTATGTTCTATGGCCTGTTTAACCTAAATTGTATGTCATGTTTCCAACAAATTCTCTACATCTAGTGAGAGTAGTACTTCACCTCTTTTATTGATAGGTTTTTGTGAATTCTGCATACTCAAAACTGTCAGCTATATAGTAGTCATTATTCTTCTCATATGATTCTTTTAGTATCGTGGCCAGATATTCTGCCAATTTTGTAGTGGGTGAATTGTTCCTGATATTATTGGTCTGAGAGGTATATTGTCTTTGTGTATTTCGGTTTTCCATAAATTCTAGGGCATGTTCATTATAAACCATATATCTTTTTCTTCTTCTGCGTTATGATATTTTTTGTTTTAAGATCTTTGAAAATTTATTTGCTTTTGTTTGTATTGTGCTTGTTGGATCCTTTTTTATTCTTCAAATTCTTCTCTATTACCTAATATTTCCATCATTTTGGTGTGGTATTCCTCTCTTTCCATTATTACTGTGGCTCCCCCTTTATCACTTTGTGTTACTAAAAGGTTTCTATTATTTTTTTAGGTAGTGATAGGTATCGTTAAAATATTTATTTAGTGGATATTTTTTGATCCCTGTTTTGATGGACATAATTTGTTATAACACTGGTGATTTTGCTCTGTATGTGTCTTGTTTTTGATTTTCTAAGTTAGTTATATATATTCAACATCAGATAGCAATTCATCTATTTTTTATTCACTAGTGTTTACTGGTAGAGCGAAATTTGGTCCTAGTGATAATATCTGTTTAATTTGATCTGGAATTGTTGTCTCTGTAAGATTAACCAGCCAGTTTTCTTGTGTGATAAGCTTGTTTAACTGTTTTTTTCTCTAGATTTTGGATCTTTTTCAGGTTTCTTGGCCTTTGTTTATGGAACTCCTTGTTATAATTGATTTTTGTGTTCTTTGGTATTCATTCATTGTGTGCTCAGGTATCATGTTTTTTGCCTTTGTTTTATTCTCTTAAGCTCTCTTACCATGTTATTTAATGTTCTGTTTGTTTGTGAGATCTCTATCCTTAGTATTTCGCAGTAATGTGGTCACTTAGTTTTTCATTTTTCCTATGTAGTGATTGTTGTTTCCTTCTAGGATGTTCAGAATGTTTTTTGATTGTACGCTATATGGTTTGGACAAAGTCCTCTTCTTTTGCACTCAAGTAAAAACTTCAATCTATTCCTTGATGTTCCTATTTTAATGTTGAGTTGCTCCATTTCTTCAGAATATCTGTTGTATTTTGTCCATAGTTAGTTGTAATGAACTCATAAAATCCCATGTTTGATGTAATACTAATTGTTTTTTTACAGTCTTGTTTATTTATATTTGTATTGTTTGTTGAGGGAGATTAGACTGGGTTATTAAGAGTGAATGGTTTCTCTTTTTGTTTTTTGACCTAGCTTTCGAATAATACTTTATTCTTCTCAGGGTCTACTACAAAATAACAACAAATTGTATTTTTACACATTAAAATTCACATTAAAATATTTTTAAACTTACACATCGAGGTTATTTACTCTTTTTCATTGGTGTTTTTTAGCTGTATATAATTTTTTCCTTTGAGTGTTATTAGCTGTTCTTTCATACTTATTTAAATCAAAAATTTTTACAAATGTCATAAATAAATAAAATCTTACGTTTACGTCACATTCACAGAACATATAACCTCATATTTCTATCCGTCATCTCAGCTGTGTTGTCTCATCTGTCAGACTCTTTTCTTATTTTGGTCATCGCGTCTTTCTTATCTTTTTCTTTCTTTACTCGTCCACAGGTCCCATATAGGTTCTCTCCTTCTCCTCCATTCTTGTGTCATCAAATATGAGTAGATATTGTTTAATGAGTTGTATCGTTTTTTTGTTCATCGGAGCTTCTTCATTGTTTATGTAATACATCGAGGAATAAACGTTTTTCAGATTGTTTCTGTTTTTAATATAGATGTTTCTTCAAAGTTAATTTTATGGTCTTTTCTGTACTATGTTTTGCTAATGCGCATCTTTCTGGATGATTTTGATGTCACTTTTGTGTCCTTTTATTCTATTTTTCATAATTGTGATGTTTGTCCTGTGTATACTTCCTCAAATTCTGCGCATGGTATTTTATATACAACGTTGGATCTTTCCTGAATCCCTATTTTATCCTTTGTTTTCGAGAATAGTTTATTTGTCTTGTGTGTGTATTTTTTTGATATTTTTATGTTTTCCACTCTGAATTTCTTATGATCTTTTCTGTTAGATTTCCTAAGTTTGTGTATATATATATATATATAATATATATATATATATATATTATATATATATATATTATATATACGTACCTGAGTCAACCGGTGTTAAGGGTTAGCACCCCTTTCACCGTGAAACCCTTTCGCTTACGACAAAGTTAACGAAGCCTCGGATACCGCCCCCAGCGTTGAGGTTGCGCTGAGGGGAAGATCGATACAACCCCTAGCAGATGTAGGTGGAGCGAGTGGCGCCTCTTTGCGAACCGGAACCACAAGGCCAAGCACGTCCAGAACATCCACACAGGGTAACAGCTTGGATATGTCGAGTAGAGGTTCAATAGAGCCTACACAAAACTATCCCGCTTCAACCCGTGCACGTAGGCAGCATTGGACTAGAACAATGAACATAAGTCTAATCAATGCATATTACAAAGTTACCGAAAGGAGAAACACAGACAAAAAAGTACGCGGCAAAACTAGCGGAACTCTGGGAAGAACAGTACCCAGACAAAAAATTCACCGGCAAACATTTGATTGCGCAGGTCAAGAACATAAAGACGAGAAAGCTTCTCTCCCCAGACGAACTCGAGATGATGAAGGCGGACTCGATCAGAAAATCACCAGTCAAAACAATCAACAACATAAGAAGGAGCATCCACCGAAGAAGCCTGAACCTACAACAACAAGACAGCTCACAACAACAACAAAACAGCCCACACAACAGCAAGAAAGCAACACACAACAACAGGAAGAAGAAACAAATATACAAACGCAGCTCGAACGAACCGAAGACGATGAGACAACCCTGGAGATTCTCACTATGTTCCAGGCAGTTGACCTTGAGTGGAATGGAGTCGAAATAACTATACGACCCAGAATCACCAAACTGACCAACAGTAAAGATACCACCACAATGATGAAAGCCATTGATGAAGCCCTTGACAGTACATTCAGCAGCTCGACTAACTTGGGAGATTGTGCCACAAGGTATACTGTGCGGCCACCATAGCCAACATAATCCAGCCAACAAAGACGACAAACCCCACAGTAATGCACCAACAACGAAACAGCAAACCCCCATGGGGAGGAGCGAATCGAAAGAAGATCGCGAACATCCGACGAGAGATAGGAGTCCTACACAGCTTTCTGAACACCACGAAACCATCCAAAAAACTTGAGAAGAAAGTCCAGAAGTACGCAGATAGGAGAAAGCTGAAGAAAGCGATCGCAAATACCACGAACACCTGAAAGTACACATGGAGACCATGAAGCAGAAGATCGCAGCCTTGGGGAGCCGAATGCGAAGATACCATAAAAGAACTCAGAGACACCGAGAAAATAACCTTTTCATGAATAACCAGAAAGAGTTCTTTAGGAGTCTCGATGAACAACGAAAACATGCCGAAGATATTCCTCCGAAACAAAAGAGATGCAAGAATACTGGTCGAGTATTTGGTCACAAAGTGAAGTGCACAACAAGGAAGCCCCGTGGATAAAAACTCTAATCGAAGAACAAACTGACCTAGAAGAAATGGCACCAATAACAATAACTACAGAAGACGTCAGTAACACTGTCCGCAGAACAAAGAACTGGACCACCCCCGGCGTTGAAACCTACATAATTATTGGTGGAAGACTCTCAAGTCAACACATAAAGTGTTGGCCAGACTTTTTCAAGAGTCGCTGCAAAACCCGGAGGGCATCCCAAAATATTTCACCCAAGGTGCAACCTGCATGATTCCCAAGACGGAAAAATTGTCTGACCCCAGAAACTACAGACCAATCACGTGTCTTCCATCAGCGTACAAGATTTTAACGTCTACAATAGGTTTCAAAATAGTCACACACTTAAAAAACAACAAACTACTAGCCTGGGAACAGAATGGCTGCAACAAGAACGGCAGAGGAGCTAAGGAACTCCTAGTGATAGACAACGCGATCACGACGAAACAGGCAAGGAAAAGGTTGAAAAAACCTATCCATGGCTTGGATAGACTATCGCAAGGCCTTCGATTCCGTCCCTCACTCCTGGCTGCTTCAGGTACTCCAAATATATAAAATCAACCCTCTAGCAATCCAACTACTGCAACATCTTATGACCACGTGGCACACAAAGCTGACAGTTAAACACGAAACCGTGTCCTACCAGACGGATGAGATCAGGATAGCAAAAGGAATTTTTCAGGGTGACGGCTTCAGTACCTCATGGTTCTGTACAGCCATGAACCCCATCAGTAGTATGCTCAAACAGAACAGCATACGGTTACGCCATTGACAGTAACACTATCCTCTCACATTTGTTCTACGTGGACGACTTAAGCTCTTCGCCAGAGGACGAAAAACAGTTGGAGGGAGAACTGGAGCTGGTAAGGAGTTCAGTGACGATATCGGTATGTCGTTGGGGTTGGAGAGTGTGCGGTTGTGGAGGTCAGGAGAGGAAAGATGTTTAGACAACAAACACCCAACTGAAAGATGGTCGAGAAATAAGAAGTTTAGGAGTTGAGGAAAGCTACAAATACCTGGGAATCCAACAAACTTATGAAATACGTCAGCAAGAAAATAAACGAGACGCCGAAAGTGAACTTCTCAGAAGAACGCGGAAAGTACTTGGGACACAGCTGTCAGGAAAGAACATTATAACGGCAATCAACATGTGGGCTGTACCAGCGTTTACTTATACAGCTGGCGTACTGACATGGTCAAAAACAGACTTACAAAGAATTGACCAAAAGATAAGAACATTACTCACCAAGAATGGCTTGCTTCACCCTAATTCGGCTGTGGAAAGAGTATACTTACCCCGAAGAACGGGCGGACGTGGATTGAGCAGTCTAGAAGATACCTGTCAGAGAGAAGAAAAAAATATTTTAGACTATTTTCGCAAGAGAAATAACCCGGTACACCAATGGGTGACTACTTACCAGCCAATATCCGATAGAGCAGGAATATCGCCTTCGAGAGAACCTGAAATAGAAAATAGATTAGAGAGCCTCAAACAAAGCTGGCAGTCTAAATCACTTCATGGCAGATTCTATGCCAGCCTGCAACAGGAAGAAGTGGACAAAACAAAATCACATACTTACCTTATGCAAGGCTTTTATACCACAAACCGAGGGAACATTGATGGCCATTCAAGACCAGGTGGTGCCAACTAGAGTATACACGAAAACATAATGAAATTGCAGTAGAAACAACTAAATGCCGCCTCTGCAACATCGCTGAAGAAACAATTCAGCATCTCTCTTCAGGATGCTCACAGATAGCTGGTACAAATACCTGGCCCGGCATAACGAGATGGGAAAGGTAGTGCACCACACTCATATGCCTCCGAGAAGAACTACTACCGCACTTCACCCCTCACCACTTGTATAGCCCACAGGCAGTACTAGAGAATGACCAAACTAAGATCTACTGGGATCTGACCGTGGTGACTGACAGGGGAGCGGAACACAACAGACCGACATGGTGGTGTGGAATAAGACCAAGAAACTGCGCATATCATCGACTTTCGGTGCCCTTAGATAACAACTTGGCAAAGGCGTATGGGGAGAAGATCACTAAGTATAACGTCCTCGCCCGTCAGATCAGAGACATGTGGAAGTTGAAGTCGGTCACAATACTTCCCTTGATCATCAGCGCCAAGGGCTGGTCCACCGAAAAACTTCCACACACATAAAAGAACTTAAACTGCCTCCAAACACCATAGCATGGATGCAGAAGGCCGTAATATTGGAACGGTTGGCATAGTCCGACAAGTCATAATCCTTATTGAGTGACTAGCAAGGTTGCTCTTGACTCACAAGTCCGGGTAACCTGGTGAATTCCAAACTGGTGAAAAAAAAAAAAAAAAAAAAAAAAAAAAAAAATATATAAACATGTCATATATCGCTCTTAAATCAGTGGCGCCGCTTAGGGGGCCCCAACAACTTAATGGCCTCTGCGCAGATTGTACCAATTCATTCATCACTACCCCCCACTGAAACATGTGGGCCACCCTGCCCCCGGTGGCATCGCCACTGACCTAAGAGCGATATATGACATGTTATATATTTTTGAAATGAGAAAAAAAACGGTGATTATTTTTTGAGTGAAAATGATTTGGATGAATATTCAGTATATCAATTTTCATTCACGAAAATCCCAAGTAGCATTTTTTCGACGACAAACTCATTATACACAAAAATTAACGTTGTCATTGGTTTAGAATTAGTCGTTATTGAAACGTCGCATTGAAGACTACCTTTCAACGTAATCGCGACCCTAAGCATGACTAAAGTTGAACTAGTCGTCGCGACGACGTCGAAGCAACTACGTACAAAAGTAGTTTATTTTGATTTTTGGGATTAGGAACGACGTTATTATAACGTTTATAGACAACTTCTCGATTCAGAAACAACGTTGTGGATTCAACTATTACCAGAGGAGATGATTTTATATTGAAGTAGTTGACTCGAAAACGTTATCGCGTAGTCGATAATCTCAAAATTATTCTATTTGCTAATGCAAATGAAAAATAATTTCGAATAGTTAAGAAGAACATTTTTTGGATAAATCGAGCAAAGATCACGTTTATATTATTCACCTTATAGTTTCGTGATATTTCAATTCTTCAATTTATAATGACAAGGTATATTAATAAGTTGAGTCATATTATTTCAATGTCCACATTATCCAATTTTTAAATAAAATGTGATCAAATTATATTGAAATTTCATAACCTCCATTTGACGGGGTAAAACAAATTGACAGCAGTTAAGCTTGGTCGTATAGTATAGACAATTAGTTGGGATTTTTCGCGATTTTCGGGAATTTTTTAAAAATACACCCCGACCATTTTTCTCGACGGAGGAACAACGCGAACATCCTCGGGACAACCTTCCGCTACCGTCTCGAACCTCAACCCCGCGAAACCACCGAAACCAACCACCCCGATACACACGTATCCACCCTCACCTACAAATTCCCCTCGCCCGTTGCCATGGTTATTATTCTTTTAGTATATTAGTATAGACTAGAGTCGCATTTTGGGTATTACATTGGTTGTCTAGTAACCCAACGTTTAGAATTATTGCAGTTTTTGGTCAACTAAACTACCAAACTACGCCATATTTTAACAATCGGTCATTGACCTTTGGGACGTAGATGAACGAAAACAAATGATTTTAAAACCTCAATTTAAATTTTCTGCGCGAAATTTTTTCTAAATCTCGTTTAGTAAGCGTTTGAACTCATGAAAAACATCAGCAATTTCTTCTTGATATAACTTTTTATGAATTTTCAATTTTGAATTTTCCAGAAATATCCAATGGATTGTAGGCGCGCTTGTTTTTCAGCATGAATCAATAGTATATTCAACAGTAAAGTGGTCTTCGTTGTCGATTTCTGTTGCGAAACAATAATTTCCACCTATAAGGTGGAAATTATTGTTTCATAACAAGGGACAATTGGCTCTATGCATAAAATTGAAAATGAATCTACATGGCGGTACAAATTGAAATATTCACGTGATGGCCACGGTAATTATTTGGTTGAAATGTCAACTATCTTAACGTCATATCTGGAATGAAATTCGTTTCCATATATGGCACATGTGTGAATTAGTTTGCATTAAAGTAAACTTCGCAACGTTTAGACAACGTAAATCTGACAACTGAAGTTGGAGCACGACGTTGTCAAAACCCTAAAATGATTGACCAAACTGGTGCATTTCATGGTTGTGAGAACGTTGTGTAGAGGTCGGCTAAGTCACTTAGTTTGGTTGAGCGACTTCTTTATACAGATGTGGAAAAAACGGATGGAAACACAGGAGTTTCAGTGTTAATTCACGCTGGTTCGGAATCCAGTGGAACAGTGGAAGAATCGAAACCTCGGAGCGATGCGATGTTGAATAAGCGGCTGGTCTGTTGGAATGGCAGTCTGTACTGAGTGGGGAAGCGCGCAAGCAACGATCTAGGATCGAATATCGAATCAGTAACACTTTCAAACGGGAGATGGATAACGTCGCATGTCTATTGAAAATGAATACGCCAAATTTTCTCCAGTCTTATGACGCCATGGCGGAAGTTATTTGCCTCAATGAATGAAACAAATATTTTTCTGTTAAAATTAATATTCAGGTTCTGTTTTCGCCATAACTGGTTTGAAAATAAAATAAATTCTACGAAAAACAAAAATAAATTCAACGAAAATAAAAAATGAAAAAAAACAGAAATTAATTCTACGAAAATAGAAAAAAAATTGAAACATTTTATATTGAAGAAAAATTCAAATCAAATGTTCAAATAATCCACCTTATTGTGCCAAACAGTAGCCAAATCTGTTGTAAAGATTCAATCTCATATCTCGGAGAAGATTCGGCGTACTTGCTATTTTGGAACAAAGTTGGATTATTTTGGACCTTAATTCAATAATGTTCGTCGCTCTTTCAATTTCTTGCCCATACACCATATTTTTGAGATATCGCCAAAGATAGAAATCATTGGGAGATAAATCTGGAGATCTGGGGGGCCATTTGATGTGTTTCTGTTTGTGGTAATGAGACGATCAGAAGAAGTCGTTCTTAGATATTGTGTGACTATGCTTGCGTTATGACTTGGGCAGCCATCCTGTTGAAACCAGACATCATCATCATCAAAATTAATGGGCAGCTGTCGAACTATCGGAATAATTTGATTCTGTAATAGATCCAAATATTTTGCAGCGTTTAGGTTACCATCGATGAAAAATGGCCCTATCATGTGATTACCCAGCATTCCTGTCCAAACATCAAGTTTTTCAGGATACTGGGTACGCACAGGAATACTAAGGTGCTTATTCTCCCTAGACCAATATCTTACTACGGATGGATTATGTTTTCTATGCAATGAAAACGATGACTCATCCGTGAATAAGATATTGCTCAGAAAAGAACTACTCTCATTCTCTTTTTCCATCATCTTTTCACAGAATTCCATTTTTGAAATGGTCTTCTGGAAAAATTTCCTGAGAGGTTTGCACCTTATAACATTTGTAACCATTTCTTTTCAAAATATTCCGAACAGTTCTATCGCCCAAATCGACTTGCTGGGCAATTTTTCTGCTAGAACAAGGTGCACTGGTTTCAACAGCCGCACACACATCCACTTCTCTTGCCAAACGATTTTCACTGACGGTCTTCGGTGGTTTATCAATTCTGCAATGAAGGCATGTTCGTAAACAACCACATTGCTCGAACTTCTTGACTATTTTGGAAATAGCCGAACGTGAAGGTATCGGCCTATCTTCAAAAGCACATTAAACGAATTTATTGTCTCCGCAATTTATTGATAGACCACCGAAATACCATTTTATTATTTGAATTTTCTCTTCAACCGTATACATTTTGATTTCCGCAGAATCTAATTTATTCTCAAACCGTATGGTCTATCGCATCCAAAGTTTGGATTGCGACTAATTCAATCAGAGAACCGCGTTAAGAATTGCAGCAGGAGCAGAGCGAGGCAACCCCCCACTACAACTACAAACTGCCATTCCAACAGACCAGCCGCTTATTCAACATCGCATCGCTCCGAGGTTTCGATTCTTCCACTGCTCCACTGGACTCCGAACCAGCGTGAATTTAACACTGAAAACTCCTGTGTTTCCATCCGTTTCTTCCACATCTGTATACGTCGACGCAACGTTAAATTGCTTCTTGGGATATTTCACTCGAATCAGATGTGGTTCTGTTAACACTATGGCGACAAAATTTTGGATGAAGCTTATTATTAGCATCTTGCACGAGTCCAAAAATTTCATTTCGATTGGTTTCGTTTCGTCTGCGATACCGAATAGCAAAAATTTTGAATGACCCTATTTTATGGAACACTCTGTACGATTTGGCTGGCTAACAAACTTAACCGGCCCATTTGGGAACCGAACTCACCCTGGGACCTTGGAAATCTCAACTCTATAGGACAATTCCTTCGAAAGTTATCGTGCCGGATGAACAGAATTGAATTTTACCACGAGTTCGTCCTCCGTAAGTCGAACCCAAACGTTTGAGACCATTTTCTACATAAAATTCGCGAATTGCAGACATTTGGACAAGACGATATGGCACTCCTTTAAGTAGAACGAGCGCTCAAAAATTGGTCGAATGAAAGAATTCTGTATCAGCCTATATATCTCCCATGAAGAGGGTGAGACAATTTTAATGTTCATATAGATGTCCTTTATACGTGGTAAGAATACGTACAGTTCATCGTGACTCACCCTGTATAATATTCAGCGATTCAAATAGATTTTAGCAAAGATTATAGAGATTTGAATTATCATAAAAATTGACGTTCATGTCATTTGTTCAGTCATATTTTTCACAGTTAGGTGGTCCACTCGTGAGAGAAAGCAAGTTGAACACCTAACAGCAATTACCTACCTACGTACCGAAACCAGGCGAGCTCTTATACGAGCGCTCATTAAGAAAATACAGCTTGGCCAAGAAAAATAGATGAACTGAAAATTCCTAGCAGTGAAGTAAGCACATACAGCAGAATATCTCTGAAGAATTTATAAATTCATATTGTATATTTACAAGTCGAAGAATCGCTTCTTCCACGCTTAACTGAAAGTGAAGTAGCAACGAAGAGTGAGGCTATGTCAGAGAAGAGTGAATGAACAAACCTTAGTCCGAATATAATTAATTATTCAGCAGGCCAGAATTTCCGATGCGAGTACACGGCAAACAGATAGACTGTCATTTGCAATAACGTCGCAAAATTACATAGAGATGTTGAAGCTAAAAAATGAAGCAAAATTGCTGAAGAAGGAAAAAGCGATAAAATCAACTAAGCCGAAACCTTCAAACCTTGTCTACTTTTTCGATTTTTTCGTAGCAGATTCAGAATTCCGAAGGCATCTTGAAGAGGTTTTCGGTTGGACTCAATATAGAAGAAATCCTTCAATATTTAAATAGTTTTTAAGTTTTTTTTGTTGGAATGGCGAGACAGAGTTTTTTCTACTGAGGTTTTTCCCCGAGCTCCGGTATCATACGAAAAAATAGTATGGACCCCGTTTTGCATTAACCTCAGTCAGGCATTTTTGTTTTTTGTATTGTATTATGTTAGCTCTTGATTTCAAAAGAATATGTATATAACCTAATTTATCAAAATCCATTCAATGGAAAGATCCACCTCCTTACAATGCAAATCATTGCTGTATTCAACTATAAAAATAAAAATAGGGTTTCTGTATTTGTTTCTCTCATCTTCAGAAGAGAAAAGAATTTGTGAACACTAATCCAAAATACCTGGATGGAATGAATTAACACATATTTGAAAACTCTTACCTTTCTGGAGAAAAATTCGATAGTTTCATAATGTTGCTTCTTCCAACATTCTAGTGAATGATGATACTGATACGTAATGGGACCCACTCACTAAGAAGGAAACGCGAAGGCTTCAATGCGCGTGTTACGGGGTATAGTAAAAGTAGTGTGTGTATGGCGTTCCGCAGCGCCGTTCGAAATTTGGAATGCACAATTCCCTTGGTCGGAATCAGGATAGTTTTGATTTTAGCGTTTGCATTGCTCATCGTACGTGGAAGAATGTCCAAGAACGACCGTGAATGGGCAACAAGTCTGTGCACGTTTCATATTTTCAGCAATACAGTGTCGGGTTCGCTATTTATACACTGGACATTTTCTCCTTAATAACAACACAAGCCACTGCCATTAACATCAGATCTTTTCTCGACGTCATCTCACGCTTCTCACACATCCCCACTCAAGAAGCAAAAGTGTCTGTGTGTGGGAAATATGAAAGTACACGTTTACTTTACTTTACAGTCAACGCGCAGATACTTAACTGCGCATTCTTCCTTCCTAGTGAGTGGGCTCCTTAAGACTTTCCAAGCAACAGTTCAGAATGTATAACATATACTTTTTCCTCCTGGGGTTTTTTCATAATCAGATAACTAGCTACTGAGGTATATTCATGTCAAAAGAATATTTGGATGAAGCATTCGAGCTGATCTAATGAAGAGCATTTAAGACAAAACGTACATGCGAAAGATGATTCATTTAATCTAAATATTATTTATATATCAAAAAGAGTTTATCTAGATATGTCCATTTTGATGACCTTGTAATTTGTTGATATTTTTTACACTGAAACGAGATACAAGTATTTCCTTTCACTTGACTCATTCTTATACAGGGTGTCCCATTACTCGACGTCAACCCGGAACCGGGTGAAAAGGCAAGTAATGCTGGTTGTCAAAAATATTAAAAAAAATCTAAGTTGCATGATTTAAAAAAATGCGCATTTAAAAAACACGCAAAATTCCACACCCTGTGACAGTCTTTTCGCTCCTGTTGCCACAAATATCAACTTTTTCCAACTTTTTTCTTTGCTGTGTAACCTTGAATAATGCTTGTCTAAACTGTAATCAAAATTTTGATACCAGCTGCTCTAGGTTTCATAAAAATAGGGCTTACTTCTCAGAAAAAAAATTCGAAATAAACAATTGCCTAGTTTCAACTGACTGTATTGAAAAAAAATGTACTACGTAGGTTTGGCATGTTTTTTCAAAGTTGGCGCATTTAGTGAGGATTCCAAAATGGTATAATACTTGTTTACTTGTAGCTGCCGTAGTTCAAATTTATTTTCTATTGCCTTTGAATACACTTTTCGTTAACTGCTTCCCAGTAATAGAGTCCAATGGATTCAAGTCCGGTGAACGGGCCGGCCACGAGATTGGACCAGAACGTCCGATCCATCTTCCAGGAAAAAATGTTACCAGAAAAAAAATTTTCAGAGAAATTTCTCCGGAAAAATTTTTTCTGGAAAAATTATTTTCTCTGGAAATTTTTTTTTATGATAACATTTTCTCCCGGAAGATGGATCGGACTTTCTGTTTCAATCTCGTGGCCGGCCCGTTCACCGGACTTGAATCCATTGGACTCTATTACTGGGAAGCAGTTAACGAAAAAGTGTATTCAAAGGCAATAGAAAATAATTTGAACTACGGCAGCTACAATTAAACAAGTATTATACCATTTTGGAATCCTCACTAAATGCGCCAACTTTTGAAAAAACATGCCAACTTACGTAGTACATTTTTTTTCAATACAGTCGGTTGAAACTTGGCAATTGTTTATTTCGAATTTTTTTTCTGAGAAGTAAGCCCTATTTTTATGAAACCTAGAGCAGCTGGTATCAAAATTTTGATTACAGTTTAGACAAGCATTATTCAAGGTTACACAGCAAAGAAAAAAGTTGGAAAGAGTTGATATTTGTGGCAACAGGAGCGAAAAGACTGTCACAGGGTGTGGAATTTTGCGTGTTTTTTTAAATGCGCATTATTTTAAAATCATGCAACTTAGATTTTTTTTTATATTTTTCTGACAACCAGCATTACTTGCCTTTTCACCCGGTTCCGGGTTGACGTCGAGTAATGGGACACCCTGTATAGGCTAAATTAATTTTCATTTATGATGAATCCACATTTATTTGCAGCAGATAATCAAGGTAAAAATGTATAATGGATAAGTGGCAAAATTTCTATTTGCATTGTGAATAACTTATCACAGAGGACTATACCAAACACATGGGTAATCTTCTGATGGAAAATATTCCACCAATCATTTTTTTATTGGGAAAGTCTGATTCAGATTCATCACCTAATGAATCATATTCAATCAATGAAGTAAAGGACGCGGAAGAATAAAATTTTGAGGATCGTCACTCATGCATGTGATATGTTTTCTTCATGCGTATATATCGTTCTTTAAAAACAGTAATGAACAAAAAAAATTCAGTGAAAGTCCAAAATTTTTTAGTCTTCAGTTTTTCAGTATAAAAATTTTTCAGTCTAAATTTTCAAGTCTGAAATTTTTTAGTCCAAAATTTTCAAGTCTAAAATTCTTTAGTTCAAAATTCTCAAGACTAAACCTTTTTGGTCTGAAACTTTTAGTCTCGAATTTAAGACTGAAAAATTTGGAACTAAAAAACTTCAGTCGAAACAATTGTAGACAAAACAATTTAAGACGAAAATATTTCAGACAGGACTATATAAGTCTCAAAATAAAAAAAAAATTTGGACGGAAAAATTTCCTGAAAAATTTCAGACCGAAAAATTTTATTCAAAATAATTGTAGACAAGACAATTTTAGACAAAAAAATTTAGAAAAGAGAATTTCAGACAAAATTTTTTAATTATTTATTTTTTACATATTTTTTTAATGATTTCCAGAATATAATTCTGATTGTGTTGATATTCTGCATTTATATATTTGGTATCCATCTCAATCCTATATAAAATTTTGAGGTAATAGTCTTATTGCTCCACTAATGAACTAGCGCTCGAAAGCTCAAGCTCAGGAATTTTCCCAAATTGTTTATCATTGTGTTGGATTCTGAACAAAAAATGATAGCACTATAGTAAAAAAATTTAGAAAAGCTCTGAGCAAGAGCTTTTGAGGGCTCGCCCATTCGTGGAGCATTGAGACTATAAGGTACCTCAACATTTTATATGGAACCTGATATTGATACCAATATATAAATGAAGAATATCAGCCACAATCGGAATTATATTCTGCAAATCATTCAGAAAATGAAATATGGTTCTGATGATGCGATCATCTTGAAATTTCAATGAAAATTCAGTATATCAGTCTTCACAATATAAATTTCTTACTAATCATTCGTAAAATATAAATATCACTCGAATCGGTTATCTTTCTATGGAAATATGAATTATCTTTCTCTCAATATTCCATTGATTTTTTCATGGTTCTGTGTACACAATGGCCACAAAATTTTGCATGAGGCGTATTATGAGCATCTACATGCGGCCGCAACTTTTTATTTCGATTGGTTTCGAATTGTCTGAGATATCGAGGACCAGAAATTTGGAATGGCCATTTTTCATGGAAATGGTTTATGACATTTTCGGTCCAAAATTCGGAAATTACAGACCCTTGGGCAAAACGATATAGCACTCGTTTAAATAGAATGAGCGATTAAAAACAACAAGAATGAATTAACCCTTAAATGCACCGTGATGCCATTTGGCAACACACCGATTTTCAGCTAGAATCTTCAAACAGAAAACTATTTATTCGTTAGTTCGTCTTAACGCCGTTTGTCAACAGTGTACTCACCTAAATTTATAGCCGCTACGCGTCGCTAATGTTCTACGTGTTGGTAATCGCGATAACTGTCAAGTGATACGCGCAAGCGTTGAAGTTTGTGTGATTCGCAGAATTATTTGAATTTTTCCGATCTTTCTACAAGAAAGCCCTCATAAAGAAAAATATTACTGACATTGGCAAGGTATGTATTTGAATTATATTTCATTGAATTTCGTAGTACTTACTTCAATGTTCATTATTCACAGATTTCGGTATGTAGACAATTGGCTACATAGCGCGTTCAAGTGAATTTCGATTTATCATCTACTCATTTCATCAATATCTTATATTTCATTATTGAGCATTTATTAGAATCATAGTTATCAATAATTCTGATGAATCGTTTTATTAATCTGAAAATTTTTTATCAGATGGATAAACGACCGTTGTCAAATGAAGAATTGGAAAAGTATTGGGAGGATTTTACCGGGCTAGAAAGTGAGATGAAGAAGATGCTGATCTCTTTGATGATGACAGCTTCGAAGATCCTTCGTATGAGCCGTCTCCAGAAGATGAAGCCAATAATCATTTAGCGAATTTGTTGCCTATTCCGGACACGCTTTCATCTGTTCCCAGCACCTCAACGGAAAACGTTGATGAGTCGGATGGTACACATAAAAAGGGGAATAAGGGCAAATATATATCGTGGAAAAAGAAATATCTAGAAATGAATGAAGATCAGCTCATTTTACATGGAAATACCGAAATACATGGAGAGCTCCTTTCTCTCGACACTCCATATCAATTTTTTAATTATTTTTTCTCCAAAGAATTGATTGATACGATTGTCTATCAAACGAACCTCTAGCGTGTTCAATTACAGCCAGAAAAGCCGATGAGTTTTTCAGAACAAGATATGAAGCAGTATATCGGAATTCTGTTGTACATGTCAATTGTGCATATGCCTAACACAAGATCGTATTGGACCGCAGAACTTGCATTCGAACCAATAAGAAGTGTGATGCCTGTAAAAAAGTTTGAGAGATTGAAGCAATTTCTTCATTTCAATGACAACTCGAAATTCATACCAAGAGGTGAAGTGAGCCATGATAGACTTTTCAAAATCAGGCCAATAATGGACAATCTGTTGCATAAGTTCAACAATATACCACTGGAAAAACATTTGTCCATTGATGAGCAAATGTGCTCAACAAAAGTGAGACATCACATGAAGCAATATACTCGTATGCCAATGAAGCCCCACAAATGGAGTTTCAAATTCTTTGTCTTGTCGGGAATATCTGGATTCTCATATAATTTCGAGATATACAGCAGTCAAGAGAACTATATACTTCGCCTTGCATCTGAGCCAGATTTGGGTGCTACCTCCAATATAGTACTCCGGTTGGCTCGTATAGTTCCAAGGAAGGAGAACTATCGACTGTACCATGATAATTATTATTCCTCGTTACCTCTCATGGTCCATTTGGCGAAAGAGGGAATTCATACTTTAGGTACAGTAAGGCGAAATAGGATACCAAATTGTAAACTTCCCATAGAAGTTTGCATGAAAAATGTAGTTCGAGGTTCAAGTCATGAATTCGTTGCAACGATAGATGGAATCGATGTGTCATCGTTAGTATATAAAGACAATAAATATGTCACACTCATATCATCCTTTGCTGGAACCCTACCAAAAACATCTGTGAAGAGGTATGATCGCAAGTTGAAACGAACAATTGATGTTGAGTGTCCATTTGTGATCCAACAATACAATCAGCATATGGGTGGTGTTGACCTCCTTGACAGTTTGATGAGTCGTAATAAGATCAAAATAGAAAGTAGGAAATGGTATATGAGGATATTTCATCATTTATTGGACCTCACGACGGTGAATGCATGGTTGGCTCATGGAAATGCTCAAATAATACAAACACTCTGGAACAAGCTCATTTTCGAGCAGAAGTAGCTAATTGCTTAACCAAAATTCAAACGGCTGCGACGTTCAAAAGAGGTCGGCCAAGTTCAGGCTCAATTGAGGCAGA
This sequence comes from Propylea japonica, assembly GCA_013421045.1. NCBI lineage: Eukaryota > Metazoa > Arthropoda > Insecta > Coleoptera > Coccinellidae > Propylea > Propylea japonica. Next base: position 28,686 of record JACDNR010000087.1, on the reverse strand, counting down.
AATTCGAGCGAAAAAAATGAAAGGACCAGCTCAGCATTTGCCTGCCCAAGATGTCCATCAAGACCAAATTGAGGTGAAATTTCATGATGAGTCGGTGACGACAAGAGTGCTTCTGCAGCTCAGCCAGCTCCTTCGCAAAATGAGCAGATTAAATCATACGTTTAGAGCAGATCTGTGCTTCCTGAAGCTCCACAGAGGTGAGAAAACCTGAGCGAGGATGGCTGGACACGAGCATTTAGTATGAAACGTCAACAAAAGGCAGTGAGGCAAGCGTGTCACTGCCTTTGGTGAGTTGGTGGGTTCACCGGAGACAGCCACTAACACTAAAGCGGAGAGCGGCTTGGCTTCTTCGTCCACTTGATCAATTTGAGGTGAATAAACAGAGGAGAGGGACCATATAGAGGAATCGAGAAACAACCAGTGAGGACCACGTCACCACAATAGGTGATGATGAATGTCTGCTGGCATCAATCCTCGAGAGGCACAATCAGCTGGATTGTCTTCAGACACCACATGCCTTCAGCGATCCTGGATCTCGGCGACTCGATTGCCAACAAATGTCTTCCACCTGTGACTCTCACCACGAATCCACGATAAGGCCACAGAAGAATCGCAGAAGGCGACGCATTCAGTAGCCAGACGCTGCAACACACGAGTGGACAGGTGATGCATAGGTTCGGCGAGATGATGGGCACCGCACAGTTTCAAGGGAGGCAGGGTTATAGCCTTGCAAGGGGGAATTTTGGATTTTGCCGCCAGGAGGAAGACATGGTAATGTCCAAACGATGCGAAAGTACGGATATAAACTACTGAAGTGTAGCCGGATTCAGAGACATCAGAGAAGCCGATCAACCGATGAGGAGAAGAAGAAATGGCTGAGATGAATCGTGGTATGTGAAGCTCTGCCAAAGTGGGGATTGAAATTGCAAACCATCCCAAGGGATCGAAGATTCTGGCCATCTGACTCAAAACAGACCGCTTGGTGATTGCTGTTGAAGTCAAGAAAACAGAGAAAAAGAAGTGTTTAGCCGGATTCCACCCCAAAAATCATGAGACTCGGTTAACGTTCGAGAAGAAGGGGGTCAATTGAGGAGGATTCTTCACGATGATCAGAAGAAATACCGTCCAGCAGGGGAAGATGATTACGTCAGACTATGCGTTGATAATCTCTCTGCTCAGGACTTATCAAGATCTGTCGATACATCTATCTGATATCAGCAGTGAAGACAAATCGATATAGACGAAAGCGAAGCAGAAGAGTGAAAATGTCCTCTTGCAGTTTAGGGCCGGTAAGCTGAAGATCGTTGAGGGATTTGCCATCAGCAGATGCGCAAGAGGTGTTGAAAACCACTAGAATTTTAGGAGGAGGGTCATCAGGACGATGTACAGGATGGTGAGGGATGTAATCGGATTCATATCGCGGACAGTCAGAAGATTCAGCACCCAATTCCATGTTGCCACTCTCGAGATATTCATGTATTTATGGAAATTTTCTACATGTTCAGAATAAAATTGTATTGTACATATGTACAACTTTTTAGCCCTATGAAATAGGGAAAAATTAATATCACATTGCGGTCATCTTTTCTGGAGAAACTCATATTGCCGTCAACCGCTTTGCTTTGACGTCTTTTGATCTCGAGTTATAAGCGGAAATTGACACTTGGGCAATTTCAATTTTGGTCGTTCCTGTTCGTGCTATGAATCGAAAACCAAAACATTATAAGGACGCTTATTTGATAGGAATTCACTGGCTCAATCAAATGTTTGCCGAGGGCTTTCCTTCCATATTTATCACATGAAACTTAGTTTTTTTCTGGTGGAAAAAATAAGTTATTTTCACTTAAAAATAATAACTGTTGTTTTCTCGTTCCAAGGATCATATATCGCTCTTATTTCAGTGGCTTTGCCATGTTTTACAAATCTATAGGGAATTTTGGGTATCCTATCCAGCCCTGAATTTTATTTTCCAATAATCTTCCTAACAAGGTAGAGAAAAATACAGCAAAATTAATTTTTCGACGAAAAATGTTATCGACGGAGATTTTCAACGAAAACATATATTTAATGAACAAATAAAAGTTAATTTAAGATTTCTATTGATATTGTATGCAATTGTTTATTGATATTCATTAGTCGGCATGTCGTCGTGCGAGAAGGTTGTAACGATGGACGCATCGCTTATTGATTTGCTTTGCGGAAATTGCAATCGTAATATTTCAAATTTCCCAAACGGACACAAGTGCATTACTTGCCATAAAGTTTTCCACTCTAGCTGTGCAAGGAAAACAAAAAGTGTTGTGAAGCTGAACTCATTCCGATTACCAGTGGTGAATTTTCTGAAAATTCTATACCGGGAAATGCTCCAATGGTAAATTCGTCGATATCGATTAAATCAGGTCAAATTGAACTACTAGTAAAATTAATAAGTGAATTGGAAACTAAAAATACGATTCTTGTTGAAAACGCCGATCTCTTGAAATATAAGATTTCAGTGTTAGAAAAAGAATGTGTAAACAAAGATTGTAGGATAAATTATCTCCAAGATAAAATCAATGTGTTGGAATCACGGGGAATTCCTGATAATAAAAATGAAGGTGAGATTATTCCATCTGTAAATTCTAAGAAATTAGACAATGATATCACCTGCGATCCAAACGTCTGCCAAATGTTGACCCCTAATATTATGCAGTCACCAAATAATCCTGTTCGTGCGACTCTCCGCGTTCAAGAGCGGAATAAATCTAAGCGCAAGAATGAAAATAAAACATCATTACCTATTGAGGATCAAATTGCTCCTTTGCCGGAAATAAAATTTTGGTTCATAAAGACAAAATCAGTGAAAACAAACATGACACAAATGATTGGATTAAAGTTTCGAGCAGACGGAAAAAAAGACCTCCATTAGTCGTGGGATCTTATGAGGGAGTTTCTGCTGTTGAAGGTGTTGACAAATACAAGGCACTACACGTCTCAAATCTGAAACCTAATACTACTTCAGAAGATCTGAAAAACTTTCTTCTTAAAACGTTTGCTGATGTAAAATGTGAGCTGATTAAATCTAGGTTCCCCTAAAGTTATGCCTCTTTTAAAGTTCTCATACCTAGCAGTCAATATAATATTGCCCTAAACAGCTCATCATGGCCGAATAAAGCTAGTGTACACCATTTTTTCCATCGGAAAAGCGAAACTCAGCTGAAATAGTCAAACTCGGTAGTCCTCCAAAAATGAATGAGCTGAAGATATTTCATATCAATATTCAATGCATTACCAACAAGTTGAATAGCCTGGAGGTGCTGTTAGCTGAGGAACTACCTGACATTGTGTGCGTCTCTGAACATTGGTGTGACGCCTCTACTTTAAACGTGATGAACATTCCTGGGTATACTCAGGCCGCTTCGTTCTGCCGCCCCACCAGAAAGCATGGAGGATCCCTGGTGTATGTAGGATCGTCGCTTCCTGTTAAAAATCTGAATATCTCCAGATTCTCGGAGGAGATGCATTGTGAGGTGTGTGGTATTATGGTGCTTAATGACAGTAAGTTAGGTATAATAAGTGCTTACAGGCCGCCAAACGGTGATTTTGAACTTTTTCTGAACATAATGTGTCAAGTGCTTCAATATTGCTTCGGCCAAGTTAAAAATCTTTTTGTTTGTGGGGATCTTAATGTAGATTTCCTAACAAATGACAAAAATAAGAACTTGTTTTGTGATTTACTGATTTGTTTTGATTTAAAAATCTATGCTTCCAACTAGAATATTCACTAATATCAATGGTTCTACATCTAGTACAAAAATTGATTATATCCTAACTAATGTTGATTTAGGTTGTTGCAAGACCAACTTGTTGGAAGCAACTCTCAGTGATCACAGAGTAATTTCGTTGGTGTATACTTATAATTCTGTGGTCAACTCAAATGTTGTTAAACCACAAACAAAAACTTTGCAAATTATTTCTGACCAAAATCTGAATGTATTTACATCAAACTTGAATGTTTTGAGTTTTGATGACTTATATGATTGTACTGATGTAAACACTAGTTTTCTGATATTCATAGAAATAATTCAATCTCTAATGAAAGAATGCTTTTTTCTTAAAACAGTATCCTGTCGAAATGACTTTAAGAAAAGTTGGCTTAATGATGAAGTCAAACAGGCTAGTGTAAATTTGAAGAACCTTCACTGGCTTCATGCAAACATCAGATCTCATCACTCTTTGGAAATGTATAGGAAAGCTAAAATTCAGTATAACTTGTTGCTTCGGAGAACTAAGTATCTTCATTATGAAAATATCTACTTGAATCTGAAAATAAAATAAAGCTATTTGGAATATTGTGAAACACGAGACCGGTCTTAAACGTACTGGTAATCGTGACATCTCGTTAAATATAGAGAATACTATCTGTTCTGAGCCTGTGGAGGTAGCTGAGGCTTTCGGAGATTATTTTTCTAATCTTGCCTGCTCTCGACTGAAACAGCATTATGGTGATAAATTATCAAAGAACTGTACAACTAGTTCTATGTCCCCACATACCTTTTATTTCCATCCCGTTATTGATTGTGAAGTTCGTGACGTAATTAGAAATCTAAAGAATAAAAAGAGTACAGGACTTGATTATATATCTAGCCGAATTTTGAAGGCCTCAGGTGAATGTATATCCAGACACCTAGCCCATCTCATCAATCTATCTGTCACAAATGGCATATTCCCGAGTCTCCTGAAGACTGCGACAGTTGTTCCCATTTTGAAAAGTAAAAATGACGTTCTTAATATTTCCAACTACCGGCCTATATCTATGCTGAGCGTTATTTCCAAGATAATTGAGAATGTTGTCCTGCAAAGAATTACCCAATTTTTGAATAAATACCGTGTAATCTCTGACTCTCAGCATGGTTTCAGACCTGGTCGTTCTACTGAGACAGCAGCATTCAAATTTACTGAATTCGTTCACAAAAGTCTGGACGAGGGTCGATTTGTAGCAGGGTTATTTTTCGACCTTTCTTGTGCTTTTGATGTTCTTTCGTTCGAGTTCTTGAAAGATAAATGTTATAAATTAGGATTTAGAGGTGAATTTCTTGACTGGTTGTGTAGTTTCGTTTCTGGCAGGTCAATGACGGTTAAAGTTAAGAATGTGTTCAGTAAAAAGTATGACATTAAGTCAGGAGTGCCCCAAGGTTCTGTCCTGGGCCCCTTATTGTTTTTACTCTTTATTAATGATCTACCTGAATACCTGAAATTAGTATTAGTGCTCATTTTTGCAGATGACTTTTCTGTTGCCATCACTGCCTCGAATGTCGCTGATCTTATTGAGGCCTGTAAATGCATTATTCAAAGTTTCATCGATTGGTGTCGGAAAAATGCACTCTTATTAAATGTTGAGAAAACCAAATGTATTTATTTTGGTAACAAAAACATTGGGCATAATCCCCTAACCATAAACTGTTCTGATGTTGTGATAAAGTCTGATGAATGTATAAAGTTTTTAGGTATATACATTGATGAATACCTTAGGTGGAGTTATCACATTGACATCCTGAGTAAAAAATTAAATACATCTTATTATGCTATATATCGAGTCAAAAATTGTTTCACTACTGAATGTCTTATGAACTTATATTACTGCTTGGTTTACAGTCACATATCTTATAATATCTTACTGTGGGGTAGCTCAACTGATGTAAATAGAATATTTGTTGCTCAGAAGAGGGTTCTGCGTTTGATCTTCGGTATCGACTCGATGTCATCGTGCAGGTCTCTTTTTGTTGAGAACAAAATATTAACTGTTCCATGTATTTTTATTTACAAGTCACTTCTCATGGTCAGACAGAATTTGGAAACAATGGAAAAATTATCTAGTCATCACTCTTATGTAACAAGAATGCGGAAATTTTGTCACTCCCCAAGCATAGAACTGCTAAATTTGAACATTCACCAACCTACCAGGGGATTAAGCTATACAACAAATTACCAGAATGTTTTAAAAATATGAATTATGTCAGTTTTAAGAGGAAAACTAAATCTATGTTGTGTGAAAAGGGTTATTATAGTTTGAGTGAATACTTCAATGACTCTTTATAATATGGTATAGGTAATACTGAATAAAATTGTTTTGTTTCTTTTTCTTGACTTGTCTCATACATGTAAATGTCTAAAGAGATGAATAAACATTAGTATTATTAGTATTATTAGTAGATAACAATATAAAATAAAACTCAATTCTGTGATTTAATTGTGAAAATTTCTCAACCTCAACATCATACCAACAGCTTCCGCTAGTTAAAAGAAAATAAGATTGTGTTTTCATTAATTAATAATTGTGTATGAAAATATCTCGTTCAGAGGAAGCATTCAATGTTTTCTTGTCTCATTGTTCACTGCATTCACAAAATTTGTTAGTTGAACCCACTTAATATTGTTGATATTATGGGTGAGTTTTCTACTATCACTTTAATTCTATTATATTCAAGGAAGTTTATTAATACTTATATTTGGATTTTGCTGGTTCCTATTCCGCAACATTTTTGAAATTCTTGTTACAAGTGTTAGAAAACACAGAAATGTCATAACAAAACTCAAAAAAATGTCATATTACAGTGTTTCCAGTTCTTGGATTGCCGATTCTCGAAGCAATATTGCTAAGACATTGCCTGGATAACAAGATTCATAGGAATATGCGAACAGTATCGCACCGATTATCTCACACAAAAAAAACCCATCGAAATGAAGTGTTGCGGGCACATGCAAGATGCTCATGATGAGGCTCATGCAAAATTATGTGGCCATAGTGTAAACAGAACCACAGAAAGTTCAATTGGTATATTGAAAAGAAGAAACTCCATAACAGGACAACCGATTCGACTGAAATTTATTTTGTGAATCAAGACTGACATACTGAATGTTCATGCAAGATTTCAAGAGGATCGTATCATCAGAAACATAGAATTGATTTTTTTTACAGATTTCATTTTTTGAATCATTTCCAGAATATTATTCCGATTGTGCTGGGATACTGTATTTATATATTTGGTATCAATCTCAAGTCTCATATAAAATACTCGTATTGAGGTTAGCGTCGAGCGCTCAGAAGCTTCTGTTCAGGGCTTTTTTTTAAATTTGTAGTCTATAAGTCTGAGTAGTAGAATCATAAAACGGATTCCTTGACAAAACCAACCTTATTGAAGATGTCCATTTCTTCTTTTTTTGTCTATATGCTCGTCTGAATAGAAGAATAATGATACGCATTCGTTTTTTTTTTCTTCGAAAAAACCAACACACCACTGACGGATGCCTATTTTTTCCGTTTCTGTCTATATGCTGGACCACAGCCGTCTTCAACTCAAGCCATGTACAGTAAGAGCGGCAACGATGTCTGAGATGCCTAGTTCTATTGGCGATTGTGATCTCGTGACCCGAAATGCATCGGGTAGGTCGAGGGTTAGGTCGGAGTTTAAGATCCTAGGTTAAGTTGCACCTGTTACCGGTCTTGTGTACCGCGTGTTAATAAAGTTCATCTGAGTGTTTAAAATATTGTATTATTGATCAGTTTTAAGTGTGATTCAGTATCAATTCTGTGAATTAGTGCCTTAATTTACATAGTGATCTGGTACAAAGTTTCCGACTATTCCTGTCTCCCTAGAAAAACATTGAAAATGCCTCGTCACTGTTGTGTTACAGGTTGTAAGTCCAATTACGACTCACAAAATAGGTATGTCTCTATTTTTAAATTTCCTAAGGAACCTGATTCAAGAATGAAATGGATCTCCGCTATACCTCGTAAAAATTGGTCAGCTTCCCAAAATTCAGCTGTTTGTTCAGTTCATTTCCAAGAGAATGAAATAACAAGATAAGATGTATTCAAACGTAAAGATGGCACGATTGGAAAAAACCTCCTCAGATATCCAAAATTAAATAAAAATGCAGTTCCATCAATTTTTCCAAATTTGCCTGATCTTTCTAAACCTTCTGTTTCTGCAAGAAAAACTCCCGATGAAAGGCGTCAAAATTATATCGATTCGCATAATGAAATTGTTCACCAATTTGAGACTGCAGACATTATTCAAAATTTCGATCAATTGTTAAATGAATATTCTAATAAATTAGAACTTGTAAATTGGATAGTTCACAAAGCGGAAAATAACATTTATTTCTATCAGTTGAAAGTTCAGGAAAATCAGGATTCGCTTCTGCTTGAAACTCAAATTTCAATTAATGAGAATATGGTTCTTCAAGTTTTTCTGGGTAAAAACAAGTTGAATTTCAATGATCTTAAGTGGATTCTTCCTTTTGATTTGAAATTGAGCAGATGGTCACAACTAGAGAATATTTTGGCAAGATACAAAGAAAACTTTAGAAGTGATACCGAAATATTTTTTGAATCATTTAATTATCTCATGGAGAAAAGTTTAAAATATTTGGACCTAGCATTAACTGTATCGTGTGAAAAGAATTTATCGCATTCAAAAAATCTCGAAATTTTAATCGGTCAGTTGAGACAGATCACTCTGAAGAAAAATAGATATTCTTCATCGACCATTATTATGGCTTTTCTGATTCATACAACTTCCCACTCCACGTATGAACTTCTGAGAGGGTTTTTCATTTTACCTAATAAGAGATATTTACAGAGAATATCTTCTGGCCTTAATGTTTCTCCAAATAATGATATCCATAACAATAATTATATATCAAATATATCCTCAAATTTAACGCCTAGGGAAAAAGTGGTTGTTCTTTTGATAGACGAAATTTATATAACACCAAGATTGGACTATCGCTCCAAAAATTTGATTGGTTACGCTGCCAACAGAGATAGTTTGTCAAAAACTGTTTTGGCATTTATGATATCTTCAGCTTTTGGGAATTTTCATGAAATTGTAAAATTAGTTCCAGTTGACAGTATAAGCGGAAGTGACATTATTCCATTCGCAACTTGTGTTATTGACCAAATTCAGAAATGTGGGTTTGAAATTTTATGCATAATAACAGATAATTGTAGAATAAACCAAACAATGTTTAAGAAATTGTCCAATTCAAATTTTATTCCCAATCCTTCAAAAACTGGCAAAACTATATTCTTGTCTTATGATTTTGTTCATGTTATGAAAAATATTCGAAACAACTGGTTCAATTTAAAAAATTTAGATAAAACATTTGTTTATCCTGATTTTGAAACAGGTCTTATCAAATATGCCAAACTAAGTGATGTCAGAAAAGTTTACGAAGCTGAAAAAAATTCAATAATTAAGAAAGCATTCAAATTGAATTTCAAAACTTTATTCCCAAATAGCTTCGAAAGGCAAAAAGTTTCCCTAGTTGACAATTTATTTCACGATACCACAATAGCTGCGTTGAAAGATTTTGGGTTTAACGACACTGCAGACTTCCTGCAGTTGATAAGAAATTGGTGGGATATTGTTAATAATACCAGTGTCATAAAGGGGATCGTTAGGAGAAATGAATTTTCTAAACCGATTTCGAATGAAGATGATGATTATAGAGTTAAGTTTTTGGAGAAATTTGTTGTGTGGATAAATAAATGGCATGATTTAGATTCAAACGGTCATCTCACAAATGATACTTACAAGGCTTTCGTTCAGAGTACTTCTACACTTTTGGATGTAATTAGGTATAGTTTCACAAATTATGACATTGAATATTTTTTACCGGGTAAATTCACCACCGAAAAACTTGAAAAGCGTTTTGGCAATTACAGACTTTTAAATGGTTGTAATTATAATGTATCATTGGATGCAGTTTTGAATGCGGAAAAGAAAATTAGAGTAAAGAGAATATTCAAATGCAATAGATCAACTTTTTCCCTTAACGATATAAAAAAAATGTCTTTAGAAATGAATGACTCGTGTAGTTTTACTTTTGATGAGGACACATTAAATATCGATAAATTCAGTGAAATATTTAATTCCAATTATTTAATCGAGTGTTCTGTAGATGAATCGGCCTCAATTTATATTGCAGGATATGGCTCCCATAGTGCTTCCAAAAAATTAGATTGCAATATTTGCTTGTCCCTGGTTGTAAAAGAGAAAGGAAGTTCCGTAGACAATGAATATTTTGATAGTTTGCAGAGAGGGGGTCTATCAATTCCAACTATTCATGTCAGAATAATTTTTCTCCATATGTGTGCTATTTTCGAGGTAATTTTAAATGATAGTTCCTTAGAATCGAACTTTTTAAGAGCGGTTGATCAAAAATATATTCTTTCAAAATTAACGTTTCTGAGTATTCAGACAGAATACGCTTTTGAAGAATTCCAAAATACTTGTTTATGTGGAAAGGACTATAAGAAAATTTTATTTCATTTGCTGTCAGTGTTTGCGAATATAATATTAAATGATTATAGAAAAGAGAAAACCAACTCTAACATTGAATCCAAAAAGACCGATTCACCCTCGGATTCATCTAAACACCTCCCGAAAAAAAGAAAATTACAGACCCTCCAGATAGTATGAACAGCGACAGAACAGAGATAAATCATTTTATTTATTTATCAACTAGATAAGAGTTTATGTTTCGTTATTTTTATTTGCACAGAATATCTATATTATTTCATCTATTTATCAACTACAGAGTTTATGTTTTGTTATTTTTATTTCTGGTTGAATACCAATTGTTTTTGGGAAAATAGGGCTACTGGCGAACTACCCATTAAAAAGTAACGCTTCACGGTAGTACCTCCTGGGTGTTGTGGAAACTACCTCTTCTAATAATTTAAAACAAAAAATAAACTGAATTTTCTCTCCAACAATAGTACTTTTCGAATTATTTCGTGTATTTTGCAACAAATATAATAAACTGAGGATGCGGACTTAAGGAGTCCGCGTCGAACTAACATCGGATTGACGAGAGAGCATAGGACTCCCTGAATCAACGTAAGCGACGTTGCCTTTCTCTGTGCACGGCTTGAGTTGAAGACGGCTGTGGCTGGACTGAATAGTAAAAACATATTACGCAATATATTTTTTTTGACAAAGCCAAATTCGTTGTGAAAATTGACTATAGTCAATATCTAAATTCTACCTAAGTTTATAAATTGTGGTTGTAGATGAGACCACACTCGTGAAAATATATACAATGGTATCAATCTGAAATCCCATATAAATTTTTGAGGTAATAGTCTTATTGCTCCACCAAAGAACGAGCGATCACGGAATGCTCAGGGCTTTTCTCAATTTTTTTACACTTTATTGTTAACTTCGAATAAATTTTCGATTTTTTCCGAAAAACATCACACGTGATGATAATTTCATTGAATAATTTAATGATGAGTATTTGATAATTACTTTGAAATCTATGCGCCACCTGTCTTTTATTCGCTGATCACATTTTGTCATTTTTCTCGAAATACTTGCGTTTGACGATAATATTGCTAAAGACAAAAAAAATGTTTCACAATGGAACGTTATTCTTGAAAATATCAACATTTTCCGATAATTCAAATTTGTTCTCGAAAAAACTTGGTCCCAAAGGTAATGGGGCACTCAGATAAGTGCCTCCGAAGGGCTTCTGGAAGGAAAATATATCATTAGCAGATTTGACATTACTGAAAACCTTCCCATACCAAATTTCGTGAAGTTCGCACAGCCGAGGCCTTAGATATTGAGGAAAGAATTTCATTTCAGGTGAAATTCCGTAGGATTTACCTGATTTCGAGATGGCACGCCACTGGACGAAAATGAAAAATACGAGTCGACTAATTTCGTCTCTGCAAGCACTGGTTAAGTGTTGTTGCATTAATTTCGGGGCACAGTGTATACTTCCTTTATGTTATTTCGAACATAAAATAATGGAAATATTTATTTATTCAATTCTCTTTGTGTTCTTGGGGTCGAAACATTGTGTAAAATGATCACGAAAACGTAAAAGGATCACAAAAAAGGAAAATGAGATCTGAATTCTTGGGTCCCCCAAAATATAAAGAATCGAATCCCATACTGAAGAAATAGAAGAAGGGGAACATGCTCTGGAGGAGATCCCATCTGATTCATCTCTGGGATCGAAAACATTTTCTTTCTCCAGATGTGATCTTACCTTCCCCATGAAAGTACTCTTGGAGTTACATATGATTCACCATGAGAAGTAAGAACATACTTCTCCTATATTATTTTGAATGAATAATGGAAATATATATTTATCCAATTTTCTTTATGTTCTTGCAGTCAAAACATTGTGTAAAAAAGGATCACGAAAACGTAAAATGAAATCTGAATTCTTGGTACACCCCAAAATATTTAGGATCGAACCAGTCCAAAGTTGCTCCCGTACTGAAGAAATAGACGAAGGGAGGGAACATCCTTGGGAGGAGATACCAGATCCAACGAAACCATTTGCTTGCTCCAGGTGTGGTTTAACCTTCCCCATGAAAGTACTCTTGCAGTTACATATGATTCGCCATGATAAGTAAGAACATACATCTCCTATGTTATTTTGAATATAAATAATGGAAATATTCATTTATCCAATTCTCTTTATGTTCTTGCAGTCAAAACATTGTGTAAAAAAGGATCACGAAAACGTAAAATGAAATCTGAATTCTTGGTACACCCCAAAATATTTAGGATCGAACCAGTCCAAAGTTGCTCCTGTACTGAAGAAATAGACGAAGGGAGGGAACATCCTTTGGAGGAGATACCGGATCCAACGAAACCATTTGCTTGCTCCAGGTGTGGTTTAACCTTCCCCATGAAGGTACTCTTGCAGTTACATATGATTCACCATGAGAAGTAGGAACATACTTCTCCTATGTTATTTTGAATATAAATAATGGAAATATTCATTTATCCAATTCTCTTTATGTTCTTGCTGTCAAAACATTGTGTAAAAAAGGATCAAGAAAACGTAAAATGAAATCTGAATTCTTGGTACACCCCAAAATATTTAGAATCGAACCAGTCCAAAGTTGCTCCCGTACTGAAGAAATAGACGAAGGGAGGGAACATCCTTGGGAGGAGATACCGGATCCAACGAAACCATTTGCTTGCTCCAAGTGTGGTTTAACCTTCCCCATGAAGGTACTCTTGCAGTTACATATGATTCACCATGAGAAGTAGGAACATACTTCTCCTATGTTATTTTGAATATAATAATGGAAATATTCATTTATCCAATTCTCTTTATGTTCTTGCTGTCAAAACATTGTGTAAAAAAGGATCAAGAAAACGTAAAATGAAATCTGAATTCTTGGTACACCCCAAAATATTTAGAATCGAACCAGTCCAAAGTTGCTCCCGTACTGAAGAAATAGACGAAGGGAGGGAACATCCTTGGGAGGAGATACCGGATCCAACGAAACCATTTGCTTGCTCCAGGTGTGGTTTAACCTTCCCCATGAAGGTACTCTTGCAGTTACATATGATTCACCATGAGAAGTAGGAACATACTTCTTCTATGTTATTTTGAATATAAATAATGGAAATATGCATTTATCCAATTCTCTTTATGTTCTTGCTGTCAAAACATTGTGTAAAAAAGGATCAAGAAAACGTAAAATGAAATCTGAATTCTTGGTACACCCAAAAATATTTAGAATCGAACCAGTCCAAAGTTGCTCCCGTACTGAAGAAATAGACGAAGGGAGGGAACATCCTTGGGAGGAGATACCGGATCCAACGAAACCATTTGCTTGCTCCAGGTGTGGTTTAACCTTCCCCATGAAGGTACTCTTGCAATTACATATGATTCACCATGAGAAGTAAGAACATACTTCTCCTTTGTTATTTTGAATATAAATAATGTAAATATTCATTTATCCAATTCTCTTTATGTTCTTGCGGTCAAAACATTGTGTAAAAACGGATCACGAAAACGTAAAACGAAATCTGAATTCTTGGTACACCCCAAAATATTTAGAATCGAACCAGTCCAAAGTTGCTCCCGTACTGAAGAAATAGACGAAGGGAGGGAACATCCTTGGGAGGAGATACCGGATCCAACGAAACCATTTGCTTGCTCCAGGTGTGGTTTAACCTTCCCCACGAAGGTACTCTTGCAGTTACATATGATTCACCATGAGAAGTAAGAACATACTTCTCCTATGTTATTTTAAATATAAATAATGGAAATATTCATTTATCCAATTCTCTTTATGTTCTTGCAGTCAAAACATTGTGTAAAAAAGGATCACGAAAACTTAAAATGAAATCTGAATTCTTGTTACACCCCAAATTATTTAGAATCGAACCAGTCCAAAGTTGCTCCCGTACTGAAGAAATAGACGAAGGGAGGGAACATCCTTGGGAGGACATACCGGATCCAACGAAACCATTTGCTTGCTCCAGGTGTGGTTTAACCTTCCCCATGAAGGTACTCTTGCAGTTACATATGATTCACCATGAGAAGTAAGAACATACTTCTCCTATGTTATTTTGAATATGTATAAATAATGGAATGGAATTATCCAATTCTCTTTATGTTCTTGCAGTCAAAACATTGTGTAAAAGGATCACGAAAATGTAAAATGAAATCTGAATTCTTGGTAAACCCCAAAATATTTAGAATCCAACTAGTCCAAAGTTGCTCCCATACTGAAGAAATAGACGAAGGGAGGAAACATCCTTGAGAGGAGATACCGGATCCATCAAAACCATTTGCTTGCTCCAGGTGTGGTTTATGAAGTTTCTCTTGCAGTTACATATGGTTAACCATGAGAAGTAAGGACATACTTCTCCTATGTTTTTCTGAATATAAAAAATAGAAATATTTATTTATCCAATTCTGTTTATGTTCTTGCAGTCAAAAAATTGTGTAAAAGGATCACGAAAACGTAAAATGAAATCTGAATTCTTGGTAAACCCAAAAATATTTAGAATCGAACCAGTCCAAAGTTGCTCCCATACTGACGAAATAGACGAAGGGAGGAAACATCCTTGGGAGGAGATACCGGATCCATCAAAACCATTTTCTTGCTCCAGATGTGATTTAACCTTTCCCATGAAAGTACTCTTGCAGTTACATATGATTGACCATGAGAAGTAAGAACATACTTCTTCTATGTTATTTTGAATATAAATAATGGAAATATTTATTTATCCAATTCTCTTTATGTTCTTGCAGTCAAAACATTTTGTAAAAGGATCACGAAAACGTAAATGAAATCTGAATTATTGGTAAACCCCAAAATATTCAGAATCCAACCAGTCCAAAGTTGCTCCCATACTGACGAAATAGACGAAAGGAGGAAACATCCTTGGGAGGAGATACCGGCTCCATCAAAACCATTTTCTTGCTCCAGATGTGATTCAACCTTCCCATGAAAGTACTCTTGGAGTAACATATGATTCACCATGAGAATTAAGAACTCCTTGTAGCATAGACAACATTGTAAATGAATAGTATTTAAGAACAGATACGATTCATAATGATCAATGTTATTAGAATAGACATATCTGAATAAACTCTTCCATCACATATAAGAAGTGTTACTTATCAAGACTTAATGAATCATAAAATTATATCTTCCTTATGTCCACTGGCGGCATGCAAAATGTGAACGATTTTTTTCCTATTGTGAATTGGGCTTCATTAATATTTTATGTGCATGTATATCTATACTCCGTTCACATATTCTTGAGCACAAAGTAGTCCATGGAAATTTGGAATATTTACCTGTGTATATTAAAATTTAAGGTTATGTTGTTTACTTTCTTGTCAGATTGATATGTAATGTTGTCAATATAACATAGAGTATTCTGATAACTGGAAAGCTCACAGGACGAGACCGGGTGGTAGTAACTGTCTTTTATTGCAACAAGCAATGACCATCGACCTCAGGTCCTTCAGCCTATAGTGACCGGGTATATTCAGTAATATTCGCTTTATTTTACGTTATGACAGTAAATACTGCCCACTTGAGATAAATAAACAAACGCCTACTTTGTGCTCAATAATATGTTAACAGAGTATATCAGGGGTCTCCAAACTTTTCAGCCCAAGGGCCACAATGTTTACTCCAGCAAATGCGAAGGGCTAAAATATTTAACCCCATTTGATTCAGTAGCACAAAATAGTTGATGCGTTGTTCATTGTGAAAAAGCGGTGCGCATATTGTGTATCATTCAGTAATATGGAAAAGGAAATTCAAAGATGATTGAGTCCAATAATAAGGCGCTGTGTTTGATTTCCAATGATAACATAGCTGTTATGAAAAAATACAACATTGGACCTAAGTTAATGAGCTTTTGCGAGCCGGATTCTTGAAACTGGCGGGCCAGTTTTGGCCCGCAGGGCGTAGTTTGGAGACCCTTGGAGTATAGGATTATATCGCGCAGTAATTGACACCCAACGTCAAACTAAATCAGGCGCCGATTGAGGCTCGACTTTTGGGGGGGGGGACTTTTAGATATTCAAAAACCAAAGGGTACTGGTATTTCAGGTAATGTTAAATTGACTAAATTGAGTAGCCTCAATCAAAACTCCATTCAGAAATTGTATTTGTCCCGTCCTGTAATCATTTCACCCTTAGCATGTCAGCAAGATTTTATGTGGTCGAGGGCCATTTGGGGGGTACGTTCCCCCAGTTCCCCCCTGGATCAGCCCCTGAAATAAATCCACAGAATACAACTATTCTTTGCCAAAGCCTGATTTAATCAACCGGAAAACGCCAAATTTGCTCTATAGAGTCGTTCAAATTTCGCATGTCGCAATTGTACGTTTCATCTTAATTGCCTGTCATTAGGCCACCTTTGGGTCTGTACCCAAAATTCCATTATGACATTAATTTCGTCAGGTAAATTAATTATAGAACTCACCACTCGCACTGCACTTTTGGATTCTATACATCTCCTTACACTGAAAACAAAAATGCTTTATATAATTGAAATACCACAAAGTCACTCCATAAACTCAAAAATATATACATTGGTGATTTGTGAACTTTTTAACCCTTCGAGATAGATGGCACAATGCGGTCATCCATGCTGTCAACCGCATAGCGCTATCGTCATTTGTTTCCCAGTTATAAGCCAAAATTAATATTTGGGCCCCACTGATCTAAGGGCGATATTTGACATGTTATATATTTTTTGAAACGAGAAAAAACGAGTTATTATTTATATATTCACATAGAAAAGAGGTTTAACGCGTAACTTCGCCATGAGTAACAATAAAGTGAAAGCAGAGAATAATATTAATCGAAAAAAATCAACCAATATTAAACTCATACTTCGGAGCTAACTTCGTCATCATTCGAGACAAAATGCAAGGAAGTGGTATCCATCAGAGTACCTATGGATGGCCATTTTGTCCTTATTAGGACTCATCAGCACAGGATAGCTCTGAATGATACAAGGTTTTTCTTGGAACTTAAAGCGAAATGGCATCTTGTTTAAGGTATTATCCTACACAGCAATATCATACCAGTATATACTGAAAGACATTGAAGGCATGTCAAAATACCGAATATATTTACATATAATAGGATTGTTAAACCTTTCCTTTCTTACCGTGGCCCTCCATGTACCTTGTGTTTTCAAAGCCTTTCATATTGGCCCATGAAAGTGAAGCTTGTTTTTCATTGTCTATTCTCTCCTGTTTAGTTGTTGTTCTGATTTCGTTTATATCAGTCTCTGAATATGTCGAAAAAGCAGTGTCATAGTTGCGGGAAGCAATTTGAAAGTCATTTAACTTTGACTTGCACTATATGTCACAACAACTTCGGCAATACTTGCTGCAATATTGGGCCGTCAGAAGTGAGGATTATAAACTCCCGGAACTCTATTTCTTATTCTATTATTATCGACTTGAGCCTATTAGCGTAGAAGAGGTGTGATTTTTCACACCCCCTAGCGATCGGCTATCACACTCCCTACTAAGGGGAACATTCACTCATCCCGGATAGCAAGTATCAGGGGGATTGAGCTCTGAGGTCTTCGGTGTTCTTCTTCTCCTGGGTCCTGGGTTGTTCGTCCTTCGTTGCTTGGTCCTGGATCTCTCGGTTGACGTCGTGGTAGTTGGTTTTGCAAAGTTTCCCTCCATGGTTGTTCCTGGTGTCCATCGTGACCTACAAACTTCCTTACCGTTCTAGCAGTACCAAGAAGCACTGCTTTTTGCATTACTTTAAAAGGTTTTCATCCAAATCTAGCTCCTTGATGTTGGACTTGAGGCTCTTAGGAATAATTCCTGTGGTTGATATGAGAATCGGGATGGTTCTGGTTCTAGACATTCTCCACTGCCTTTTGATCTGAAGTTCAAGCTCTCGATATTTCGATATTTTTTCAGCATATTTTTGACGTAGATTGTTGTTATTTGGGATGGCTACGTCTATGAGTATTGCTTTCTTCTCTTTTTCTCACTAGAATTATGTCTGGCCTGTTATTAGCAACTGTTAAATTGGTAAGTACGGTGCGATCCCAGTATAGCCTGTAATGGTGGTTCTCCAGTATAACTTCAGGCTGAGACTCATAATATGGAATTGGTTCGAATTGCAGCATCTTCAGTTGGATGGCGAGTTCCTGATGGAGTATTTTACAAACTGCATCATGTCGACTCTTTTATTCATTTCCAGCAAACATTTGGCAGCCTCCTGTAATATGTTGGATTGTCTCTGATGTTTGGCATCCGTAGCGGCATTTATCGTCTGTGAGGCTTCTATCCTTCATGATATATTTCTGATAGTTTTTGGTTTACACTACTTGGTCTTGAATGACAAGGAGAAAACCTTCTGTTTCAGGAAACAATCTTCCAGAAGTCAGCCAGTAGTTCGACGCAGGAATGTCGACATGTTCCTGGGTGACCTCGTTCAGGTGTCTTCCATGTAAGGGCTTTTCTTTCTTTCCATCTTTGAATTTTATCACTATCCGTCTGTGTGGTGTTTTCATGAGGGTGTTCGCTTAGTAATAGAGGCGTTGAACCATCTGCTTCGATCAGTATCTTATGTAAGTCCAATGTGTTTGACTTGTCTACAAGTAATTTCTCAAGTTGCGTATCTGTTCAGCCGCTATTTTCTTTATGTCCACGAAGCCTGCCCGCCTTGAGTTCTTGGAATTGTTGTTCTTTCAACACAGCATTTAGGATGATGTTTGTTGGCCTTCGTACACATTGTTCTCATTTTCCGTTGGAGATGATCGAGATCTGTATTACTCCACTTTACGATTCCGAATAGTAGGTGAGAACTGAGCAAGCGTAGGTGTTAACAGCTTTTGTGAGATTTCTGCTGTTCAGTTTCGTTTTCAGAACGCTCCTCATTCTTCTGGTGAACTCCGCTGTTAGTTCGTCCTTCATCACTCGTTGGTCTAACCTTTGACATTGTTTCATACTGTGATGGCGACTTTCTTCGGATTGCAATTTAATACGAATTTGAATTCCAGATATGAAGCTTTCTATGTCTGGTTATAACACAACAACTTTTCGTTATTTCCTCGGGCGCCAATTGCGATGGGTTTTATAAGGTCGCAATTCCTTATGTCGCTCACAGTGGTTTACCCCGGGGTAGCCTTTCCACAGTTGGAGATGGGTTCAATTCAATCTGAGGTTTGAGCGATTTATGTGTACTAGTTTCTTTCACTAATTATTATCACTGGTGTATTAAATGAAAAGCCTTCGACGAGACACACTATATTCCACAATATTTACACTATATTACACAACTTATTACACTATATTACAGTGTATTACAAGATGACTGTACAACTTCTACAAATACAATTCAGTACAATTATAATGCATTAATGCACAGCAAATTGAATGAATGACGGTACGGGAAGGATTCAAGCGAGGTGAGCAGGCGGCGTAGGTTAAGTGTCAGATAACAATTGATGCAGCTAAGCAGCGAGTAGGCGAGATGGGCAATTATAAATCGGTTATGTGAGCAAGCGTGAAAAGCATACAATGAGGTGTGCGTGATATGGTTAAGACTATGTACAATTCGGTAATCTACCCTGTGCTACCGCTATGGGGCGTACCCCTCCACGGATGTATTCCAACTCGACCAACGAGCCTTACGGACGAGATTCTATCACCCCCGGTTTCGGATCTAGGGTATGGATCGGCGCATCCACCAAAATGAAACTCGGAGAAATTTAGCGGGAATGAGCTTGTAAGAAGGCAATAAGACTCCGGAACAGAATGTATGTCGGCGCATCCACCAAAAGGAAACTCGGGTAAATCAAGTGGAAACGAGCTTGCAAGAAGGCAATAAGACTCCGGAACAGAATGTATGTCGGCGCATCCACCAAAAGGAAACTCGGGTAAATTTAGTGGAAACGAGCTTGCAAGAAGGCAATAATCCTCGAAAAGTGGAGAAAGATCTACTTCTTCACTCAAGATGAGGAGTTCCACTCGGTGGTTCCAAATAAGAGAGCTCACAATAAGGAACCCGACGAGTAGTCTCCAAGGAGTTTTGTCCGGTGGTCCCAATAAGAGAACTCGCAATAAGGGACCCTACGCACAAACTCCGCTTGAGAGAGAGGATGTAGGTCGGCGCGTCCACCAAAATGAAACTCGGAGAAATTTAGCGGTAACGAGCTCGCAAGAAGACGATAACCCTCGAAACGTGGAGAAAGATCTACTTCTTCACTCAAGATGAGGAGTTCTACTCGGTGGTTCCAAATAAGAGAGCTCACAATAAGGAACCCGACGAGTAGTCTCCAAGGAGTTTTGTCCGGTGGTCCCAAATAAGAGAACTCGCAATAAGGGACCCTACGCACAAACTCCGCTTGAGAGAGAGGATGTAGGTCGGCGCATCCACCAAAATGAAACTCGGAGAAATTTAGCGGTAACGAGCTCGCAAGAAGACGATTACCCTCGAAAAGTGGAGAAAGATCTACTTCTTCACTCAAGATGAGGAGTTCTACTCGGTGGTTCCAAATAAGAGGGCTCACAATAAGGAATCCGACGAGTAGTCTCCAAGGAGTTTTGTCCGGTGGTCCCAAATAAGAGAACTCGCAATAAGGGACCCTACGCACAAACTCCGCTTGAGAGAGAGGATGTAGGTCGGCGCATCCACCAAAATGAAACTCGGAGAAATTTAGCGGTAACGAGCTCGCAAGAAGACGATACCCTCGAAAAGTGGAGAAGATCTACTTCACTCAAGATGAGGAGTTCTACTCGGTGGTTCCAAATAAGAGAGCTCACAATAAGGAACCCGACGAGTAGTCTCCAAGGAGTTTTGTCCGGTGGTCCCAAATAAGAGAACTCGCAATAAGGGACCCTACGCACAAACTCCGCTTGAGAGAGAGAGGATGTAGGTCGGCGCATCCACCAAAATGAAACTCGGAGAAATTTAGCGGTAACGAGCTCGCAAGAACACTAACAGAAATAATCGGATTAACACGTGGAGATTTCGAAAACTAAAGATCGAACACCGGGGAATGACGTCTTACGTTCGCGTAGCACAGGAAAAATCACCGACGGCACGGGAAATGAAATAATAACGGGTCTTACCAATCCTTAAGATTTCACTGTCTCACACACACACTACGGTTAAAACCAAACTTAATATTCGCAATGAAAAAGAAAATAAACTAAATCTCTCGGAGAAAACGGTTAAAATAAGGATAAATTCGGAAACTAAAATGAAATTCGGAATCGGTCACTTGGATAAATCGAATATGCGGAAAATTCTCAAGACTTCCTTACACTTGAAGGTACCGGTAATGAATGCCCACTTCCCTGACGACGTCGTACTTGTAGGTTCGGTTGGAGGGGGAACATTTCGCGACTCGAACTCTGCAGCGCTCCTGTGAAAAACAACCGTCAACATCCAAAAAAACGCATATGGTAGAGATAAGATACTCCGCGGTGTCGTACGGATGTTTTTATACATAGGCTGAGTTTCTAAATTGAATCGTTAGATTTTCACGATATGAATTGGAAATAATTATTGATGTATTGAATTATTCCGAAAGAAATAAGTAACGAGTTTCACTTCGTTACACACCCCCTCCACTTCTAAGAAAAAAACGACGAGTTTTTTATACGTCACTACCCCCTGCTGCCTCGCTATCCCACATTTATTGGCATAAGGCCAGTATAACCCCCGGATGGATCTCCAAGGGCCGTAGTTGAAAGTTGGACATTGGTCGCAGAAGTTCACATTGGACCCCAATGGATCGTGTCCGTGGTTGGTCAGGCCTTGTCTCCCGACTGGTACTTGTTCCGGCTCTCGACGGCTCTTTTAGCGCCCTCTCTGGTGTTCTAGTCATCTGTAGGGACGCTACTGGGCAGGGACATCGCCTGGACATAATCTCCAACCGGCCACAGCTGGAACAGAACAGCTCTATTCTGAAACTCAAAAGTATTAGCGACTTTCATCGGAAACCTACGACCAAAAATAACCTACTCCAAAACTCAAATTACGGACGGTACGGTTTCACTCCCGTGGATTCCAGATCCGCTTCGTGGTTGCTGCATGTTTTAACTCTATGCCCCTGGACTTCCCGCGGCGGTTGACTGCTCGCCGCTCTGTTCACTTTCGCGGAACGGTTTCAAGTCTTTCACGTGTATGTGACGAAGGTATTTACCCGACGTGTCTTTCAAGTCGTAAACAACGGGGGATATGACTTTGGTAACGGTGTAAGGACCTGAATATTTCGGCGCTAACTTAGACGCAAAACTATCCGCCGCTGATGACAATGGGTGTTCCCGGCGCAAAACTTTATCACCCAATCGGCACGACCAATCTCTCCTCCGGAGATTATAATACCGGCTCTGCTGATTGAATGCTCGTTCTAACTGCAGTCTGACGAGCTCCCGCGTTTCCTTGAGTCGCTTAAGGCGATCTGCGTACTGGTCAACCCCGTGGACCGGTGATTCTTCGGGTGAGTCCTCCACGTCACCTCCCTTGCCTGCAATCCGACGGCTTGTTTCTGGGGAGTGCACCTCCCGACCGAAATTTAGGAACGCAGGGGTGAATCCGGTGGACTCGTGTTTGGCGGAGTTCAATGCAAAGGTTAGTTCCCCAAGGTGCTCATCCCAGGAGCGGTGGTCACGCTCGCAGAACTGTGCTATCATAGTTTTGATAGTTCTGTTGGCTCTCTCTACTGGGTTGCACTGGGGCGAGTAAACCGGAGCAAACCTATGGTGGACACCCAAACTCTTCAGGTTACCTTAAACAGGCGTCCATCGTATTGTGACCCATTGTCACTAATCACGGTTCTAGGACATCCAAACTTCAGTACCACCAGATCGTAAAACGCCTGAAACACTCCCTTGCCTGTGGCTGCCCGGAGAGGTTTGCACTCTATCCATTTGAAAAGCGGTCTTGGAACATCACAAGGAAGGTATTACCCTTTTTGGAGCGAGGCAATGGGCCGATCAAATCCGTACTTACGGTATGCCATGGCTCGCTGATACGATACGGTTGCATCTTTCCCGAGGGTTTCCGTTGGCAGACCTTATATCTCTGGCATTGCCGGCACCTTCGTACGTATTGAGCCACTTCACGAAACATCCCCGGCCAGTAATAGTTTTGGGCCACCCGAGATATGGTCTTTGCGACTCCCAAGTGGCCAGCAACTGGCTCATCATGATTCTCCCGCAATATTGACTGCCGATCTTCGGTT
Organism: Propylea japonica; assembly: GCA_013421045.1. NCBI lineage: Eukaryota > Metazoa > Arthropoda > Insecta > Coleoptera > Coccinellidae > Propylea > Propylea japonica. The sequence goes on along the minus strand of JACDNR010000087.1, from coordinate 5,173 downwards.
GGGACGCACAGTTTCCATGGTTTACCCATCTCGGGTTCCGTGAAATCATCGGACCTCCAGAAATGCCGGTACAACCTTCCTTCTTGTATCTGATAATCCGGGAAGTCAGAGGGTTGCTTTGAAACTCCTGAAATTTCTTGACATACCATGGGCATGTTATCGCGTTCTCAGCCACACACACCTGTTCCTCGTACGGTAGGGGATCTCTTGACAAGGCGTCCGCCACTCGGTTCAGGGCACCTCTTCTATACTTGATCTCGAAATCATACTGTTGCAGAAAGACGCACCACCTGGCGATCCGGCCTGAGGGGGACTTTATGGACTGCAGCCAACGCAAACTCATGTGGTCGGTGATCACGGTAAACCGATATCCTTCTACATACGGCCTCATTTTATCTATGGCCCACACGATCGCCAAACATTCTTTTTCGGTCACTGAATAGTTTTTCTCCGCCCCATTCAGGGTACGACTGGCGTAGGCAATGACCCTTTCGCGGCCATCGCGGACCTGCGTCAAGGCAGCCCCGAGACCGTTCTCCGATGCATCAGTCTGCAAGGTAAACGGTTGAGAAAAATCCGGACAGGCCAACACCGGTGACTCGGTGAGCTTCCTCTTCAAGGCGTCGAACGCCTGCTGTTGCTCGTTTTCCCATTTCCACCTTGCTTTCTTCTTCAGTAACAGGTGAGTGGCGTAACTATCTTGGTGAAATCATCCACGAATCTTCTGTACCAGCTCGCCACTGCCAGGAATCGGCGAAGCTCGCGCACGTTCCTTGGTGGTTTCATAGAGTTTATAGCGGCAACCTTGTCGGGATCTGTGGCAATCCGTCTTCGGTAATCACATGTCCTAGGTACTTTAGGGAACTCCTCACGAACTCACATTTGTCCGGGTTAATTCTCAGGTTTGCCTCCCGGAGGCGACGAAACACTATCCGCAAGTTCGCAAGGTGCTCCTCAAGAGTTTCTCCCAGGACCACTATATCATCCAGATAGGCGAAGGCAATCGGATCCAACTCAGGACCGATGACTCGGTCCAAGAGTCTCTGGAATGTGGCACCGGCGGAATGAAGGCCAAACGGCATAACCCTAAACTGGAACAGGCCCCTCCCAGGCACAGCAAAAGCGGTGATGGGTTTGCTCTCTTCCGTGAGGGGAATTTGCCAATACCCCTGTTTTAAATCTAAAGTAGAGATGTTACTTGGCTCGCCTAAGTTTATCTAATATTCCGGAAATATACGGTAAGGGGTATGCGTCCTTGATGGAGACCTCATTAACCGCACGAAAATCAATGCAAAACCTGGGATTCCCATTAGCTTTATTCACAATGACGACACAGGAACTCCACGGTGAATTCGAGGGTTCTATAATACCCTCCTCTAGCATTCGGTCAATTTCCTGATTAATTATTTCTTGCTTCTTGGGGTTACACGGACGGTATCTCTGTTTGATCGGTTCAGTCCCAGGTTTGATCTTAATCTCGTGTTGTGCCATTTTTGTGAGCCCCGTATTTCGTCGAAACTTGCGAGTTCTTCCTCTAGGAATGTTTGCAGTACCCGCTCTTCCTGTCGGTTCAAAGAACTGATTGAGGAGTTATGCAGCATACCGGGCGGTTGAACGCTCCTCTCCAGCAACTCGTCTTCAAGGTAACATTGTGCACTACGGAAATCAATTCTAAAATCGTACGAAGCCAAGAGGTCCATTCCCAGTACCAGATCTATCGGTAAATGGGGCACCAAATATAGACGGGATTTGATTTCTTTTCCCCCAAATCGTACCATGGGCTCGTAAACTTCCTCCACGGTGATCGAATTTCCGTCGGCTACGGTGGCTACCATGTCCGAGATTTCTGCCGGACGGAACCCTGCTTCTCGACATATATTTGCTGCTTTGTTACTCAGAAAAGACTTAGATGCTCCGGTATCCAGAAGGGCTCTTACGGACTGCTTCCCGATGCGAGCAGAGATAATTGGCCGGTTATCTCGCGGGTGTGTTGGTTCTTTAATTGGGGACGCTGTCGAGCGGAACGGTCTCCTCCCCGTGAGGCAGTTCCGCTCTAGTTTTCCGAACACCGACAATTTCGGGACATCACGCCTTGCTTCCCACAGCGGGAGCAAAACAACTTCGGCGCTGACCGGCACTCCCGTCGCATGTGTCCGACTTTTCCACATCGCCAGCACTGAGGTCCGTCAGGTATAGTATCCGCGAAACGAACAGTTCTCGCTTCGCGACGCGGTGAATCACTAGCTGGGCCCGAGTTGAGTTGGGCTCCCCATTCAGTGCCGCATTTTTGACAGAGGTGGTGGCCTTGGTGGACTCGCAGGTGATTTTATGCCTTCCGACCACTTGGGTGGCTGAGACTCGACAGTCAGCGTCTGTGAAAGTCTTCGGCGGGGATTTTCATACAAGAGGTGAGGGTCATCGATCAGCCCCTTACGGGCTGGAGGCGGAGTGAACTGATCGGTGTGCCATTGGACCAACTCAAATACCTTCCTTTCGCCAATAGTTCGGGATAACTTTTGGTTTCTTGGAAAGCCAGCGCCCTCTGCAAATCCGGCAAAAGACGTTTCCTGATCATAGCCACCTGTTCTTCTTCGGAGGGTCTTTAGTGGGTCAACTTCAAGAAGAGGTTCTGCATCCTCGTGACGAAGAGCAACAGTTTTCGCCATCTCCTTGGGTTCGTTTCCTTATTTCGTCGAGTAGAGTCTCCTCGTAGTCCAGAGGAAGGAAGGCTTCACGTAGCTGTTCCTTGAAGTCCTCCCAATCTCTAAACGAGCCCCTCCTAGGAATGTACCAATCTCTCGCGTCCCCTCGCAATAACTCAAAGATCGAATCGAAAAGACATTGTCGGGTAACTCTGCGAGTCTCGGCAAGTTGTTCGACCTCCTGCAGGAAAGCGTTCACGCTGGTCGTTCCTTCGAAATGTATATTCCACTTATATACAGGTATAGATGGCTGACATGTAGGAGGACTCGACGACCTGAGCGTGCCGGTTCGGTCATCTGGTACGTTTCGATTCCTTTGCTCTCCATCCGATCGACCGGGGTCGACTTGACTTCCCATATTCGTATGAGCTACATCCACTTCGTCAGCTCGCGCGGAATCCAAATATGGAAAGGAGATCCGCCGAGTTGACTCGGCCGCTACCATTCGATGGTTTCTTTGCATGATCGATCCGGATGTTCCACGTCTACTTAGGACCCAGGGGCTTGTAAAGTTCAAACGTCGGCGAACAGCTTCACAAGCCCTATTATGTAGCTGCCGAAAGAAACCCATCGACAGAACTTTCTCCTGGCTTTCCGGCAGCGGAACCTCAGTTTGATTCGGTCGTGTACGGTTCTCCGCAACTTCTGACTCTAGAGCGGTGCTGGTCGGAACCCTAGCGCCTCCTATGAAGGTGTCTACGGCTTCGGAACTCGCAGTTTGCTGGTCTCCCGTAAGGGATCTTCTAAGGAAATGAGCCGTTCATCACTGCACGGTCTCGGGACTTCGCCCAACGGTGCGTTCAAACTAACTCTCGCTTTGGCCAAGATTACGGCGTCTCTCAGCATCTCGTCTGTTTGACTCCACAATTCCGCCAGTTCGCCGGCTCTCTCCTCTTCCGCCGCTGTCGTCGGTTTTATCTGACTGAGACGGTTCTGCAAATGGGCCAACCTACTCCTGATACGCGACTCCTCGTTCGCCACGTTATCCTCATCGAACTCTTGCACCTGTTCTACCAAACTCCTTAGGATTCGACTGACATCGTCTAACTCCTCCTCCATGTCCCTTTCAATGACACAGAACTGCACGTTCTGCGACAACAGTTTTCGCAACTCCATGCGGTTTTCCTGGACGGTTCTGCCGGCTCGACGACCGCGAGCCTCCAACTCCCAAATCAACTCCTCCGCTCTCAATCTGTTTACTTCCATTGTCACCGGGACAAAACGTTCTTCCTGAATACTCTCTATCTCCTCCGACCAGTCCTAATTGGAAAGAAACGGTCCCTGCTCGGGCGCCAATTTGTGATGGCGACTTTCTTCGGATTGCAATTTAATACGAATTTGAATTCCAGATATGAAGCTTTCTATCTGGTTATAACACAACAACTTTTCTTTATTTCCTCGGGCGCCAATTGCGATGGGTTTTATAAGGTCGCAATTCCTTATGTCGCTCACAGTAGTTTACCCCTGGGTAGCCTTTCCACAGTTGGAGATGGGTTCAATTCAATTGAGGTTTGAGCGATTGATGTGTACTAGTTTCTTTCACTAATTATTATCACTGGTGTATTAAATGAAAAGCCTTCGACGAGACACACTATATTCCACAATATTTACACTATATTACAGTGTATTACAAAATGACTGTACAACTTCTACAAATACAATTCAGTACATTAAATGTATTAATGCACAGCAAATTGAATGAATGACGGTACGGGAAGGATTCAAGCGAGGTGAGCAGGCGGCGTAGGTTAAGTGTCAGATAACAATTGATGCAGATAAGCAGCGAGTAGGCGAGATGGGCAATTATAAATCGGTTATGTGAGCAAGCGTGAAAAGCATACAATGAGGTGTGCGTGATGTGGTTAAGACTATGTACAATTCGGTAATCTACCCTGTGCTACCGCTATGGGGCGTACCCTCCACGGATGTATTCCAACTCGACCAACGAGCCTTACGGACGAGATTCTATCACCCCCGGTTTCGGATCTAGGGTATGGATCGGCGCATCCACCAAAATGAAACTCGGAGAAATTTAGCGGGAATGAGCTTGTAAGAAGGCAATAAGACTCCGGAACAGAATGTATGTCGGCGCATCCACCAAAGGAAACTCGGGTAAATCAAGTGGAAACGAGCTTGCAAGAAGGCAATAAGACTCCGGAACAGAATGTATGTCGGCGCATCCACCAAAAGGAAACTCGGGTAAATTTAGTGGAAACGAGCTTGCAAGAAGGCAATAATCCTCGAAAAGTGGAGAAAGATCTACTTCTTCACTCAAGATGAGGAGTTCCACTCGGTGGTTCCAAATAAGAGAGCTCACAATAAGGAACCCGACGAGTAGTCTCCAAGGAGTTTTGTCCGGTGGTCCCAAATAAGAGAGCTCACAATAAGGGACCCTACGCACAAACTCCGCTTGAGAGAGAGGATGTAGGTCGGCGCATCCACCAAAAATGAAACTCGGAGAAATTAGCGGT
>JACDNR010000086.1:0-42085 GCA_013421045.1 Propylea japonica | reverse complement strand
CCTCATAAATAGTGTGATGGCGACTTTCTTCGGATTGCAATTTAATACGAATTTGAATTCCAGATATGAAGCTTTCTATATCTGGTTATAACACAACAACTTTTCTTTATTTCCTCGGGCGCCAATTGCGATGGGTTTTATAAGGTCGCAATTCCTTATGTCGCTCACAGTGGTTTACCCCTGGGTAGCCTTTCCACAGTTGGAGATGGGTTCAGTTCAATCTTGGGTTTGAGCGATTGATATGTGCTAGTTTCTTTCACTAATTATTATCACTGGTGTATTAAATGAAAAGCCTTCGACGAGACACACTATATTCCACAATATTTACACTATATTACACAACTTATTACACAATATTACAGTGTATTCCAAAATGACTGTACAACTTCTACAAATACAATTCAGTTACAATTAAATGTATTAATGCACAGCAAATTGAATGAATGACGGTACGGGAAGGATTCAAGCGAGGTGAGCAGGCGGCGTAGGTTAAGTGTCAGATAACAATTGATGCAGATAAGCAGCGAGTAGGCGAGATGGGCAATTATAAATCGGTTATGTGAGCAAGCGTGAAAAGCATACAATGAGGTGTGCGTGATGTGGTTAAGACTATGTACAATTCGGTAATCTACCCTGTGCTACCGCTATGGGGCGTACCCCTCCACGGATGTATTCCAACTCGACCAACGAGCCTTACGGACGAGATTCTATCACCCCCGGTTTCGGATCTAGGGTATGGATCGGCGCATCCACCAAAATGAAACTCGGAGAAATTTAGCGGGAATGAGCTTGTAAGAAGGCAATAAGACTCCGGAACAGAATGTATGTCGGCGCATCCACCAAAAGGAAACTCGGGTAAATCAAGTGGAAACGAGCTTGCAAGAAGGCAATAAGACTCCGGAACAGAATGTATGTCGGCGCATCCACCAAAAGGAAACTCGGGTAAATTAGTGGAAACGAGCTTGCAAGAAGGCAATAATCCTCGAAAAGTGGAGAAAGATCTACTTCTTCACTCAAGATGAGGAGTTCCACTCGGTGGTTCCAAATAAGAGAGCTCACAATAAGGAACCCGACGAGTAGTCTCCAAGGAGTTTTGTCCGGTGGTCCCAAATAAGAGAGCTCACAATAAGGGACCCTACGCACAAACTCCGCTTGAGAGAGAGGATGTAGGTCGGCGCATCCACCAAAATGAAACTCGGAGAAATTTAGCGGTAACGAGCTCGCAAGAAGACGATTACCCTCGAAAAGTGGAGAAAGATCTACTTCTTCACTCAAGATGAGGAGTTCTACTCGGTGGTTCCAAATAAGAGAGCTCACAATAAGGAACCCGACGAGTAGTCTCCAAGGAGTTTTGTCCGGTGGTCCCAAATAAGAGAGCTCACAATAAGGGACCCTACGCACAAACTCCGCTTGAGAGAGAGGATGTAGGTCGGCGCATCCACCAAAATGAAACTCGGAGAAATTTAGCGGTAACGAGCTCGCAAGAAGACGATAACCCTCGAAAAGTGGAGAAAGATCTACTTCTTCACTCAAGATGAGGAGTTCTACTCGGTGGTTCCAAATAAGAGAACTCGCAATAGGGAACCCGACGAGTAGTCTCCAAGGAGTTTTGTCCGGTGGTCCCAAATAAGAGAGCTCACAATAAGGGACCCTACGCACAAACTCCGCTTGAGCGAGAGGATGTAGGTCGGCGCCTCCACCAAAATGAAACTCGGAACAATTTAGCGGGAACAGACTTGCAAGAAGGCAATCACTCGCGAGAGGTTGAGAAGGGTCTACCACTTCACTCAAGATGAGGAGTTCTACTCGGTGGTTCCAAATAAGAGAGCTCACAATAAGGAACCCGACGAGTAGTCTCCAAGGAGTTTTGCCCGGTGGTCCCAAATAAGAGAACTCGCAATAAGGGACCCTACGCACAAAACTCCGCTTGAGAGATGATGGAATATCGACCCAATGATAGCTCCAACCTCAGGTTCTGGATATTGAATGACAGAAAAGAAAATCACTAACAGAAATAATCGGATTAACACGTGGAGATTTCGAAAACTAAAGATCGAACACCGGGGAATGACGTCTTACGTTCGCGTAGCACAGGAAAAATCACCGACGGCACGGGAAATGAAATAATAACGGGTCTTACCAATCCTTAAGATTTCACTGTCTCACACACACACTACGGTTAAAACCAAACTTAATATTCGCAATGAAAAAGAAAATAAACTAAATCTCTCGGAGAAAACGGTTAAAATAAGGATAAATTCGGAAACTAAAATGAAATTCGGAATCGGTCACTTGGATAAATCGAAAGTATGCGGAAAATTCTCAAGACTTCCTTACACTTGAAGGTACCGGTAATGAATGCCCACTTCCCTGACGACGTCGTACTTGTAGGTTCGGTTGGAGGGGGAACATTTCGCGACTCGAACTCTGCAGCGTGCCTGTTAAAAACAACCGACAACATTCAAAAAAACACATATGGCAGAGATAAGATACTCCGCGGTGTCGTACGGATGTTTTTATACATAGGCTGAGTTTCTAAATTGAATCGTTAGATTTTCACGATATGAATTGGAAATAATTATTGATGGAATTTTTAAAACTGTATTGAATTATTCCGAAAGAAATAAGTAACGAGTTTCACTTCGTTACACACCCCCTCCACTTCTAAGAAAAAAACGACGGGTTTTTTTATATGTCACTACCCCCTGCTGCCTCGCTATCCCGCATTTATTGGCATAAGGCCAGTATAACCCCCGGATGGATCTCCAAAGGCCGTAGTTGAAGTTGGACATTGGTCGCAGAAGTTCACACTGGACCCCAATGGATCGTGTCCGTGGTTGGTCAGGCCTTGTCTCCCGACTGGTACTTTCTCTGGCACTCGACGGCTCTTCTAGCGCCCTCTCTGGTGTTCTAGTCATTTGGGGACGCTACTGGGCAGGGACATTGCCTGGACATAATCTCCAACCGGCCACAGCTGGAACAGAACAGCTCTATTCTGAAACTCAAAAGTATTAGCGACTTTTCATCGGAAACCTACGACCAAAAATAACCTACTCCAAAATTCAAATTACGGACGGTACGGTTTCACTCCCGTGGAATCCAGATCCGCTTCGTGGTTGCTGCATGTTTTTCACTCTATGCCCTTGGACTTCCCGCGGCGGTTGACTGCTCGCCGCTCTGTTCACTTTCGCGGAACGGTTTCAAGTCTTTCACGTGTATATGACGAAGGTATTTACCCGACGTGTCTTTCAAGTCGTAAACAACGGGAGATATGACTTTGTAACGGTGTAAGGACCTGAATATTTCGGCGCTAACTTAGACGCAAAACTATCCGCCGCTGATGACAATGGGTGTTCCCGGCGCAAAACTTTATCACCCACTCGGCACGACCAATCTCTCCTCCGGAGATTATAATATCGGCTCTGCTGATTGAATGCTCGCTCTAACTGCAGTCTGACGAACTCCCGCGTTTCCTTGAGTCGCTTAAGGCGATCTGCGTACTGGTCAACCCCGTGGACCGGTGATTCTTCGGTGAGTCCTCCACGTCACCTCCCTCGCCTGCAATCCGACGGCTTGTTTCTGGGGAGTGCACCTCCCGACCGAAATTTAGGAACGCCGGGGTGAATCCGGTGGACTCGTGCTTGGCGGAGTTCAACGCAAAGGTTAGTTCCCCAAGGTGCTCATCCCAGGACCGGTGGTCACGCTCGCAGAACTGTGCTATCATAGTTTTGATAGTTCTGTTGGCTCTCTCTACTGGGTTGCACTGGGGCGAGTAAACCGGAGCAAACCTATGGTGGATACCCAAACTCTTCAGGTTACCTTTAAACAGGCGTCCATCGTATTGTGACCCATTGTCACTAATCACGGTTCTAGGACATCCAAACTTCAGTACCACCAGATCGTAAAACGCCTGAAACACTCCCTTGCCTGTGGCTGCCCGGAGAGGTTTGCACTCTATCCATTTCGAAAAGCGGTCTTGGAACATCACAAGGAAGGTATTACCCTTTTTGGAGCGAGGCAATGGGCCGATCAAATCCGTACTTACGGTATGCCATGGCTCGCTGATACGATACGGTTGCATCTTTCCCGAGGGTTTCCGTTGGCAGACCTTATACCTCTGGCATTGCCGGCACCCTCGTACGTATTGAGCCACTTCACGAAACATCCCCGGCCAGTAGTAGTTTTGGGCCACCCGAGATATGGTCTTTGCGACTCCCAAGTGGCCAGCAACTGGCTCATCATGATTCTCCCGCAATATTGACTGCCGATCTTCGGTTGGGACGCACAGTTTCCATGGTTTACCCATCTCGGGTTCCGTGAAATCATCGGACCTCCAGAAATGCCGGTACAACCTTCCTTCTTGTATCTGATAATCCGGGAAGTCAGAGGGTTGCTTTGAAACCTCCTGAAATTTCTTGACATACCATGGGCATGTTATCGCGTTCTCAGCCACACACACCTGTTCCTCGTACGGTAGGGGATCTCTTGACAAGGCGTCCGCCACTCGGTTCAGGGCACCTCTTCTATACTTGATCTCGAAATCGTACTGTTGCAGAAAGACGCACCACCTGGCGATCCGGCCTGAGGGGGACTTTATGGACTGCAGCCAACGCAAACTCATGTGGTCGGTGATCACGGTAAACCGATATCCTCTACATACGGCCTCATTTTATCTATGGCCCACACGATCGCCAAACATTCTTTTTCGGTCACTGAATAGTTTTTCTCCGCCCCATTCAGGGTACGACTGGCGTAGGCAATGACCCTTTCGCGGCCATCGCGGACCTGCGTCAAGGCAGCCCCGAGACCGTTCTCCGATGCATCAGTCTGCAAAGTAAACGGTTGAGAAAAATCCGGACAGGCCAACACCGGTGACTCAGTGAGCTTCCTCTTCAAGGCGTCGAACGCCTGCTGTTGCTCGTTTTCCCATTTCCACCTTTGCTTTTCTTCAGCAGCAGGGTGAGTGGCGTAACTATTTTGGTGAAATCGTCCACGAATCTTCTGTACCAGCTCGCCACTCCCAGGAATCGGCGAAGCTCACGCACGTTCCTTGGTGGTTTCATAGAGTTTATAGCGGCAACCTTGTCGGGGTCTGTGGCAATTCCGTCTTCGGTAATCACATGTCCTAGGTACTTTAGGGAACTCCTCACGAACTCACATTTGTCCGGGTTAATTCTCAGGTTTGCCTCCCGGAGGCGACGAAACACTATCCGCAAGTTCGCAAGGTGTTCCTCAAGAGTCTCTCCCAGGACCACTATATCATCCAGATAGGCGAAGGCAATCGGATCCAACTCAGGACCGATGACTCGGTCCAAGAGTCTCTGGAATGTGGCACCGGCGGAATGAAGGCCAAACGGCATAACCCTAAACTGGAACAGGCCCCTCCCAGGCACAGCAAAAGCGGTGATGGGTTTGCTCTCTTCCGTGAGGGGAATTTGCCAATACCCCTGTTTTAAATCTAAAGTAGAGATGTACTTGGCTCGCCTAAGTTTATCTAATATTCCGGAAATATACGGTAAGGGGTATGCGTCCTTGATGGAGACCTCATTAACCGCACGAAAATCAATGCAAAACCTGGGATTCCCATTAGCTTTGTTCACAATGACGACACAGGAACTCCACGGTGAATTCGAGGGTTCTATAATACCCTCCTCTAGCATTCGGTCAATTTCCTGATTAATTATTTCTTGCTTCTTGGGGTTACACGGACGGTATCTCTGTTTGATCGGTTCAGTCCCAGGTTTGATCTTAATCTCGTGTTGTGCCATTTTTGTGAGCCCCCGTATTTCGTCGAAACTTGCGAGTTCTTCCTCTAGGAATGTTTGCAGTACCCGCTCTTCCTGTCGGTTCAAAGAACTGATTGAGGAGTTATGCAGCATACCGGGCGGTTGAACGCTCCTCTCCAGCAACTCGTCTTCAAGGTAACATTGTGCACTACGGAAATCAATTCTAAAATCGTACGAAGCCAAGAGGTCCATTCCCAGTACCAGATCTATCGGTAAATGGGGCACCAAATATAGACGGGATTTGATTTCTTTTCCCCAAATCGTACCATGGGCTCGTAAACTTCCTCCACGGTGATCGAATTTCCGTCGGCTACGGTGGCTACCATGTCCGAGATTTCTGCCGGACGGAACCCTGCTTCTCGACATATATTTGCTGCTTTGTTACTCAGAAAAGACTTAGATGCTCCGGTATCCAGAAGGGCTCTTACGGACTGCTTCCCGATGCGAGCAGAGATAATTGGCCGGTTATCTCGCGGGTGTGTTGGTTCTTTAATTGGGGACGCTGTCGAGCGGAACGGTCTCCTCCCCGTGAGGCAGTTCCGCTCTAGTTTTCCGAACACCGACAATTTCGGGACATCACGCCTTGCTTCCCACAGCGGGAGCAAAACAACTTCGGCGCTGACCGGCACTCCCGTCGCATGTGTCCGACTTTTCCACATCGCCAGCACTGAGGTCCGTCAGGTATAGTATCCGCGAAACGAACAGTTCTCGCTTCGCGACGCGGTGAATCACTACGCTGGGCCCTAGTTGAGTTGGGCTCCCCATTCAGTGCCGCATTTTTGACCAGAGGTGGTGGCCTTGGTGGACTCGCAGGTGATTTTATGCCTTCCGACACTTTGGGTGGCTGAGACTCGACAGTCAGCGTCTGTGAAAGTCTTCGGCGGGGATTTTCATACAAGAGGTGAGGGTCATCGATCAGCCCCTTACGGGCTGGAGGCGGAGTGAACTGATCGGTGTGCCATTGGACCAACTCAAATACCTTTCCTTTCGCCAATAGTTCGGGATAACTTTTGGTTTCTTGGAAAGCCAGCGCCCTCTGCAAATCCGGCAAAAGACGTTTCCTGATCATAGCCACCTGTTCTTCTTCGGAGGGTCTTTTGGTGGTCAACTTCAAGAAGAGGTTCTGCATCCTCGTGACGAAGAGCAACAGTTTTTCGCCATCTCCTTGGGTTCGTTTCCTTATTTCGTCGAGTAGAGTCTCCTCGTAGTCCAGAGGAAGGAAGGCTTCACGTAGCTGTTCCTTGAAGTCCTCCCAATCTCTAAACGAGCCCCTCCTAGGAATGTACCAATCTCTCGCGTCCCCTCGCAATAACTCAAAGATCGAATCGAAAAGACATTGTCGGGTAACTCTGCGAGTCTCGGCAAGTTGTTCGACCTCCTGCAGGAAAGCGTTCACGCTGGTCGTTCCTTCGAAATGTATATTCCACTTATATACAGGTATAGATGGCTGACATGTAGGAGGACTCGACGACCTGAGCGTGCCGGTTCGGTCATCTGGTACGTTTCGATTCCTTTGCTCTCCATCCGATCGACCGGGGTCGACTTGACTTCCCATATTCGTATGAGCTACATCCACTTCGTCAGCTCGCGCGGAATCCAAATATGGAAAGGAGATCCGCCGAGTTGACTCGGCCGCTACCATTCGATGGTTTCTTTGCATGATCGATCCGGATGTTCCACGTCTACTTAGGACCCAGGGGCTTGTAAAGTTCAAACGTCGGCGAACAGCTTCACAAGCCCTATTATGTAGCTGCCGAAAGAAACCCATCGACAGAACTTTCTCCTGGCTTTCCGGCAGTGGAACCTCAGTTTGATTCGGTCGTGTACGGTTCCCCGCAACTTCTGACTCTAGAGCGGTGCTGGTCGGAACCCTAGCGCCTCCTATGAAGGTGTCTACGGCTTCGGAACTCGCAGTTTGCTGGTCTCCCGGTAGGGATCTTCTAAGGAAATGAGCCGTTCATCACTGCACGGTCTCGGGACTTCGCCCCAACGGTGCGTTCAAACTAACTCTCGCTTTGGCCAAGATTACGGCGTCTCTCAGCATCTCGTCTGTTTGACTCCACAATTCCGCCAGTTCGCCGGCTCTCTCCTCTTCCGCCGCTGTCGTCGGTTTTATCTGACTGAGACGGTTCTGCAAATGGGCCAACCTACTCCTGATACGTGACTCCTCGTTCGCCACGTTATCCTCATCGAACTCTTGCACCTGTTCTACCAAACTCCTTAGGATTCGACTGACATCGTCTAACTCCTCCTCCATGTCCCTTTCAATGACACAGAACTGCACGTTCTGCGACAACAGTTTTCGCAACTCCATGCGGTTTTCCTGGACGGTTCTGCCGGCTCGACGACCGCGAGCCTCCAACTCCCAAATCAACTCCTCCGCTCTCAATCTGTTTACTTCCATTGTCACCGGGACACAACGTTCTTCCTGAATACTCTCTGTATCTCCTCCGACCAGTCCTAATTGGAAAGAAACGGTCCCTGCTCGGGCGCCAATTTGTGATGGCGACTTTCTTCGGATTGCAATTTAATACGAATTTGAATTCCAGATATGAAGCTTTCTATATCTGGTTATAACACAACAACTTTTCTTTATTTCCTCGGGCGCCAATTGCGATGGGTTTTATAAGGTCGCAATTCCTTATGTCGCTCACAGTAGTTTACCCTGGGTAGCCTTTCCACAGTTGGAGATGGGTTCAGTTCAATCTGGGTTTGAGCGATTGATATGTGCTAGTTTCTTTCACTAATTATTATCACTGGTGTATTAAATGAAAAGCCTTCGACGAGACACACTATATTCCACAATATTTACACTATATTACACAACTTATTACACAATATTACAGTGTATTCCAAAATGACTGTACAACTTCTACAAATACAATTCAGTTACAATTAAATGTATTAATGCACAGCAAATTGAATGAATGACGGTACGGGAAGGATTCAAGCGAGGTGAGCAGGCGGCGTAGGTTAAGTGTCAGATAACAATTGATGCAGATAAGCAGCGAGTAGGCGAGATGGGCAATTATAAATCGGTTATGTGAGCAAGCGTGAAAAGCATACAATGAGGTGTGCGTGATGTGGTTAAGACTATGTACAATTCGGTAATCTACCCTGTGCTACCGCTATGGGGCGTACCCCTCCACGGATGTATTCCAACTCGACCAACGAGCCTTACGGACGAGATTCTATCACCCCCGGTTTCGGATCTAGGGTATGGATCGGCGCATCCACCAAAATGAAACTCGGAGAAATTTAGCGGGAATGAGCTTGTAAGAAGGCAATAAGACTCCGGAACAGAATGTATGTCGGCGCATCCACCAAAAGGAAACTCGGGTAAATCAAGTGGAAACGAGCTTGCAAGAAGGCAATAAGACTCCGGAACAGAATGTATGTCGGCGCATCCACCAAAAGGAAACTCGGGTAAATTTAGTGGAAACGAGCTTGCAAGAAGGCAATAATCCTCGAAAGTGGAGAAAGATCTACTTCTTCACTCAAGATGAGGAGTTCCACTCGGTGGTTCCAAATAAGAGAGCTCACAATAAGGAACCCGACGAGTAGTCTCCAAGGAGTTTTGTCCGGTGGTCCCAAATAAGAGAGCTCACAATAAGGGACCCTACGCACAAACTCCGCTTGAGAGAGAGGATGTAGGTCGGCGCATCCACCAAAATGAAACTCGGAGAAATTTAGCGGTAACGAGCTCGCAAGAAGACGATTACCCTCGAAAAGTGGAGAAAGATCTACTTCTTCACTCAAGATGAGGAGTTCTACTCGGTGGTTCCAAATAAGAGAGCTCACAATAAGGAACCCGACGAGTAGTCTCCAAGGAGTTTTGTCCGGTGGTCCCAAATAAGAGAGCTCACAATAAGGGACCCTACGCACAAACTCCGCTTGAGAGAGAGGATGTAGGTCGGCGCATCCACCAAAATGAAACTCGGAGAAATTTAGCGGTAACGAGCTCGCAAGAAGACGATAACCCTCGAAAAGTGGAGAAAGATCTACTTCTTCACTCAAGATGAGGAGTTCTACTCGGTGGTTCCAAATAAGAGAGCTCACAATAAGGAACCCGACGAGTAGTCTCCAAGGAGTTTTGTCCGGTGGTCCCAAATAAGAGAACTCGCAATAAGGGACCCTACGCACAAACTCCGCTTGAGAGAGAGGATGTAGGTCGGCGCCTCCACCAAAATGAAACTCGGAACAATTTAGCGGGAACAGACTTGCAAGAAGGCAATCACTCGCGAGAGGTTGAGAAGGGTCTACCACTTCACTCAAGATGAGGAGTTCTACTCGGTGGTTCCAAATAAGAGAGCTCACAATAAGGAACCCGACGAGTAGTCTCCAAGGAGTTTTGCCCGGTGGTCCCAAATAAGAGAACTCGCAATAAGGGACCCTACGCACAAAACTCCGCTTGAGGAGATGATGGAATATCGACCCAATGATAGCTCCAACCTCAGGTTCTGGATATTGAATGACAGAAAAGAAAATCACTAACAGAAATAATCGGATTAACACGTGGAGATTTCGAAAACTAAAGATCGAACACCGGGGAATGACGTCTTACGTTCGCGTAGCACAGGAAAAATCACCGACGGCACGGGAAATGAAATATAACGGGTCTTACCAATCCTTAAGATTTCACTGTCTCACACACACACTACGGTTAAAACCAAACTTAATATTCGCAATGAAAAGAAAATAAACTAAATCTCTCGGAGAAAACGGTTAAAATAAGGATAAATTCGGAAACTAAAATGAAATTCGGAATCGGTCACTTGGATAAATCGAAAGTATGCGGAAAATTCTCAAGACTTCCTTACACTTGAAGGTACCGGTAATGAATGCCCACTTCCCTGACGACGTCGTACTTGTAGGTTCGGTTGGAGGGGGAACATTTCGCGACTCGAACTCTGCAGCGTGCCTGTTAAAAACAACCGACAACATTCAAAAAAACACATATGGTAGAGATAAGATACTCCGCGGTGTCGTACGGATGTTTTTATACATAGGCTGAGTTTCTAAATTGAATCGTTAGATTTTCACGATATGAATTGGAAATAATTATTGATGGAATTTTTAAAACTGTATTGAATTATTCCGAAAGAAATAAGTAACGAGTTTCACTTCGTTACAATAGTCATAAATTAAAATTGAGAAATTTTGGTATTAAATTAATCTAAAATTTGAATGGTTGACGGATGTAAACAATCGGTGCGAGCCGCATGCAACATAGGAATGAATGTCTGGTATCTAGTTCACAGATAATCAATACCATGTTTAAACAATGTCAATACCTAAGGTGCGTACAGATATAGAACAAAACATCGTATCGTAACTACGTCGCGTTACAAGTCTGGACGGCACTGCGTAACAGCGCAACACCGTAACATAGTAACATCTCAGCGTTGAGGTGCGTACAGACATGAACAAAACATCGCATCGTACTGCCGTCGCGTAATAAATCTGGACATAACATAGTAACATCTCGGCGTTCCGCTGCTTGTGGATTTTCACACCGCATCAAAGGAATGATACGCACCATGTGTGCACGGGATGGGTACACATTTGCGATTCGTTTTTCTTTTATTCAGTTGAAGAGAAAGAAATGAATGTCATGGAGTGGACGGAAAAGACAACTATTAATTTTATCAATAGTTACCGCAGAAAAGAAATTTTATGGGACAAAAACATTCCAATTATTATGACAAAATCTTTTCGTGCCATCTTGTGTCCAATTAAATTGATCAAGTATTCGAAGTCTGTTGGGGAAATTCGGGTGAAATTTTTGTAAAGGCCACTAATAGCCTGAAATTTTAAATCTAGGAGTAAATTATTTCCGCCTACACTCTTCTACTAGAATACAAATTGGTCTGCCGTCTGCCACCACCTTCTTTCTGCACGCCTTTTCTATTTTTCTTCACTAAATAATGCATGTATATACAGGATGGCCGGACGATTGACGTCCAAAAGAAAAAAACAGGTCCCTCGTCTCATGGGGTATTCGGATCACCCCCATGTATGTTATGCGATTTTTCACGGTTTCCGAGTTATGAATTTTTTTATGAAATTTTGAGAATTTTCAACTTGACCATATTAAAAAAGATTTTAAAAAAAGTACAAGAGTTTTCTGATCAATTTTTTTTTGTAAATAAATCGCCATGAAATGTAATTTAATACATAAAATAACCAGCATCGTAAATTTGATAAAAATTATAGAAATGTTGGTCTCAAGTGAAAAAGTTACGTATTTTGGATCATGATCTAAATTTTCAAATTTAAATTAAAAATGTAAACAGGCAACTTCATGGTTAGTAGGCTTAAGAACTGCGCTCAACATTCAGCTTTCAGAATCATTAATAAAAAATGGTACTCAACAGTCTACTTTGCTAAAATCAGCCTTCAAAGTCAGCGAGGTGGAAAAAATCAAAGAAACTAGACATTTACTCAAGAGTTATTTTTTGCCTTTTTAAAATTTTCCTGATCAGGTTATGATATAAAATGCTGAAAATTAAATTAAATGGCAAAAAATAATTTTTGAGTAAACGTCTAGCTCTTTGATTTTTCCCACCTCGCTGACTTCGAAGGCTAATTCTAGCAAAAGTAGACTGTTGAGTACCATTTTTTATTAATGATTCTGAAAGCTGAGTGTTGAGCGCAGTTTTTAAGCCTACTGACAAACCATGAAGTAGCCTGTTTACATTTTAATTTAAATTTGAAAATTTAGATCATGATCCAAAATACGTAACTTTTTCACTTGAGACCAACATTGTTATAATTTTTATCAAATTTACGATGCTGGTTATTTGATGTATTAAAGTACATTTCATGGCGATTTATTTACAAAAAAATATATCAGAAAACTCTTGTACTTTTTTGATACCTTTTCTAAAATGGTCAAGTTGAAAATTCTAAAAAGTTCATAAAAAAATTCATAACTCGGAAACCGTGCAAAATCGCATAACAAACATGGGGGTGATCCGAATACTCTATGAGACGAGGGACCTGTTTTTTTTTCTTTTGGACGTCAATCGTCCGGCCACCCTGTATAAGCTGCTGCAGCAACCTCCATTGCAACCAAGAAAACTCTTTCTGTTGTGAAGATGTAACGGCAGCATGCTCCGCTAAGCTAATAAGATATGAAACGATGTAGGCCAAGCAATAGAGATATTTCCTTGACAAAAATACTACCTGGAAGCCACCTGTGCCATTCCGAGCAGGACAGTCCGTAGTTTATTCTCACCATGTTTTAAACACGAAAATGCCATTTTTTTATTTGTTATTAACAAAAAACAACAAA
The DNA here is from genome assembly GCA_013421045.1 of Propylea japonica. Classification (NCBI taxonomy): domain Eukaryota; kingdom Metazoa; phylum Arthropoda; class Insecta; order Coleoptera; family Coccinellidae; genus Propylea; species Propylea japonica. The sequence goes on along the minus strand of JACDNR010000086.1, from coordinate 29,002 downwards.
AATACGCGTTCTTTTTAGTTTTTTCGTTGCAAAATGGAAACTATTGATGCAGTGATAACGTTGCAATGGGATGAATTGTAGAGAATTACATTGTGAAGAGAATGATGGGTCAAACGATCCGATCGAATAATTAAAACTGGAGAAAAGCGGAAAAAAACCGGAAAATTGCGTGTTTTTTCTTTTAACTCATAACTCTGCCATTTTGCAATATTAAGAACTGAAACTTCACATGATAGTAGCTATTGACGTGCAATTCATGTGTGCCAAAATTGGATTCGGTCGGATAAATAGTTTTCACATAATTTCCATTTGAATTTTTTTTGGACATATTTTCGCGGAGAGCTGGATGCGTTTGAGGTCGTCCGATTGAAATTAAAAAAATTGATTTGGAAAGAAGACGTGATCAGTAACAAAACGTCTATTCTGATTTTTCAATAAAACGCGTTTAAGTGTGTTAAAAACTAGTGAGAACATGAGGGAAAACGGCCGACCGAGCGAGAGCGGTCGAGTGGAGAGGAAATAAGCGAATCGAGGGGAAACGTATATGTGTACAAAATTTGGTGCGCTGTCCGCGCAACAATTCTTAAACTCGGCGACCGTTGGCTTCCGCGGCGTTTCCCCTCGATTCGCTCATTCCCTGACCACTCGACCACTCTCGCTTGGTCGGTCGTTTTCCCTCATGTTCTCACTAGTTTTAACACACTTAAACGCGTTTTATTGAAAAATCAGAATAGACGTTTGGTTACTGATCATGTCTTCTTTCCAAATCATTTTTTTTAATTTCAATCGGACGACCTCAAACGCATCCAGCTCTCCGCGAAAATATGTCCAAAAAAAATTCAAATGGGAATTATGTGAAAACTATTTATCCGACCAAATCCAATTTTGGCACACATGAATTGCACGTCAATAGCTACTATCATGTGAAGTTTCAGTTCTTAATATTGCAAAATGGCAGAGTTATGAGTTAAAAGAAAAAACACGCAATTTTCCGGTTTTTTCCGCTTTTCTCCAGTTTTAATTATTCGATCGGATCGTTTGACCCATCATTCTCTTCACAATGTAATTCTCTACAATTCATCCCATTGCAACGTTATCACTGCATCAATAGTTTCCATTTTGCAACGAAAAAACTAAAAAGAACGCGTATTTTTGTTGTTTTCTGTTAATAACAAATAAAAAAAATGGCATTTTCGTGTTTAAAACATGGTGGGAATAAACTACGGACTGTCCTGCACGGAATGGCACAGGTGGCGTCCAGGTAGTATTTTTGTCAAAAACCTAATCATTTGTAGCTCTGTTGCTTGGCGTAATGTATTGATATTGATAAGCGACGTATTTCGATGCGTAACAAACATTTGTCACTCGACGGAGTTACGAAACGATGTTTTGTTCTATATCTGTACGCACCTTATAACACAGAAAGCCGGACATCGCTGCCTTCGTGAATTGAGTGGTCTCAGTCACATTATACGAAATTGAGTGGTAAAGTAACAGACAAAACAAAACAGCAACAAAACGAACACAGTGAAACAGAGTACCGCCAAACCCTCTCAAGGAACCAACAGACAAATGCGAATCTCATATTTTTCTATTATGGTTCTTATTTCTAGAATACTAGCAGACCCAACAGACGTTGTTCTGTATACACAAAAATTCATTCAATTCGATCGAGCCGTTTAGTTGCATCATTGAGTTTAAAAATATATTTTTAAACTCAATGGTTGCATAGTAGATGAATAACCTAAATAACGACTTCAGCGCCATCTGTTTATCTGATTTGTGGTCATAAACATACAGGCATAGGCCATCCAAAATACATTCATACAAAACATCCGTCACACTTCGGTACCTTCTCCTACCCGCCTAGTGCCTACCTCGGAGACATATTGGTGCGATTTCATCTTCAACCTGCCATATCTTTTGATGTATTCATCATTATTGAATGATGTAAGAGGCAATTTCGTTCATTAAATACTGGGTATGAACGACGTATTTAATTGGATAAGGATCAATAGCGTATTCATAAAAAAATACTCCCAAATAATGCATAATTTTGAGAAACATTCGGATACCTTAAAAGGTAATACCGAGTAAACTTTGAAACATAGATATATGCTATCGCGGACTTTTTTGTAGAACTATTGAAGAGGTACATTTCCGTCATATAATACATTGTTTCCATGTACGGTTTTTGCAGATCACCTGAAAATAGCTGATCATGGCTGATTTTGGTACTCATATTTATTATCATTAAAGTTATAGTAGGTTTCCTTAATTTTCTCGGGTGAAAAGTATAGCCTATGTTACTCAGGGATAGTGTAGCATTCTAAGGGTGAAATAATTATTGAAATCTCTAATAGCTTATGAGTTAACTCGTATCAAACCCACAAACATACAAATCTTTCCTCTTTATAATATAAGTATAAGTATAATATTAGTAAAGATTAGATCAGTTCTCTACAAACGCCCTATTGACCACTTTTTTCTATAACCTATCGTTTTGAAAATATCTCGAATAAACTTGGGAGGAGATGGAAAATTACCTTTTTTCATCTTCTAATGAAAATAAATCGGTCTGTGCTCATTCGATCAGGACGATTGATACCTCATTTTATAGGTTAATTAATTCTCTACAAACGCCCTATTGACCACTTTTTTCTAAAACCTACCGTTTTGAACAGAATCCGTACCAACTTAAGACACCGGGATCTGAATAAGAAGATCAGTTTTCAGAATATGAAAAAAAATAGACAAAAAACTTTCCAAATTCACGAATTATACGAGTAAATGACATTCGTAGAAATTTCCTAAAATTGATAAAAATATTTTCATTTATTCGATGTTTTTAAATGAAACTTGAATAATTTATTCTCTATTAACAACTACTCGTAAATACTTAGCACTAACATCCATATTTATACAACTTCATTGATATATTCCAGGATCAACAAACAAATACATCGAAGAAATTTCATTTGAAATAGTTAGTTGATTGCATTTTCAATGAAACTTGCGATTAATTGCATTATTCCAATTTCCAATCATTCCCTCGAGTTCTAACACTTCCATCCCGCAAATGTAATGGAAATTCTCCGCAGTGACGTCACATCTCGATGCGCGTCGGCATACCTGTGTTTGTGTATCGTGGTCGGAGACGCAATTCGATTTTGGTGCGATTTCATCTTCAACCTGCCATATCTTTCGATGTATTCATCATAATTGAATGATGTAAAAGGCAATTTCGTTCTATATTAAATACTGGGTATGAAGGACGTATTTAATTGGATAAAGATCAATAGAAAATTCATAAAAAAATACTCCCAAATAAGGCATAATTTTGAGAAACTTTCGGAAAACTTTAAAAGGTGATACCGAGTAAACCTTGAAAGATAGATATATGCTATCGCGGACTTTTTTGTAGAACTATTAAAGAGGTACATTTCCGTCATACATTGTTTCGACGTACGTTCTACGGTTTTCGCAGCGCACCTGAAATAGCTGATTTTGGTACTCATAAGTGTCAGTTGCAGGAACGTCCATTAAAATTTAAAGGTCCATTAAACTCTCAATCCTCCATTATTACAAGGAACTAATGGAGGATTAAGGGTTTAATGGACCTTTAAATTTAATGGACGTTCCTGCAACTGAGCAATAATTATTATCATTTAAGTTGGTTGGTTTCTCAAATCGCAGGTGAAAAGTATAGCCTATGTTACTCAAGGATAATGTAGCATTCTAAGGGTGAAAGAATTATTGAAATCGGTCCAGTAGCTTATGAGTTATCTCATATCAACGCCACAAACCCACAAACCCACAAACATACAAATCTTTCCTCTTTATAATATTAGTATAGATAAGCCTAGAATATTATTTCTCATATCCAAACAATCCATTCTCAAATCGAAGTTGTCTGCTGAATCTGTATCATCTTTCCCACATTTCGCTTGAACAAATTAATAAAATAATTGTTTCTTCAAACTTGAAATTATGTCCGGATTCGAAATGGTGTGATGCCAATGCGGTTTTATTTAATTTGTTATAATTTTGGATCTTACAGTCGGACTTATGCTGTGCTACTGGCGATCTCAGGTACTGTTTTGTCTGTCCCACGTATGATTTTACACAAGAACACAGTATCTCATATACCGCATTTGATTGATCACTGGATGGTATTAGATCTTTTAATTTCATGAAGAGACAGTTAGAGGTTTTCATATTGTAGTATGCTAGTTTGATTGCATCTTTGAAAACTCCGCTAATTTTTTCTGAGAGGCCTTGTATAAACGGAAACCTGAAATACTCATACCTACACTCCGAAGACGTTATCGGAATTTTGTACGTCTCTGCTCTGTGAAAAAAAAGGATATACATTGATTCGTGATTTTTTTCGGTTGTTGTTCTTTCTGAGAATGGTCCTGATTTTCAGTAGGTTGGAATCGTGATAGGAATAGTGACTTTAATTTACCATTCTGTTCAGTCGTCCTTTAATCGTCCTCCCTTTCTGGTAAATCGGATTGTTTGAATAGTAATTCAATATTCTACCTGAGTTTGTCGTTTTGGTGTACCAGTTAGTTATCAATTGGTCACTTTCAGTCCTTTCAACTTCCACATCCAGAAATATTAATTTACGGTTGGCTTTCCTTTCCAGGGTAAATTGTATATTTGGATGGAACTAATTGAAACAGTCTAGGACGGCGTCATAAGATCTATCAGGTATCGCTGTAAAAGAATAATCAACATACAAATAGAAAAAAGGTATCACGAAGGTCAGTGTCCCAATCACGAAAGACACGAGTTTGTCCTTGTCCATAACAATGTCAGCCACTACCGGTCTCACTGGGTTTCCCATGGCACTACTGTTGAGGAGCACCTTCAAGTGTTGCTAGGGCACTAGTTGTTTGCAAGTTGTTCCTGGGTGCATTATAGAAGAAGCAAATGAGGCAGCAGAAGCAGTTATTCTATTGAAATCATAAATATTGTACGAAAAGAAATATACGGCATTTTCTACCTGGAGAAATAATAAGACAGCCAAGGATGTCCACGAAAACATCATTCTGGCGTATATTTCTGAACGACCCGAGAAAGTTTTTATGGTTCTACTATTCACAACTTGAAACAACAGCAGATTTTACCAAGTCACCTCCGTTTTGAAGCAACATTCCAGGGGTTATGTAGCAAAGAAATCGAAGGTATTCGCAAGAGAGTATTATTATCATTATTATTATTATTATTATATAGAGAGTATTATTATATATTATTATTACCAGACGTGATCTCAATTCGTCTCTTGTCCGAGCGCAGTCGATACGTTAGCTGCGATCTCAAGGACCCGCGACATTCGAGCTAAATAGAGGACGATATCGCAATATAAGGAGTATTAATTGTTGATACTGTATAAAATAAAATAACTGGAATCGTTAATCAAGAGAATGTTGAATAGCGGAAAGACTGAATATTTAATGTTGAATAAATGGTTCCTTTGATTTTCAGGAATGAGATTGAGTTGATACATTGTATTCTGTATAAGGAAATAAGCTTTGATTTTGAGAGAAACTTTTCGTAATTTATTGTGGAAGAATTTTGAACTCGTGGCATTATAAGCATAATTTGTTGAGCCCTTCGGTCGCTTCGGGTTCCTCCAAAAAGACCGTTTGCTGTCTGTAGCTGTGGTTTTAGATAAGGAAGAATAACAATGAATAGCCTTGAATGCTGTCCTGATAATTACAGTTACAAGAAAATACAAAGTGGAGTAAGAATAAATTTGCAAACGAAAGAAGTCGTTGAGGAGAGGAAGAGCACTAGCGTCGTGACATAACATCATGATAGTCTTATTTTGTAGAATAATAAGTATTATATTAATTTTATACTTCGCTGCAGGTTTTATAATGTAGATATCAGCACCAGATTAAAACCAGCTTGGTATGTTATATGTCATGACAAAAATACTACTTTGAGTTTTAATTTTGGTGCCAAAGTTCACATAGTATCAGTATCGTTTAATGAGATCTTCAAGCTATAGAAATCTCATTTCTAAGTTTTGATTGTTGTGATATTTGAATGTTGGTGCAAGCTGCTTTTTTCGAGAAATGAATATATAAGTAATTTTTCTCCAACCATCAAAAAATGTTGACATTTTTGTACTATTTTCAGGTGCAAAAGTCATAAATTTCCTTACCGTACAAAAATTCACTCGTTACTTAGCAACACTTTTAATCTAGGATTAAAAACGCTACTTTTAATCCTTGGATTAAAAGTAAATGCATTTGAAGTCTACTTGACAATCACTGTCATGATTCTGTGTTCAAATTCATAACCAAATTATGAACGATTTTTCACTAAAACCAATTTTATTGTAATTTTGACTTGGTTGGAGAAAAAATAGTATATATTATTCGGACTAAAAGTGCCTATTTAACTCGCAATTTTGCATTCGCTCGGCAACGCCTCGCAACTGCAAATATTGCTCGCACTTTTAAAAAAAAGATGGACTGACGTACCAGATGGACTGAGTTCATAATGAATTATGGTACTAAGTACCATAATGAAATTCTATAAGGAAAACATGTAAAGGTTTGATCAAAAAAGTTTATTCAAATGCATAACTATGTACAAAACTATTTATTATAAATGGTAAAAGAACAATTACTACAATTTGTAATATAAATTCCAGTGGATTCTACAGTTTTTACATCAGGTTGGCAAACTTGTAATCCTGTTTGGTTGTTGGCACCAAAAAATGCTTCTGATATTTTTTTTCTTTTGCTCTTTCGAATTTTCGATGTAACCTTCAGCGACAGTATTGCTTTTCCATCCGCCATGGCGTTTCACGGTACACAGATCAGCTCCAGAATCAGCCAAAAATGAAGTAGACGATCGCCGAAAACAATGTCCGGTATATTCTTCAGAGCCAGGTAAATTCAAGAAAGTGGCAATAACTTTTGGTATTTTACCAAAGGTATGTATTTCAACGGGTTACTTTGTGCATATCTTATTTCTATAAGTGACAAAAAAACGTAGATGGTTTGTGTTGCAAGGTCGTATTTTCACATATTGTCTGACAAGTTCTACCATATTCAATCCTGGGATATTTCCCGAAGTTACAGAAAATTCTCGCATTACCTTTGTTTTTGTATTCGGTAATGTAATTCTAAAAACGGATCCTTCATCTATTACATTTTCAACAAGCATATTTGTCAATTCCTCTCTTCTGCATGCTCCACTTAGTCCAATTATCATGGCAACTTTATTAAATAAGTATGTATCATCTGATGCTTCCGTTAATAGCTATTTAATAAACTAGGTTATTAAAGACAGCGACAAATGGTCAAGGTATTTTAAAATGGTTCGAGACCATTATCCGCTCGATTAATAACCGAGTTTATTACAAGATTTTTCCGACGATCTCAATATGATATGTGTATGAATTCTTGATTGAAATACATTTTCATTCTGCACAAGACATACATGTGTCATAATGAAATTTCTATGTATCTATGTTCCAGTAGGGTTTTGACATTTCTCGTAGTGCTTCTGAATACTTTGTAAACGGTTGCCATGAGGATTGCACATTAAAAAAGCCAAAAAATTGAGCATTAAAATGGGTCATTAGTGATCAATTTCGTACACATTAAAATCACCTTTCATTTCGAGGTCGGCGGAAAAAACTTTTTAACATCTTGTTTAGTGAAAATTTTGGATTTTTTAGCTCTGTAACCTTCTGATTTACCTTTTAGTAATGCAACCAGCTGTAGGTACTTACTAATATCGACGTTTTTTCTTGTTGATGAAATACTTCTTATCATCGAATAATACGACCAAAGAGAAGATGGTTTTCTTTCCTTAGATAAGCATTCAAAGTAAGCCAACAATACTTTTTCATGAGTGATATTCTTGATTTTTTTACCAGAACACCATTCTTCGTACCGATTAAACACCATTTCATATACACTCCGTGATTTTTCCGGCAAAAGGGAGTTCACGATATTTCTCGACATTTTCTCCAAACCAGAAGGTAAACTATCAGCTTCAGAATCACTAATTTGTTAAATTAAATTAAATTCTACCTGACAATAATTATTGAGTTTGACAGCGATAAATAAATATTGCCGTTACAACCTGATGACGTTGTCAAGGAAATGGCAAAGCACAGCTCACTCACCTACTAATATTTGAAACTACACAATACTTACTCCTTTAAAAATAGTTGTCATTGTGACATGTCGAAAATGCAGTTTTTAATTTTTCGAAAATGTATTGATATAAATGCCATCAGATAAAATTTTGTATGTAATACGAATCATAAACAATCATTATGGTACACGCCGTGTTATCGGACTCGGCTACGCCTCGCCCGATAACATTCACGACTTGTACCATAATGATCGTCTTTATGATCCTTATTACATAAATAACTATTGTTGCTAACTATGATCATAAAGTGTAATATTATTTCTATATAGTTAAGGAACCGACACCTACTAGGAATGCAACGGCGAGGAGGCATCTTCCTGGAATAGACTTTATTGTGCAAAAGTGCAATTCTACATAAACATTTACTTTCTAGATCTTTATGAACAATTCAATTGGTTACGAATTAGACTTCTTTACAGTCACTTGTATTTGTAATTCACCGTTCCAAACTTAATCTGTATAGGATTAATAATTCTTTATCATTAGTGTTGCAATTGTTAATCCGAATTAGAAATAAATTCTTTTCAAAAATCAGACTTTAAGTGCGGAAAACATTATTATATAAAATATATTTACCATACCGTACCGGGTGAAGAATTTCACTCAGGCGCATCAAAATGATCAAGTCCGGCAGTCTGTTAACTTACGAAGGGATTGTCCTAGGGTCTTGATATTTTCAGGGTGAGTTCGGGCCCCAAATCCCTCGGTTGAGTTCTTTAATCGGCCAAATCGTATAGGGTGTACCATAAAATATGGCCATTCAAAATTTTTTGTTCCTCAATATCTCAGACAAAACGAAACCAATCGAAGTCAAATGTTGCGGCCACAAGCAAGATGCTCATAATAAGCCTCAAGCCAATATTTCGTGGCCATAGTATACACAGAATCATAGAAAATTAAATTGGAATATTGACAAAAAAAACATTATATTTCCATAAAAAAATATCCGATTCGAGTGAATTTTATTTTGTAAATGAATTGATATACCGCATATTTGTGCTAAAGTCTGTGGTCAAAGTGTTAATAAGACCTCAGAAAGTTCAATTGGAATATTAAAACGAAAAATCTTTATATTTCCATAACAGGATATCTGATTCGGGTGAAATTTTTTTCGTGAATGAAAGCTGATATACCGAATTTTCATGAAAATTTTGTGGCCATATTGTTACTAAAACCTCAGAAAATTCAACTGGAATATCGAATATAAAAAATCTTTATACCTATTTTCATAACACGATATCCGATTTGAATGAAATTAATTTCGTGAATAAAGACTGATATACTGAATGTTCATGCAAAACTTCAAAAGGATCACATCATCAGGACCATAGAATTTATTTTTTTTTCAATCATTTATTTTTTACATATTTTATTTTCTGAATAACTCTCAGAATATAATTCCGATTGTGCTGAGATTCTGTATATATTTATTTGTTGTCAATTTCAAGTCGCATTTAAAATTGATAGGTGGAAGTCTTTTCACTCCACCAATGAACGAGTGCTCAAAAACTCCTGCTCAGGGCTTCCCTTAATTTTTGTTATCCATCTCATCGAAAGCTGTTTTCAGTTGCCCTGATTTCTGCGAATATAGTTGAGCTTGTACTCCTTCTTTTCATATTTTCTTGGCATAATTCTGTGATTCTGCTACGATTAGTGAATAATCCGAGACAATAAACAAAACATAACAGAACACGAAGATATCTCGAAAAAGGGAAATGATTAGTGTGTGGAAGTAAAATATCGATGAAAAAAAAAAAATCAAAAATGTGACAAATCAACATATAAAATCTCTGTGTTGAAAATACATCTGTTTTATTCTGTATGAACAAAACGATATGCGAGTAGGTTTCAGCTCTGATTATACAGGGTGTCTGTAAACAAATGCGAGGGACTTTGGAAGATGATTTCTCAATGAAAATAAACAGGGTTGCTTCGTATAAATTTTTTTTCGAAATCGACCCCCCTTCCAAGATGCAGTCTTTGGAAGGCGATGACGAGTTGACAGTTTTTATTTTTTTACAGCTTCTTAAAAACACTGAGTCATGAAACTATACATAATATAAAGCACAAAGCAGATGTTACTCACACAATTTTTTAAGATCTCATAACTTCATTATTATGGGTTGAAAATAACAACCCCCTATGATTTTCGTTAAAAAATTATTTTCGTGAGATAGATTTTCGAAAAATAAAATTCTCTTATGGTTTCCCATTCAATTCTGGAGAAAAAAAGTCTCCTGCAAAATTTCGATACAGTCGATACTTCTCTCAGAAAAAATAAAAACTTACGAGTATTTATGATCACTGTTCATTCCATTTCATCGTATAAGTGTTCCTAGAATGAATATTGTATGTCTATGACAGGAGATAAAAGCAAAAGTGCATATCTGCCGAATGCAAATCTTAATAAACTACCATTTTTATAACTGAGAATTTTATTACTGCAAAGTATTTATTAAAAAAAGGGAATTCTTCTGAAACTGAAAATTGTAGAAATAATCATAGAATATCTTTCTTCTGTCAAAACGAATTTTGAGCATAAACAATACCTTAAAATATTCATTCTTTGGAACATACGATGAAATGGAATAAACAGAGACTTGGATGGGAAATCATAGGAGGATTTTATTTTTGGAAAATCTATTAACGAAAATAATTTTCGAAGGAAAATTATAAAGGGTTGTTATTTTCTTCCTCTACTAAAAAAGTTAGTTATGGGATCATAAAAATTTTTGTGAGTAACATCTACTTAATGAATCATATTATGTACCTATAGTTTTATGACTCAGTGTATTTTAGGACTCCTAAAAAAATTGAAAACTGTCCCATACCTCGAAAAATCAGGGCAACCATCTTTTTCGATATGGATAAATGCCCATAAATTTTTCGAATGAATTAAGAGAAAAATGGCAACTATTTATACTCAGATGTTTATTCAATGAACCGGTGTATTGACGTCATAAAAATTATAACGGAATTTATTATTACTTCAAAAGTTATACAGCTTCAAATACTCAGCTATGAAACATTGGAGTGTTTGTGAAGTTCGCTGCGGAGATGATCGCACACACTAGCGAAAAACGAGCTCACTTTACAATAACCCGTACAAAACTGAGGTCCAGCCAGGGTGACTGTGTCTCCTATTTAAAAAATAAATTTTTTGCGTGTTTCGAAATTAAGTATTTCGAAAATGGGGCATCTATCCCACTGGGACATCAATCCCAGTTTGATCCAACACCGACGTTCAGTTCACTGACTGAACATACCCTGATCATAAATAAAACTGAAATTTCCAGAGAAATAGTTACTTATATATCAACAGTAACTACTCACTTGATGAATCATTATTCATTGCTTCATTTTTTTGGGACTAATTGTTCGATGAGGCAATATGAAGCATTCAGTGACAAGAACTCGATTAGTTTTGAACGTAAACAAGCTAGGGAGAAAGCTGAAAGGGAAGAGTAACGAAGATATCTTTGCGAGTGAAGGATGCAATGGAGGCATTCGAAATTTTGAGTAAAAATTTTTTCGAGTTTGTTGCCAAAACATGTGGAAATTTTGAAAATATGTTTGAAAAATGTCGGTTTCTCCGCTGTTTCGCTGACTGCTGCTAATTTATGTCATCAATGAGGTTTGTTATTGTATTTGTTTGTAGATATAATCCTTTCAATATCGTAAGAATGTTTGAATGGCCTCATAGAGCACCCATCATGTTTGTATCGAGTACACAATACAACAATTGCTTGAAATAAAGTAGATTATCTTACTCAAAAACACCTTGTTTTATAGTATTGTCCTTAGGTAGAAAACCTGAGAAATGATGAATTATGGTAACAAAGTAATTCATACCTCAAATCTCCCAAGAGATTTATATATAAGTAAATTTAATATGTTATGCATACGATCAATTCGTCAACATATATGCAAGAATTTTATTAAGGGATGACTAGTTGTCGAACCATTACATACCTTTATGTAAAACGTGTTCTTCCCCTAGTCATTGGAATCAAGTCAATTTGGGTGGAAAACCAGAATCTTTTTTCTGTTGAGATTTTGTAGTATTGTTCCTGTAAGGAAATGTTTTATTGATTTTCACGTGTTCCATGCATTATTCATATCTATTGATAATAATTGATCTAGTGACCTATCAAAAATGTCTGACTGAGACATAAATGTCCAATACTAACTGACAGGTACAGTTCTTTAATCCGTTAAATGAAGAATCAATAGAAAACACATTCCCCCAAATATATAGAAAAATCGAACTTCAGAGGGTTGAATAAACGAAACAAACTGTTTTTGATGTCCACTATGTTAGACATTGTAGTGAAGCATTGTGATCACGAATGTACAGAAAATATATCAAAATAAATTCATATCCGTAAAACAGGATGCTTTTTTTCTAGCTAATTTCCGAATGGCAAATATCTAATTTATGAGGATATCCAGAATTGAAACCTAAATAAGTTATGTCATCTCCCGGAATTATTTAGCATGATGTTTCATCAATAAGCTGAGGGATATTTTTAAAAATGACATCGAACAGATATTCTATTTCGATTATAATGAAATTTATTCACAAAGTTCATGTGCACGTAATGAACCTGATCATCGATTTAATTTGAAGGCTTCTCAAATCCTATCACTTTTGTGAAGCATAAGAAAAGGCAATAATGAATATTTCAGCCCATTTTTCGATCGAAACCACTCATGTATTTGGTAACTTCGGATCCATGGCAGAAGGAAGTTTCAACAGTTTCTGCCAGAAAGAATGATTTTGAGAACCCAAACCACCCTACACCTGAATACATACATATTTCAAAATGTCCGATTTTAATAATAATATTTAGAATTCGATGTGAATTATAAATCAAGAACTTCTGAAATAATACCTTTGCAGTCTTCGACCAAATGGATCGAAGTATTGAAAAAAGCGCTGACGTTAAGTCAGGAGCTTTGGGCGCTTATCCGTAGTGAAAAAACTATAACTCAAATATCCTAAAAACAATTGGTATTATTCTATTTGTTCACGAAGTCATGTTTTCAAGTCCTCTCACTAGTAGATATTGGTGGTTTTAAGGTTTGAACAGAACAGGAATGTTGAATTCATAATTGAGCATACTGAACTCCATCTCTCTCTCCAGAATTTCTGACTTGTATGATGTTCAATTGAACTGAATTTGGTTAATTCCAATGAAATCAACGTCCACAGAAGTATTTTTGTCACGAAGAAAAAATTTTAATTAATCTGAATGTAAATTTTGTGTCAATTCGTTACCATTTTTTGTGAACGGAAATCATCATCTTAAGTTTGAATTCATACATTATTTTTCTTTCCGATAATACTAATAATACAAATCTTCATTTCAAATCATCTCAATGTATACATTCTGCATATATGAATATTAATACGTCTGCATGATATGAAATAAAACAGTGTTCAAAATTTAATGATTATGATGTGTGGTTTGTCCCATACTCCTCTAAACCTTATGGTTCATTTTCCACCAGCATTGCAAATATTTCTCTTTTGAAAATTTTGTAGCATTTTATGCTCTGTATTTTTCTGGGTAGTTTATTGAACAGCTGTAGACATCTATCTGTATTCTAACTGCATTTTTGTTGTTGTTAGTCTGCATTTAGGGTAGTTGTAATTTTGTGTTTTTGTTTCATATCTGCTCTTTTTTGTGTATCTCAAACAATTGGTTGTTTTTGTGAAAAAACAGAAGGCATTCTTGTATGTACACCGCATAAAGTGTTAAAATCTTTTTTGTGGAAAAACTTTCCTACATGTCTGGTTGTGTTTCAAATTGAATAGTATTTGTAATGCTTTCTTTTGTAAAATGAATAGTGATGATAAGTTGCCCGAACCATAGAAAGCCAGTCCATATCTCAATCATTTTAAGTGATTGAGAATTTAAATATGATGCTTTTATTCTGAAGAAATATATTGACGATGCTATTTTCCCTTTTAATCGAGTTATGTGCGTTTTCCACTTCATATCTGCATCAGTGTGTACGCCAAGAAATTTGGTACTTCCTGATAAGTTGTATCTATTGATTATGTTCGATTTGTATTTTCTCTGGTTTTCCATATTGTGTTATGTGATCTGAAATAAAATCATTTTGGTTTTTGTTTTATTAGGCATCAAGTTGTTGTTTTGAAACCAGTCGTCGGTGTACTGCATTATGTCGTGCTACTTCTCATAGAATGCTATGAATACGTGGAAAAGTAAAAAAAAATATTTCTACATTTTTCGACCATATGTATGTTGCGTTTTCGTATAGAAAAGCCGGAAAATTCACGAACATTACCTTTTGTCGTGAACGAAAATATTACCGTAAGTTCGAATTCATACCTACATTCTTTTTCTTCCAATACTTGCTATTACTCATAGAATTCTATTGATACATGAAGAAGTTGCAGAATAATACTTTTGCATTTTTCGAGCATATGTATGTTGCATTTCCGTATTGGAAAGCCGGAACATGTACGAACACCTGATTTTTCCGACGCTCCATATTATTATGTAACATTGGGTGAAAAATTCCTTTTCATGATGCGAATACGTATGATTTCCTAGCAGTATCTAGGTGAGAACAATTCATGTATGTCAGCATATTGATGGGAGCGAGCTTTCTTTCAGTAAGAACTGAACCTTTGAATTTATAATCATAGAGTCGTTTATTGGTTAACTATTCCAAATTGACGTTTATTGTGTTTAATGTTAGTGAAATGTAATATTCACATAATAAAACACATTATTATTATTATTATTATTACTATTATTGAATTAACTTGCTTCCAAATACAAATTGTCCTCCAGAAAAACAAATTCTTAATTCAGTCCAATATAAGATATCGCTTATCGAACTGTTTCTGAATATTTCGAGAAAATAATACTTGCAAGTTTTTATCAGAAGTTACATAATTTCTCCTCCCGATTGTAACGATAACTTTTACCTTGGAGGCATTTGAGCATGAGATTCTACTACTAAGTTCTCAGGGAAGGCTTGATTACCCCGGCAACAAAATTCCCAGTCATGTTTTTAACAATATATTATAAAAAAAAAACATGATGTACATATTTAAGTTCACATTCCCAATCAGAATCTCTCAAATTAAACGAACTTATGACTACTCATCTTAAATGAAAAGTAATTAAAAAAAATTCTTGGCAGCTCCTCGTGCTGCCTTACGCTCCCTACATTGGCGGTACGGAAAGCCAGAGGACTGGTAGCGCGAAAAGCAGTGAGTTATTAAATTCAACTAGGTTGCTGTGGAATTTCTTTGTCGGTGGTTGCCGACACTTTGTCTCGAGAATCATAAGGATTAGGCACGGTGGTCGCACTGAACCTGGTTCTAGAGTAAAAATGTTCAAGGACATGAATAATAAATATGTGAATAATAATGAAAAGTATAGGGTGTCCTATTTCAAAAACACAAACTTTTCTCTCTAGCACTTGCACAGCGAATAAATTTCCGGATCAGATAGCAGCAGCGCATATGATCATATTTTCTTTAACTCTTATGGTTCTCGAGGTGCTCTCAGTGATCATCGAATTTGGGACAAATCGATCCCTGCTGGGAGGCCATTTGCCCCATACATTGGTGAAAATTAAATTTTTATGGACGATAATGCCAGACCCCATCGTGCGCGCATCGTTCAGGAGTTCCTTTAAGAGGTTGAAGTCTTTCGAATGGAATGGCCAGCAAGAAGTCCAGATCTCAATCCGATTGAGCAGGTTTGGGACAATCTCAATAAAAGGCTGAGAAGTTTAGCTACTCTTAATGACTTAGGAATCCAACTCAGAGGGATTTGGGCCGAGTTGTAATTAACGCAAGGGGTGGATATACCAACTATTAAATCACTTATCAGCATTCCAGTATTTGAATTGAATTGTTTATTTCTTTTCTTTCACATATGATTCGGTGAAATCTCGAATTTTTTTTCCATTTGATGTGTCTTGTTCGGTTCAAAACCTTCCCGAGAGAACATAAAAATTAAGTTATTAAGTTAATGTAGAGTTAACTTTCATTAAAATTGGGATTTTCAGAATGTGCGTTGATTTTTTTGCGCAGTGTATTTCATTTTCAAGCACTTCTTCATTTATCTGGTCAAAGTAAGCTTGCACCTCTTGGTCAACTTGAATACGACCATGGTACTGGTTTTCTCAATTTTTTTTCTTTTGTTCCTTACTGTCATTAAATCATATTTGGTACTCTCTGTGAATTTGTCTTCTTCTAGGACTCTAGTAGTTTTATTCATGGCATTTTCCATATACACTCCATTAAATTTATATAGCATCATCTATCCATGCTTATATTCTTCGCTGATCCACTCTCTTGCTCTTGCTGGAGTTTGCTCCAATTAACCAGCTGAAAAAGTTTTCTTCAACTTCACTCTACATGTACTCCTTGTTGGAACTCTCGTCCCTTGTGGGTGTTTTTTCCCTCCCACTTACTATCTCTGCATTTCTTTTTGCTATATCTTCAGGAAGAGTTCTATCAATCTTTGACGACCGCTTTAAAACTTCCATCTCCTCCTCCATTCTCTTTTTTCTTGCTTCTCTCATCTCTTCCGCTTTTTTGAAGAGTTCACCACTCTTATCTTTATTCTTTTACCTCCTCACTACTCTGCCAGTAATGGTATTGTCTGGCCTGATATTCCACCGGATTCACGGATTTCGGTCGGGCTTGGCCTGTCCCACCACCGCAGTGCAACGCACACATCACCTGTTTCTTAGGCTGCCATTTCGTAACAGTAAATCCGTCCTAGGTTTTCCGTCAGGGTTTTCCTTTCTGAGCCTTCGGAGTCCTTTTCTCTACGCGCAAGGCCGGGTATCACCCATATCTGGAAAGCATCCCCCTATATGCCACCTTGGCAGGTGACCGATGAGAGTTTTGCATTCCTCTCGGGAACCTAACCTAACCAAACAGACGATAAAAATCCGACACTCACAAGAATTTGTCGAATCCTCAACAAAATTCAGATATTTGAAGAACCATTGCGTAACTAAACACGCAGAGGGTATGGTGAACACTGGTCTGGATGACACCCCACCATACATGCATGCATATAATGCAACTGAGCAAGCTGCATTTTGGCACTTACTATCAACTTTTATATAGATAAACAAAAACGTATGTCCCATTCAACGAACGATATATAATATAAAAGAGTAAAAATACTATTTCTGAAAATGTTCGCCCATACAAAACTTTCGTCAGTAGTCTGCTCAGATTTTTCCACAGCTATTCATTTATAATAAAATTCCAATACAACAACATCCATGCGTTTTCATTTTCGAATAGATATCAATATAGTCTGTCTTGCGGTCCCAACGCAAATGACCCCCCTAGGAGTTGCTTCGTGAAATAATAAGCTTCCAAACCCTGGACAGGCATCTCTATACTGCATATTGGACAAGCCGGTCTTTTGAACAGATAAAATTGGCAGCACCTCCCACGGGACAAGACCTCTGCTCCGGGTCACTATTTTACAGCTATAGGGAGGGACAGCCCTGAAGTGGACATATGATGTATGAGTTTCGGGGTTTCAAGTCGAATATATATCGTATCGTATCGGCTATGCTGAATGGATATTTTATTGTGACAAAACCATCTCGTGGGAGGGACGGGCCTAAGCAAGTTTTTTTTTTGGGGGGGTGAAGACTTGTCAAAGTGACAAAAATAGCCTCAAAATAAGAAGTAAACATAGAAATGACAGTAATAATCATTTTTACATAGTTTCTTTTGAACAAACAACATTATATTATATACATCAAAGATTTGGCTTTGCAACAGATCGCTTGCGGTAAGTAGATTGCAACAACTCAATTAGGTAAGTAAAACATTAATAAGTTAACATTATATACAACACTCTAATGGTAAAAACAATAATACTAATATTACCCTACCCTATTCCTGTCCGACCCCTGCCTCCTGCATGAACCATTGATGTTGATTTGATAAATCTATCGAAGGTCGCCACGGATCCGATGCTTTCCTCAAGGAAAGCTCTTTTCAACACCTCTTTGATCACCTCACGTCTCAGCAGTTCTTCGGCTGAAGTCTTGCACCAGATGCCTCTCCATTAAATTGTGGCAGCTATGGTTAATACATTATCAGAATTATATATTGTTTTAATGACGTGCTGCAGTGATTCATTGGTCTTGTAGAATGCGTGAATAGTACTGCATGGTAATCAACCAAGTTCTAGAGTGAGATGGAAGAATTTAACTGCTGTACTGGGGTGAAGTGAACAATGGGTTAGATTTTAATTTTTACAATTCCAGAATATAATACAACATTTTTGTAATTTTTGCACAGCTATAAATACCGGAATACCCTTAAGCAACAACAATAAACTGCCACCAAATCAGTGAAATAGTTCAGTTTATGAAACGTTGTTTCGAGAACAAATCAGGTACGAAAATTGATGGGGAAAGGGGTGTGAGAGAATTTCTTTGCGAAAGTGTAAATAAGATGACTAAATGTATTTCGTTTTGTATGTGTGTGTGTCTGATTCAAGTCAGTTATTGATTTTTTCAAATAATATTTATTTTTTTCCTTCAGTATGTTCGTGCCTCCCTAAGGGGAGTGCACCCCACAGGTTGAGAAACGTTGCCTAAAGTCATGATACTGAAAATTCGAATTTATTCAACATGGATTAACGCATTACTTGGAAAATTACAGATCCGTGCTATTATTAATTTAATATTCCAAATATTCAATGGTTAATAATATAGTGATGCTAAGTAAGTCAATTTTGGGGAAAATTTTGCTTCTCGAAAATTTGATGTACAGGGTGTTTTATAAGATGTGGAATAAAGAAAATAATTTTCTTTGTCCGGGCCTGCGCTATCAGCAAGCTATTATGTGCGAATATTGGCCACTGGCACGTACTCATTCCCTGAAATTTTCATGAAGATCCATGCTGAGCTTCAAGAGTTATGCCAATTGAAAATTTCTGTAGAAATACATAAAACATCCTGTATCTCTTAAACGAATATTGTTAGGACATATATCTAACACTGACTAAGACTCACCAAAATGTCCTGCATCTGCTCTGAAAGCCTGTACAATCATTCGTGAAACACCCTGTCAAGGCCGTAGCCAGGGAGGTCCGAACCCCATCGGACCCCCTCCGATCATCATTTCCCTGAAAATTCTCTGAACTTTTTCAAATTCTATGGAACACCTTTCATTTTATCACATATTCACAGATATTTCCTGGGATATCTCAAGTAGCTCTCAGTTTGTTTTTTGGTCTCTTGTTTTTTCGAGCATTTCGGCCGTCGTCGCTTATTACTTCTCGACATTTCGCGAGTACAAGTGTCAAGCGAAACGTCGAAAATAAACAAACTACGACGATGAAAGAGCTAGAAAAAACAAGTGACATCAAACGATGGCTACTGAGACTGACTTTCTGAGATAAAAAATAAAATGCTATTTCATCTAAGATAGTTACAAAATTCTTTGATTATTTCAGAAATCTTCTAGGCTTCGATTAAGGCGGCACAGTGCCTCCAGCTTCAGAAAATGTCGTGCATAAACCACATCGCCTTTCGTTTTGTGACGGAGACATCTTCCAACAAAACTATTGAACTTCCATACGAAAAGCGGAGATATGACTCCTTCAAATCTACTGATTTGGGGGGAAGGTCCAACCAATTAATCACCAATTATTCTAATTCATATATTTACAGAAAATTAGTAATCGCAATTAGTTTCCCTAATCTTGTATGAAATATCCTCTGCCCAAAGAATTGAAGTGACTGAGCTGCCTCAATCTGTGTCTAGAAGATTTCTGAAATAATCAAAGAATTTCGTATCTTCTGAGATGAAATATCATTTATATTTAATCTCAGTTAGTATTCGTCGCAGGTAAAGTACCTACTCAAGATACCATTGTCACTATGAATTATGTGTGGATGACGAAAATAATTTAGAATTGAATAACTTGTAGGGAGTCGAAAATATTTTCAAAAATTAAATTTTTTTATTTCAACTACTTGTATCTCAGAAACAATGCTTGAGGGACCTATATTTAATAGGAATTAGTTTTTCTACAGTAAACACCTGTCGTAACTATTCTTAAATGCGTTGACGGAGTAGGATCGGATGTTGACAGGTAGTCGATTCGACTTGTGAAATATTATGCGGTTATGAAGTATTGAAGCTGAGCGGAATTGAAGCTTTCACGATGCGTTTTCAAAAAATGACCTCTTAAGTTGTTTTTATAACCCCTTATATTCCGGATGATATGTATGATGAGCAATCTCCGTCGATTCGCTGAAAAATATAACAAAATCAGTTCATTATTAGTCACATTATAAGAAAATTTTGTGTGGGAAATACACCTATGTATACCTATGTATGAAAACACTGGAGAAAGCTTTGACATGCCGTTTGAAGATTTTACGCTCTTGATCATATTTGGGCAACGAATTTGAATTGGAGAATGCTGAGAGCGTCAAAGTGAATATTTTTTGTCGGTCTGATTTTCTAGTTTTGAATATTCGAAAATACTTATTTTCAACCATTTTCAATCAGTAACTGTTCGTTTGATTATTTGATTAAGCAAATTAACAAACCTTGGTTTACAAATGCGTTTTGCTCATCCCGTAGAAGCCACAAATACGAAAATTCGTCGAAATGTTATGAACGTGGCAAAACATAAAGCAAAATAACTGTGAATAAAATTGAATTTCAACACTATCTAAAGTCCGTTCACGAAATTTTGAGCGGTACCAAATGGATACATTGATTTTGTACTATGAGACAGCTGATTTTGGTTTCGTTCGCATATAATCGAGATATTGCATTTTCAAACTGACAATGCAGATGAGAGAAATTTCAAAAATTTGTGCATAACCTGGCCACAGTGCATGGCAGAAACTTTTTTTAGTAGGTTATACTGCGAATTTAGTATTGAATCGATACATAAATAAAAATATAAATAGTTCCATTTGAAATAAGAAAGTAGATATGCGTCTGAGATAGACGTGGCAACACTGTCGACTTAAAACTATTTAAGGCGAAGAGTTCCTTTATCCTAACGGCTCCAAGCTGAAATTTCAGAACGAAATATTCACTAGTTCTCCGAAAACGTCCGTCAGGCCAACTTAAAAGGAAAACACTGTATGTCGAAATGCAAAATTTTTCCATTTCAACAGAAAATAAAATAGGGGTGTGTCACAAGCCATGTGTCTACACATGTAAAGAAACACTACAGAAATATTGAAAATAACAAAACAAATAATTGGAACCCCTTAATCTTATCGACAAAGTACAAACAAATTACCGCTTTCAAATTCCTTATGGGAGGACGCTGAAAATTAATCACGCCATAATCCAGGATACTCAGCGCCATTATTTCACTTCATAAATTAGTTTTTTATTAAAAGAAAGTCCGCGTGGCTGCAGGCACTTTTTTGCGACCCCCTACCGAGCTGAACCAGATGGAAAGCACTCTGCTGCGAACGTAGACGGCTAGTAAATTACAGAAATTGGATAGTACACGGTTATTAAAAGCAGAGAACCCGAGAACATATCGAATCGGCAGGATTTGGCTGTGGCGAAAATCGTGAATGGTTGCGACTTGCACGGTGTACGATTTACAAGCATGCACGCATTGTTCTGAGCATTCTGCGTGTGATTTATAACTTGCACAGCGATATTAATATTAAAGGAGGTTCCTGAATTTCGTTTATGACCACGTATCGATATCAGACTGCAGGGTGTACCTATATAGTGAATATTTTCGAATTACTTTTCAAAATAGGAAAGGTTTTATTATCGATTTTTTGAGGCAGTCCTGATTAGTTGGAGCAGTTTAAATTTCCTCCATGATTAAAAAAATAGGAAAAGTCACCATGAAACTTTGCTTCGCAAGAAACAGAGACGGCTGCAGAAATTAGATAGTTCACGGCAGAGAACTCGGAAAAATATCTAATCGGCAGGATTTGACCATGGAGAAAATAGTGAGTAGTTGCGACTTGCACGGTTTAAAATTTACAAGCATGCACGCATTGTTCTAAGCATTCTGAGTGTGATTTTCAGCTCGTACAGCTGCTCGCGTTGTCGGCAATAATTCCCGAAATACTTCTGCAGCAGTATCTAAGGCAGTGAGCATTTACACTCTGCCGCAACAGTGTCGGCAAACGACGGACGAAGAAATTCCATAGCAACCTAATTAAATTTATCACTAACAACTGTTCAAGCTGCCTGTCCTTTGACTTCCGTACGAAAAACTGCCAATTCAGAGAGCGTAGCAACACGAGTGGCAATGTGAGCAGCAGGTAAATGTAGTGATCACTTTCTCTCCGCTGCCCACTTCTCTTTGCTCCCTGTCGTAGAAGTGAGCTGAGTGTAATCGGGTGCAGAAAAGGTTAATCATCCACTTTCCTTCCTCCATCCCAAAAGCCTATTCTGATACCAGATTGGGGGGGAGTTCACCGACACCTTCTCGTTCATCTCTCGAGGTGAGTGCATACAATATTCATTCTGTGAATTGGTCAATCTTGTAATTGTCGTTTGAAATTGGTTGCAGTCATTTGCAACCATTTAGGAAGTTTGTGAATTTTGTTCATGCCCATGTATCAATTTCAGAGTACATTGTGTAGATGTTGCGAAAAAATTGAGGCGGTTTTTTCATTTTCCAAATAGGCCAGGTTTTAAGATCGTTTTTTAGGCCCCTACTTAGTTAAAGCCGTAATATATTTTTTCAAGAATCCAAATATTACAGGAATGATATTAAGCAGATATTTTATGCGGGCGAACTTGCATTCCAAAAAATTTTGGTGGTGTTCATATCACTTAAACTTATAGAAAAAGTGACCCTCAAACCCTATTTCGCAAGAAACGTAGAGAATTATCCCAATACGGAATAAACATACGGCACGATTTCGCAACGCCGGAAGTTTGTTCGCGCGTATAAACAGATTCTACTTGGCTGAAAAAATGGGTGATTCTAGGTTTACTTTTTACTCTGAGATATAGGCTGTCCGGGGATAACTGTACATACTCTTACCAGAGATAGAGTTGCACTAGCAGACTACTGATTGACAATGAAAAATCAATTTCTGGATTTCTCTAGAAAACTACAGGGTGTTTTTCCAATTTCATGGAAATACTTAGACCATCATAAAATCCAAAGTTATTGACGGATTGAAACTTGGGAGGTTATTGGCACATGCCTAGGTCGAGTCAGAAAGATTTCAATTATTTCATTATTCCAGGGCCGGACTCATTAATCCTCATTTGAAGTGTTCAGGTGAAAAAAAAACACTTTGTATTTCGAATTACGATAATTGATTCGCTTTTCAGAAAGAAGCTTAATTATGCTTCAATTTGTGGTATCGCTTAAAGTTGTCACATCAACAATTATTTTTTTATGAATTTTTGAATTGTGAAAAATGAATTTATTTACCTGAACAGGGCTTAGTCACCTTGTGGAGGTCGAAAAGAAATTATGAATTTTCTTTAAAAGTCACTGAAGGTGAGGAAGACTATAATAATTTGTTGATATACTGGGTGGCCATCCTAGACGCGGATCTCATTGCGATGAAGTGAATGAAGGTATATTGCGAAAAAACTATTGACGAAATGAATAGGGTATACATAAGCATATTTCAAAATTATTCGTATGTGTACCGGGTGTTCGACAACAAGATATAGACCAAAGTGACACTTCTTCCAATGAACAGCCGGTATACATACGAATAATTTTGAAATATGCTAATGTATACCCTATACATTTCGCCAATAGTTTTTTCGCGATAAACCTTCATTCACTTCATCGCAATGAGATCCGCGTCTAGGGTAGCCACCCAGTATATCAACAAATTATTAGAGTCTTCCTCGCCTTCAGTAACTTTTTAGAGAAATTTATTATTTATTTTCGACCTCCACAAGGTGACTAAGCCCTGTTCAGGTAAATAAATTCAATTTTTCGAACTTTTTCCAAATTCAAAAATTTCTAAAAAATAATTGTTGATGTGACAACTTTAAGCGATACCACAAATTGAAGCATAATTTAGCTTCTTTCTAAAAAGCGAATCAATTATTCGTAATTCGAAACACAAAGTTTTTTTTTTCACCCTGAACACTTTAAATGAGGATTAATGAGTCCGGCCTGGAATAATGAAATAATTGATAACTTTCTGACTTGACTTAGGCATGTGCCAATAACCTCCCAAGTTTCAATTATATCCGTCAATAAGTTTGGATTTTTGATGGTCTAAGTATTTCCATGAAGTTGGAAAAACACCCTGTAGTTTTCTAAGGAAATCCAGAAATTAATTTTTATAGTCAATCAGCAGTCAGCAAGTGCAACTCTATCTCTGGTGAGAATATGTACAGTTATTCCCCGGACACCCTGTATTCAATCTGAATATTCAGATGTTTAAAAAATACAGATACCAAAATATATTCAAGAGAACTTGGTTGAACGAAAGGTTGGAGTTATTATTGTTTAATCTTTCTACTCTTGAATATAGACGTTGGGATATTTTATGACTTCTGCTGAGGAAATAATTTGGTTAAATAGGTACAAGGAAAAATTTATATTGAAGTTTCGATGGTGCAAGGTACACTGTTTCAATAAACATGTTTGTTGAAGACGGATATAATGAATGGGATTGAATAGTGAGTTAGCAATTCTTCCCAAAACAAAATACAGAGAATAAAGTAAAATCACCTAACAAATTTAAAAGAAAGCGATGAAGTAAAGGTTTAAAAGATTGATTGATTAGCACTTATTACTAATACAACTGAATTGTAAATTGTTTCGTCAAACATTTAAAGTCAAACGTCAAAACATCCATTCTATTTAAAGTGGGACAATATACGAATTATCTTCCATCTCCCTCAATCTTGAGTGATCACCTAGAGAGTATTCTGTTTCCATCCTAGCACTAACAGTACCTCCCGGTATTACTATTACGAACAAGTCTACATCGTTTTCAAATCGAGCACCGATCGAACGCGATGCTTCTATCCTTGCACGCTTTTGGTCAACATTAAAACATTTCGGGATCCATTTTGCAGAAATTTTCCTCATGTCCAAATTGACGTGAACTATATGAAGAATGCATTAATATGAAATATTCAGTGCTTCAGATATCCGTTTTAGATCACTCGAATATCTCATGAAATCATGTCAGGAACTGCATCGATAATTTCGACACAGATACTGGCCTTCCCATTGGTCATCATCTTCAATGGAAAATAATGTCTTCTGAAGGTTTCAGTCCATTTTTTCACGATCGCATTCGAAGGACGTGAACACCAAGGGAGCTAGGCATACCTTCGTAAATCTGTTTATCCCTTAAATCCTTTCAAATACAGATAACTTTATGAAGGCTTAATACTCCAATTTTTCAATTTCACAATTTCGGTGGACATAGCTTTTTCGTAGTTAAACTTTACACTAACACTTTTAATAAGTTATTTTTTGTTACTATGGTATAGCAATATTTTGTTTATTCATAGAACTGGTTAGGCTAACTATAGATACAAATACATCCTCGTAAGACCTTTTTGGTATGATGTAGTTGAGTCTATATAATGAGAATGTTCAGATGAAGAAACGTCATTCGAAATTCTGATTTTAGATATTATCTCACATTACATTCTTCATTTTATCATATCCCGCCCGCGAAATCGCCATGAAAATTTTTATGCGGATCCAAGGATACAATAAACGAGTCCTTTAAAGTTTTTCATTGTGTTCGGTTGAGGATTATCCAGGGTTAAAAATGCGTTTCCGATTTTCCTCTTCAAATTTCCTGCAGAACACTTCGCTGTTTATGGCTATGTTTCCACTTTTTGTTTTTGCGTAATCTCATCTGTACATTCTTGTGAATAATTATTTGAGAGTATTACTGTCGTTGCAAAATTGCGCTATATTCTGAAATATATTGAATGTTGCCAAAAAGGCGGACTGCCGATTAACCCCCCCGTTTTTGAAGTTATATCCCACTGGGAGGCGCGAAAAATCGGATCTCTTGGTAGGCAAAACATGATATTTCTTTGATTACTAAGAAAAATCAAACGAAATAAAGAAGTCCGTTTTCATGTCAGAGTGTGTGAAAACGAAATTCCATTTCTTTCAAAATGACAAAAAAATTAAATGTGAATAGTACTTGTGTGTCAACGATATATGTAAACGCCTCGAAACCTTGGCGTGGAGAGTTTGAATTGATCGTACAGTAACGTATGCATCGACTGAGTGACAGTTGTTTGTATGTAATTTGAAATTTGCGAGACTTTGTTCTTATGAATTTTTCTGCGAATATGGTTGAATATTTCATTTGTGGAGCTGGAAAAGACGAAGAATCAAAAATTTATCGTTTTCCAACTAGTAAGTAACAGTTTTATTCGTATAATCTACAAAATGAGTTTTAGGGAATCATGTAGAGAAAAGTTTAAATCCAAAAATGTTCACAGTGTATGGTCTGTACTTGTTTGAGTGTTTAATGTTCCTACATAAGAATAAAGATAATTTTACAACCGAAAATGTAAATAGTTATAATACAAGAACTTTAAATTTGATGTTTCCAACTCACAGATTAACACTCACAGAAAAGAGTCCTAGCTATATGAGTATTAAAGCTTTCATAAATTACCAAATAACATTAAATGTGTAACAAATTATAAATTATTCAGAAGCAAAGTAAAACATCTACTGATTACATTGGAACCATATAGTCTCAGGGAATATTTTGATAGCTGAGTAAACTCGAATTTTTGTGACGTCATTTCACTTAAATTTAGGCTTTATGTGTATACATGTAGCTGAACCTCATCTGAAATGAAGAAATATTATTATTATTATTATTATCGACTTGAGCCTATTAGCGTAGAAAGGGTGTGATTTTTCACACCCCCTAGCGATCGGCTATCACACTCCCTACTAAGGGGAACATTCACTCATCCCGGATAGCAAGTATCAGGGGGATTGAGCTCTGAGGTCTTCGGTGTTCTTCTTCTCCTGGGTCCTGGGTTGTTCGTCCTTCGTTGCTTGGTCCTGGATCTCTCGGTTGATGTCGTGGTAGTTGGTTTTGCAATGTTTCCTCCATGGTTGTTCCTGGTGTCCATCGTGACCTACAAACTTCCTTACCGTTCTAGCAGTACCAAGAAGTACTGCTTTTTGCATTACTTTAAACAGGTTTTTCGTCCAAATCTAGCTCCTTGAGGTTGGACTTGAGGCTCTTAGGAATAATTCCTGTGGTTGATATGAGAATGGGAATGTTCTGGTACTAGACATTCCCCACTGCCTTTTAACTGAAGTTCAAGCTCTCGATATTTCGATATTTTTTCAGCATATTTTTGACGTAGATTGTTGTTGTTCGGGATGGCTACGTCTATAAGTATTGCTCTCTTCTCTTTTTTCTTCACTAGGATTATATCTGGCCTGTTATTAGCAACTGTTAAATTTGTAAGTACGTGCGGTCCCAGTATAACCTGTAAAGGTTGTTCTCCAGTATTACTTCAGGCTGATAACTTATAATATGGAATTGTTTCCATATTATAAGTATATTATATTATTATTATTATTATTATTAAGTAAGTTAAAAATATTCATATCAGTGATAGTGTTGAATAAAATGTTATTTGACTTTTTCAGATCAAAAAGGTGGCCAAGAAAAGCTAGGAATGAAATTCATGGGAGAAATCTCCGAAATTGTAGAATATGCTCTAAGAATTTCACTTAAGAGTCATACGCATATTCGATACATCAAAGACTCAGAGATGCACTTCCAATGCGGTTCTTCTATGAACATATTGCTTCGACTTTAGAGAGATTATTATACAGGGTGAATCCTGTTGAACTGTACATACTTCACACAGAGATAGAGGACACTTTGCTGGTTTCAAAAAGACCCCACATGAAAGGTCTCAACGATTCGTTTGAATTATACAGGGTGATTTCCAGTTTTGGGTCATATTTTCAAAATGCTCTATTGGACGAACGATAATCAAAAATTCATCAAATTTGGTACGTAGGAGGACTGTATCAATTTCCATACAGCTGAGTTAACAGATTATCAGTTTCCAGGACCGGACTCTATTTTTTCTGATATTATCGGAATTTATGAAAAAAAACACCCTGTAGATGAAAAGTCAATAAACCTGTCATGACAGTTCAAACTACACTAAAAACTCTACAATGAAGAGTTAAAAAATCACGTGGCACACCTACAACTTTAGAGAAAAAAAAAATTGAATATGTGTACTCGGAGATAAATTTTTTGGACGGGCCTAATTCACATGGAAAACCATACCCAAATGTATCAAATTGAAGACAGGAGAATATTATCAGTTAAATCCTCTCGATATTCAAATATTCCAATATTCAGGTAATTTTCGTCAGTTTCCAGGACCGGACTCTATTTTTCTGATATTATAGGAATTTATGAAGAAAATCACACCCTGTAGATGAAAAAGTAAATAACCTGTCATGGCAGTTCAAACTACACTAAATACTCTTCAATACAGAGTAATAAATCACGTGGCACACGTACAGATTCAGAGAAAAAAATTGAATATGGGTACTCGGATATAATTTTTTTTGTGCGGGCCTAATTCACAAAAAAAACATACTAATGTATCAAAAGTTGAATATAAATGGTTAAGATCTTCTACGCATTCAAGTATTCCAAATATTCAGGGACGGACTCCCATTTCAGATTGGGTTTTTCAATAGATGATAGGTCGACAGATTCGCCCTGAATTTGGAACATACCCAAACACTGTTACGAGAGCCCGAACAACATTAAATAACCTACAGAAATT
>JACDNR010000085.1:0-42448 GCA_013421045.1 Propylea japonica | reverse complement strand
CATTGCCACGGGCGCAAACGACCTAGGGGCGCAAAATGTGAAATAACATTTTTGTTTGTTTTTTATTCATTTTGGTGATTGAGTTTTTGTTCATTACTTTTAAGAAATCTGGGAGGTTCAGTATATTTATGCTTAAAAGAACCCCTAGCTGAAAGTTTCATTCCATTTGTTATGTTTTTTGGGGTGCTGAATTCGAATCTGAAGTTTGCTAACAAAATTTCGTGACGGAACATGGAACAAAACAAAAATAGATGAAGAATCTCATTCTTGGTCAGTTTTTTGGTTATCACTCGGAAACTATCAACTTTTCGTGGAAAACCTTTCCATACAAAATAAAAGTACATAAAATTTCCTACAAATTGTTTTACCACAGTTTGTTCTGCGTCAACCTGTTTTGGCTCAATTTAAAGTTTGAATGAGGTATTTTCTGTGACTCAATAAATGAAAAAAATAAATTCTATGGTTCCAGTGATGCGATCCTCTCAAAATTTTGCATGAACATACAGTATATCAGACTCGATTCACAAAAAGAAATCACTCGAATCGGATATCTTGTTATAGAAATATAAAGATTCTTCTTTTAATATTCCAATTAAATTGAATATCTCAGATGAAACGAAACCAATCGAAATCAAATGTTTCGGCCAAATGCAAGATCGCAAGATGCTCATAATAAGCCTTATGCAAAATTGTGTGGCCATAGTGTGAACAGAACCATAGAAAATAAATTGGAATATTGAAAAGAAGTCATTGAAAATACCTCATTTTCAACTATAATTTGAGCCAGAACAGGTTGTCGCAGAACAAGCTGTGGTAGTACAATTGTAGGAAATTTTATGTACTTTCATTCTGTATGGAAAAGTTTTTCACGAAAAGTTGATAGTTCCGAGTAAAGAGCAATAAACTGACCAAGAATGAGATTTTTTTCTTTTTTCTATGTTCCGTCACGAAATTTTGTTAGCAAACTTCAAATTCGGATTCAGCATCCCAAAACATATAAAAAAATTAAAGAAATCAAACCACCCCAAAAACTTTCCAGCTAAAAGCACCATTCGACTGGATTAAGATTATTGTGAAAAAAAAGTTCTTCAAAATATAATCAATAAATCGTCAGTGAATGCAGAACTATCCCAAGTCCTTTTTTCCAGAAAATCGGTTTATGGGCTGAAAAAATGCTTGTTACTACACTTCTGATGCAGAAGTATTGCAAGTTCATCTTATATCCTTACCTCATTTTCAATTTCATATAAACTCACGTGATAGTTCAATCCAGCGATTTAGTGGACATTCTGAACCATACCATAAGGACATAGTTTAGTTGAAAGTGGCAATGCCATCTTGAAAACAGAGAGCTGTTTTCAAGATGGCATTGAAAGTGGACATAAAATAGTTCTAATATGCAGAACTACCATACAAAGCTATATTATGTCCCAATTTTTCAGAAATTACTTTTGTGTTAATTTTGACCATCACAAAACAATCAGGATCTTCAAGTTGAAGTTCAAAGTGGAAGAATTCGTATATATGTATTTTCAATCAGCTTTTAACCTATTCAAAAAACGTGTCTCCTGAAAAGTAAGAATTTCGGACCTAGTGTAGTTCTACATTAATCCCATCGAAATGTCAATTATGAAAAAAATGTATTTATTGAAAAATGAATTTCCTCAAGGGCGCATTTTGAAAATTTCCACAGGCGCTAGAATCCTAGTTCCGGCTCTGTTCAATTGTTAAGTTTTTACATATTCCGTTTTTGAGCACCTGCTCAGGGTTTTTTAATTCTTAGTTTAATTTAGGTCAAAAAATTTCCTCTGCCTTTTTTTCGTATGAGGCGCCATTTTATGTAAAAAGTAAAAGATCTTAATGTGGCGTCTCCACTTTACTTCATCACGAAAAAAAGGCAAGAGAGATTTTTATCCTAAATTGAACGAAGAATCTAAAAAAAAAATTGTTACACCCGATTACACTCAGCCCACTTCCGCGGCGTGTAGCAGGGAAGTGAGCAGGGAAGTGGGCAGCGGCTGAATGTAATCACTATACTTCCCTGCTGCATGCCGCGAATCCTCGTGCTGCCTCATGCTCCCCGAATTGGCGGTTTTTCGGACGGAAGTCAAGGGACTGGCAATACGGACGGAGTGTGTGATTACATTCAGCTAGGTTGCTGTTGCTACGTTGAGAAAAGATCGCCCTGCGCTCTCGCGAAATTTAATAATTTTAACGAAAATATTTTTTTTATTATTATCGAAAAAATGTCCACGATGGAATGGAGTAATGAAAATAAAAAACTATGAATCGCTCTTGATAATATATTTTCCGGTTTTTTCATTCAATTTTAATTGTTAAAGTGAGAATTATATTTACGTTTTTTATCTGTATTTGTTGCCTGGATAAGATCACTGGGAACAATGTTAATAGCTCTGCACACTTCAGGGACAATTATTGAGATAATTGATTCTGAAACTTTAAATAGATAGTATAAACTTCTATAACTATCCCCTGTTGCCAAGAATCGCAGAGTTATCGCCAATCTAAATTTTGGGGGAATTGCCATTCTCAATCTCGTATCTTCTTTTTTATCATCGGTTGAATTTTGTTCAAGAGAAATCAAAAATCATTTCAGTCATTTCATTCAGAAAACTTTCCATCCCATTTTTGTATACGAAATATCGAATAATTGTAAATTGTAGTCGCAAATTGGAATAATATGATAGTATTTAGAACTATTTTGTTTGAATTGATAGAAAAAGGGTAAATTGATACTGAGGGACTAACTCTTTTTTCTCTACATGGTTTCAAGACAGCCACATATTCATACAAATCAACGAGACAAAGCGCTTAGGCTGCAATTTCTTCGTCCGTCATTGCCGAACCGTGGTCACGAGAGCAATGCTGCGGCTGAGTGTAAATGCACAGTGCACACTGCCTTCGAAACTCCTGCAGAAGTACTTCGGGAATTATTGCCGACAACGCGAGTGGTAGTAAGGAGGGCTGAGTGTAATTGAGGCATTAGTTTAAAATATCTCAGTGGCGTACTACTTTTTCAGTCAGTTTTTTCAGTTTTGAGTAAAACTTCAACGAATCTCGAAAACGAAATGTTTGCGACCCCATGTTTATTGGGCCTTTTTTTCTTAAACTTACTCAAGAATCTCTCCTTTATCGTTTGTACGTTGAATTAACAGCCTGTTTAATCAGCGACCGCCGCTTTCGCCATTTTGTGATAGGTTAGGTCCTGCCGACCAGCCGTTACACGATAACTCTAGAATTAATGAAGCAAGCAAGGGGTGTTCAGGTTCCGAGTGCCGCGATTATGTTACTTAACGGGCATGTCGGTGGAGCAGTTTCTGAGTTACAGACATTCACAATTTTTTATTTTCCTGATATTTCTGCTAAATTTTATGACGATCGAACCATTAGGAAATTCAGAAAAATATTTGGTCTGTGCGATGTGAACCGACAAATTTCTGGTCACGTTAACTTTCGAACGGAGCGAGTTACGGTCTTGAAAGCTAGATTTGAGACATCCACATGTCTATACACCTTCGTGAAAAGGCAAAATTGTTCGATTGGTTTCAACGTTACTATCACTTCAAACTTCGTCCCATTGATTTTTCAATATTAACGAAATTAAACATCCGATCAAGTCAAACTTGATATTGAGAACCAGACGTAACACGCATATGGGTCCTGAACTTCGCCAGAATCTCATCATGAGAATACAGTGGAACTTCCCTATAACACAAGACATTGCACATTGAATCCAAATTCCCTCTAAAACGAAGTATTCAAAGAACACCACTATTTGAATGGGTATTGGTAAGAAGGGTAAGGGTAGGTCTTTTCCGGATGTATGTAATAAATCCCGACCTTAAACTGAATCATTACGGCAGGCAGAGAGATCCTTCTGAAACAGTTTTAAATACTATTTGGTTTCAATCTAACCATTACGCTAGTGTAAAAATTGTGCGAAAATGTCTGAAAGGAATTGCTTAAGTTTGAATGATAAAACTTTAATTTATCAGTGAAGTCGGCCGCGACATTGCGGACTATAGAACAACATTTCTATATATGAATTTTTTTGCGGATTTAGCGCTTTCGCTATAGGGTAGTCCACTGTATTTAAAAACCACAAACATTCTGTCCACTACTGCTGGTTTGAATTTAAAAACTTTCTGTGACAATGTTCTACATCGTCGATATACATGTTATTGACATGTCTGAATAGATTTCTGTTGTAATCATCATACGAATAAGACGCCGTATCGCGTTTATTCATATTAAAAGGAAGATTATTCAAATTTGACATCGTGATCTTGGTTTGAATTTATTGATTTATGGCATTAGGCCAACTTTTTTGTAATCAACGGAAATGAAATCAGAAGCTATAAGCTATTAGTGGCAGAATGCACCTCTATTCAGATACATTAATGCCATGATTATTCAATGATTAGAGGGCTTGATTACCATGCTGGAGGTCGAGGGTTCGAATCTCGATATTGCCTTGAATTTTACTTTTCCTTTTGATTTTTCGAATTTGATTCTTTCGTTCTACCTAATGATATGAATCCAGAATCTTTTGCGCTCTTCTTCAGATTGAAAGAACGATAGATCAAATTTGAATATCCCGAAAGCTATTAGTTTATTGAATTCATAAATGGATTGAATAAAACCAATGACTCTCAGGTTATTGAAATTTGATTAATCGTTTCCGAATAAGAACAAGCGTGCAGAGGCTCCTGACAAAACGTCAGGGCTATCTTCAATCGATTTCGCGCAGTTGTAGTTTATGCATCGAAATGTGATATGGTTATTTTTTCAACAGTTCAACAGTCAGTATTATAATCTTCATTTTGAAATAATGTATATTCAATTCATGCGATACCCATAAGCTGAGACCTTACTGCTTGCCGATTAGTAATGCTGAAAACATATAATACGACTCATCCTTTTTATGCTATAAAAACATTTTTATGAAAGATGACGAACGAGGAGGAAAACTTTTACTGGAAAGTCGTATAAATCTTTCTTGAAAAGGAGGGCCACCGTTGCTTCAAGACGTTTTCTGCTGCTTTCTCGTGTGCTGTTGCGTTGTTTTAAAGTCACGCACAACTCCAAGTTCATTCTGGTAGATTGAAATATTTCACTCAAACCAAATCGCTCCGAAAAAGTTTTTGACGACCCAAAAGTGGAAAATTCTAGTGTAAATCATTTTTTGCACGCTTTTTCCTCTGGGAATATGCCGTTGTTCTGCCAAATGTCTGTAAGTTCCAAATTTAGCAGTCTTAAACGACTCACTGATAAAGAATTTGAAATCAAAATTCTGTCCAAATTGTGCGTCCGGAACGACTTAAAATTATATATTAAAGGAAAGAGCTAGGAACCAATTTTTAGAGTATATAGTCCGTTCACGAAAGGTTGAGCACATAGTAGGCGTTTCTTTCTTTATCTGAAGTTGGCAGTATTTGCTGTCATAACGTAAAAAAAGTCAACGTTGCCGAATGTACCCGCCTCGTCCGACGAGCTTGTGAGTTATCAGACAACTCTATGCAATATGACAACATTGCTTATCAATCTGACAAGAAAATAAAGAACATAACCTGAAATTTTAATATACACAGTGGAATATGCCAAATTTCCATGGCCAACCGACGGCTCAACCTTTCGTGAATGGACTATATGTGTATCGGTATAGCTCGGTTGGGCTTGTTTATGAGTAAAATCTATCGAATAGTTCTAAATATTTTTTTTTCGAATATTCTCAAGACTGATGACCGTTGGATGAAAATTTCATATTTAGCTGTCAAAGACTTGGATTTTTCAGGGTGCATGTGTGGACGGGATATCACGCTGAATCTGGGTCAAATAAAATTTTCGAAATTTGCGATATCTGGAAACCTTAATTTTACTGCCTTAAGGATTCGAAATATCAACGATGTGAGCGGCGATGAAATTAACTTTTCCTCATTGCATTCAAATCCGGTAATATTTCAGATGATTTGATAAAGTTATCGCTAGTAAAATCTGAAATTTTTTTTGGATTCCATCATTACTTTTGATTTTGTATATCTCAGACATACTTTATTATTACCCAAATTCGTAATTCTTCCACACCTGTCAATGTGCATTTTCCATGTGATGTTCAGTCAAGTATTATTTTTCCTTTGACTTCATCTGAGACATGATCAATTCCGTCTTTCTCGGAGACCATAATGTTGATATTATGATAAATATTTCTCTGTTTTTGTTTCCTTCGGAAAATTATCATATAAATATAGAATGAAAAGTTGATTGTAGGGTCTGAATCTGCAAACTTAGGTGTTTGCAATGCAGATGAGGAAGCGGCACCCTTTGATATCTTCAAACGGGACAAAGAATTCACCTCTATACAATTTAGTCCCCAAATTATCGGTTTCTTATATCAACTTCCATCAATCTAAGGTATTCGTTCCGTTAATTGAAAGATGCTCCATTTTGGGAATTAACCTATGAGTGTTCAATTCGAAGAATTAAAATGGAAAATCATGATATCTTGCGAAACAGGTTTTTACAGCTTTCATAGATATACCTAGTGTATTAGGACCCAAGCTTCGATATCAATCTGGATTCTACTGAGTGAAATTTCTTTTTCGGGCTGGAGAACTATATATAGTTCTCCAGCATTTCACTGTATACAGTGAAATGCCAGAAATTATCAGCAAGAGATGATAAAGCATGTGCAGCAATGACATAGAACCACAATAATGGAGAGCCTTATATAACTCAAAAAATTCACTCGTTTGAAATCGATAAGTAATAGGTATCAATAATGGTTGTTTAATCGACTTGTTTGTTAATGACAGCGATTAATCATTAAGATATTCAAACGCATGAGTGAAACGAGAGCGTTAATAGTTCGAGATTATCAATAGATAATAGATTGATCAACGAGTTGATTACAAAATTTTCCGTCGACCTTGTTATGAATTGAGTATAACTTTTGATTGAAATACATTCTAATTTGGCACAAGACATACATTCGACATATTATAAATTCCTATTTCGCTATGTTCCAGTAGAGTTGTGATATTAGGTAGTCGAATTGATTCCGAATACTTTCTGTTCAGTTGCTGACGAATTCACATTAAAATAACATAAACTAAACATTAAAATGGGTCATTAATGTTCATTTCGTATTTAAACTGACCTTTATTATGAGGTCAACAGAAATAGTCATTTATTTCAACTAGGATATTAAAAACAGCGACTAATGGTCAATATATTTTAACGCGTGAGCTGAGCTCACGCGTTAATAGTTCAAGATCATTAGTCGCTAGATTAATAACCGAGTTGATTACAAATTTTTCCGAAAATTTCAATAAGAATGTCTATGAATTCTTGATTAAAATAAATTCTCATTTCGCACAAGACATATACTCCGTTCACGAAAGGTTGAGCCGTCGGTTGGCCTTGGAAATTTGGCATATTCCACTGTGTATATTGAAATTCTAGGTTATGTTCTTTACTTTCATGTCAGATTGATACGCAATGTTGTCAATATTGCATAGAGTTCTCTGAAAACTCGCAAGCTCGTCGGACGAGGCCGAGTACATTCGACAACGTTGACTTAATTTTACTTTATGACAGTGAATAATGCCAACTTCAGATAAATAAAGAAACGCCTACTATGTGATCAACCTTTCGTGAACGTACTATACATTTGACATAATATAATTTCTATGTTCCAGTAGAGTTTTGACATTTCTCGTAGTGCTTCTGCTTCTGAATCAGGTTGCCAGGTCTACTGATTTTTCAGTAGATCTACTGATTTTCGTCTAGATCTACTGATCTACTGAAAAATTCATAATCTACTGAAAAAAAATTATGACTTATTATTTTTGAATTCAGGGAAAACAAATTGTTTCAACGTCAATTCACAAAAGAAGTAATAAATTTACATTAAATGATATGTATAAAACGAAAAGAGAAGATTCTTTATCTGATTCTGAACAAATTTTTTATTGGCCTCATCTCTTGCAACAGTTGTTGTAGCATTGTTTAATTCCTTAAACAATGGTTGTATTTAATTCTCTTATTTGTTTTTTATTTTGTTTATTTTTCTATTTGTTCTTGTTTTTCATATATCTAGTCGTATCTGTTATTCCTTTTTTACTCCATTTTGTGATATTCATGAGTATTTTTAAATTAATAATAATATATTTCTTTCTAATTTTTTTTCTAATAGCATACTTTTTTCGTTAAAAATACATCACATACGTCACAAGCTCTTTTCATTGTCAATTCCTGAAATTTTAAAGGGCCCACTCACTAAGAGGGAAGCGCGAAGACTTGAATGCGCGTTGTACGGGGTACAGTTAAAGTGTGTGTGTATGGCGTAAATTTGGAATGCGCAATCATCTCCGTCGTGTGGCGTGTGCATTCTTCACCGTACGTGGAAGAATGATCAAAAACGACCGTGTATGGGCAACAAGTCTCTGCACGTTTCATTTGTTTAGCAACACAGTGTCGGGTTCGATATTTATACCTTGGACATTTTTTCCTTAATAACAACACACGCCACTGCCATTAATCATCAATCTTTTTTCGACGTCATCTCACGCTTGTCGCACATCCAAACCACACGCAAAAGTGTATGTGTGTGGGAAATATGAATGCACACGTTTGCGTTACAGCAAACGTGCAGAGACTTAACTGCGCATTCTTCCTTCCTAGTGAGTGGCCCAAGAACATAGAATAAATCTACTGAAATCTACTTAATTCTAGTCAAGGTATCTACTGATGACATAAAATCGAACTGGCAACCCTGTTCTGAATACTATGTGTACGGTTGCCATGAGATTAAACATTAAAATAGAATTAATTAAGCATTAAAATGTGTCATTATGATCTATTTCGTACACATTTAAAACACCATTTATTATGAGGTCGGCGAAAAAGAATTTAAAGCATTTCACATTTTACATGAGCTCAAATATGTGTAAACAACTATATCTCTGGATTGATTGTTATTGTTTGATCTATACTTTCAATTATTGTGTTATTCGATTCATCTGTTCATGTGTCTTTTCGATAAAATCTGAACTCCATCTTTGTTTCAGGTTTTATTGGTAGGAGGTTCTAAAGTTAGTTTTTCAAGAGTATTCGATTTTGAAGCAAATGACCTAAATATAACAGAGGATGGTGAATCTAGAACGAGGTAAGTTTATTTGACTATTTCGGAGTTGAATAATTAATGATGAAAAAATTATTACAGTCCATTTGAAAGTCGGTTTCCAATCAACATAGGAATAACTGGACATGTAGCTGCAACAGGAGAAGTAAGTATAAAAATTGTTACGTTGATTTTCAGGCTCAATTACCTGGATCATGATAGTCATAGTCTAATAGTTCAATATAAAAGCGAAAGACCATAAACCTAAAAACATACATTTCTGAAAGCACAATTTTGAAAACATGTTCTGAGAAGAACTTAAATTCTTAGATTCATAGAAATTCATTGAATGCCATGTTTTTCAGGTGGTAAACATAGCTATCGCTGAAGAAGATCCAAAGTTTGACCCCAGCGTTGACGAGGGAACTAACTTCAAGCACAAAACCATCTTATGTATGCCAATAAAAAATTCCTCAGGGGAGATAATTGGTGTTATACAGTTAGTAAATAAGTTCAACGACCTACCTTTCACGAAAAATGATGAAAATTTCGTTGAAGCATTCGCCATTTTCTGTGGTATGGGTATACATAATACCCATATGTATGAAAAAGCTGTGATTGCGATTGCCAAGCAAAGTGTTACGTTGGAGGTCCTTTCTTACCACGCAACGGCCAGTTTGGAGGATGCCAAAAGCTTGTGGTGAGTATGAAATTTTAATTTGTTAGTTGATTATAAAGAAGTATCATCAATTTGCGGATAGCAGAACAAAGTTCATTACTTCTATGGTGGATAACCCAGCAGTTTCCCACATTTACTATAAACTGAAAATTTCAAGGCGCTCTACACTACCCGTTTTCGCGGGGATGAACAATAGATCTTAAGGTCAAGGTGCTCGCAAGGTCGGTTTTGATCTGTCACCCCTCCTCAAATCTAATCTCTAATCTAAGTCCATGGTCTACAAGCGCCTTTGGCTTGAGTGGCTCCGCCTTTTGTCTATACATTAGAGAAAAATTGGGGAAAACCCTGAGAGGGTGCTCATGAGCGCTCAATAATTGGTGGGGCAATAATGCTATTACCTCAAAATTCTGCAGGAAGCTTATTATGAGCATCTTGCATGTGGCTGCGAAATTTCATTTCGATTGGTTTTGTTTTGTCTGAGATATTGAGGAACAAAAATTTTGAATGGCTGTTTAATCAACTTAACCGCGGCATCTCAGACTCTAGGACAATCCCTTTGAAAGTTATCGTGCTAACGGCCTGGCAGCCCCACGGAATTGTCATCAGGGAGTCGAACCCTATCATTTGAGACCATTTTCGGCTCAAAATTCGAAAATTTCAGATATAGGCAAAACGATATAGCACTCGTTTAAGTAGAACGAGCGCTAAAAAAGATCGCTAGAGGAAGTCATGTAGACGACAAGCCTAGTCCTGGCCCATATTCTGGACAAGTGATCTTTCAATGCGCCAGTCCCTCTTTTATCTGCAAAAATACACACCGCGCAATGAAGTTCGTACACGCTTTGAAAGATCACTCGTCGAGAATACGGGGACAGCCTACTTGTTACGTTTCCTAGAGTCGTCATTCGCAATCGAGGTGATTACAGTTGAAAGAAATGGAATAGAGTGACGATATCAAATATATGTAATATGAACAATACTATACATTTTTTCCAGTTTTCTTTAAACTGAGATCTTCCACCATATGCTTTTTCTTGGCTGTTTTCGGAATGCTAGTCGTATCACAAGGAAGGATGTACTTGTCAGTTGTCACGATCACTTCATCCGTTCATTTTTTGACTTTATAATAACTCGACTTCATAGTTAATCGTCCTCAGTATTTACGACTGTGAATTATGCGGATTTTCGCGATCACAAGCTTAGCAAGCAACTGAGGTAATGTGGACAATAATAGGACGAAAACGCCCGCCAGTCAGACGAGCCATACATACTACTAGACAAGCCCAAATCAGGCGAGCACGAGCACGAGTAGCGGGTATCCGCCTTTTCAGTGAATACAATTGTAGTGTTCATCAAGTGAATCAATAATTTTAAAAAATGTCTAATTTTTTGTTACTATACGAATTTCAATGTTTACAGAGTTTGCGGGTTCCATCAGCTGCCCATCTTGGACTACACAATTTTTCTTTCGACGATATCCATATGAGTGATGATGATACTTTAACGGTAAGTTACATTAAACTTCTGATTATAACATTGTTTGATTCTCAAAATATTTTTCCAGGCGTGCATCAGAATGTTTTTGGATTTAGATTAGTTGAAAGGTTCCACATGGATTATGAAGTCTTATGCAGGTGGTTGTTATCTGTCAAGAAGAACTACCGTAATGTCACATACCACAATTGGAGACATGCGTTCAACGTAGCGCAGATGATGTTCGGAATTCTTACGGTAAGGTTCTGAATTGAACTGTCTTTATTTTCATTATAGTTATTCTGATTACTCCTAGGCTTGAGCTATATAGTCTCAATTACATCAGCCACCTCCACTGCCGCTCGCGCTGCCTCAAATAATTTCCGGAATACTTTTGCGCCGGTATCGAAGGCAGTGAGCATTCACACTCTACTGCAACATTTTTCTGG
The DNA here is from genome assembly GCA_013421045.1 of Propylea japonica. Classification (NCBI taxonomy): domain Eukaryota; kingdom Metazoa; phylum Arthropoda; class Insecta; order Coleoptera; family Coccinellidae; genus Propylea; species Propylea japonica. The sequence continues at coordinate 30,705 of JACDNR010000085.1, read as the reverse complement.
CGACCAAGTTACGGCAATGACGGACAAAGAAATTTCACAGCAACCTAGTTAAATGTAATCCCTTACTGCCGCTCGCGCTGCCGGTCCTTTGACGTCCGTGACTTCCGTACGAATAATCGCCAATTGAGAAACGTAGGGAAGCGAGAGTGGCAGCGGCGAAAGCGGGTGAAGTGTAGTGATTACATTCTCGTGCTGTCCACTTTTTGCTCACTTACCTTCACCCTGCCTTGAAAATGAGCTGTGTGTAATCGAGGTGTTTAGCTTGTGGGATATAAAAGAATGAGTTGTATTAAGTATAGGCTTTGTAACCGTGTGCTCACGAACTGCTTATTATACACATAGGAGTGAAAACTGTTTCAAATGATCCTTTAAAGATAAACTCCTCTTGTTGGAATCAATATACACGTATTTTGGCAAAAATTCCATTCGATATTGGATATAGATAATTTTCATTCAAACACTAAATTTATGATGTTCATATAATAATACTGATTACCTACACAACTAACGTTTCGGCACTACGACAAGATTATGATTGAGTTGCAATTATAGTTATTAATGACAGCGATTAATGGTCAAGATAGTTCAAGACTATTAATCGCTATATTAATAAACGATTTGATTACAAGATTTTTCCGTCGGCCGCATCACGAATAGATTATAAATTCCTGATAGAAATACATTATTTGCACAAAACATTCATTCGACTTAAATTTCTATGTTTCCATGTTCCAGTAGAGTTGTGACATTACTTGTGTCGCTCTTTTCTATTATTTTCTACTAGTGTCACCTGACGTTACCCGTTGTGGACTGAAGACGGAAAATTTTGCGATATGAAAGAACGCTTCAGTCAATGCAAAAATGGTAAACATTTCGCTACTTCGTTCGAGGTTAATGGTATGGAGGAGGTTTTCGTATGGAACAAGAGATGGCTTTTTTGGTATTTAATACCTTGAACAAGATGCCATTTCGCTTTAAGTTCCAAGAAATCCTTGTATCATTCAGAGCTATTCTGTGCTGATAGTCCTATTAAGGACGAAATGGCCATCCATAGGTGCTCTGATTCATACCACTTCCTTGCATTTGTCTCGAGCGAGGACGAAGTTAGCTCCGAAGTATGAGTTTAATATTGGTTGATTTCTATCGATTAATATTATTCTCTCCTTGCACCTTAGTACTTGTATTGTTTCTGAATACTTTTTGTTCTGTTATCCATGACAGTTGCACGTTAAATAGGATAAATTGGACATTTAATAGATCATCATTATTCAATTTTGTATACGTTAAATCCACCCTCTATCTGGACGAAAAAATAAATAGTAAATTCACAATGTTGTATCTGCTATATTATTGATGAGTAATCAGAGTATACTGTTACAGGTGACTCAATGGGGAACATTTTTGGAGAACAGAGTGTCTTGCTCTTATGATAGCATGCTTATGTCACGATTTGGATCACCGAGGGACGAATAATTCATTTCAAATCAAGTGAGTTTTCCAGTAGTCTTATACTTTACTTTGGATACAATGTGCTACGGTATTTTCTGTTTATAATGCAGTTTCTGTGATAATAAAATAAAATCAATAATTTTGTAAATTACAATATCCAATTTATTTTGAGACGAGACTCAATCAGGGTTAGGTTAGATGCCTTAATAATAATAATACTCAGGTTTCATACCTGAATACTCACAAATCTATTGCCTAAAGATTAATCGTTACATGTACAAGTCCTTAATACTATGGAGTAAAATTTATTAACAATTTTGAAATTTCTAAACAATATTCGAAAACAGAATCAAGTGAAATACCGGCACTTAGAACAATGTTCACTATTGGTTATTAAAACTGAAGTGATAACTGATAATTAACGACAATGAGTGATTTTGTGGGTGGAGTAAAATTGAATAATATGAAAAAAATCTTAATTTTGAATAAAAAATGTTGATTAGCAAAATTTTTAAAATGCACCAAAATATGAATCTTTTTATGAAACTGACAGGATTATATGTGAGAATTGATGACTGAGAGAAATTTTGTGAATTTAAAATGTACAGAAATATCTATTATCAGGTGATATTAAAATTATGTCAATGGATATATGAAAGATCCAGTTATGATAAGGAACTTATCTTAAATTAGGATGAACTCCCTCGCAAGTGACTGCACCAAACCAAGTATAGAGTAACCTTTCTCAGACAAGCTATATGAACCATAAAACATAAGACCAGGAAGTATGCACCATTCACCCAAAATTTCCTTGCCAAAACTCGAACGGGTTTAATGTGCCCAAAGGTGAAAATTACAGTACGTAAAAAAAATCTGAGAATGAAATTAGAAAAAGATTTACTATTTTGAATATAATTGCATTGATCTCTATGTAACTTACAAAGAATATAACTTACTTACTTACCCTCGTAGTCGAGGATTTTTCACTCAATTGCAGTTTGAATAAAATTCGACTTGGCTATCCAAATTTAATTGCTAACGCCTTAATCAGCAGAATTAATTCAGCTATCAAATAAATTCAAAATGCTGGTTTCTTGAAAACTCTACTGTTTGTCGAAATTTTAATTTACTCAACTGTGCAACGGCTAAGATGGAAAAGAACGAACTTCGAAAATACATCTTATGAAGAACTCAACTCAAGAGATAAGCGATATAAAAAAATTGAAGAAAAAATTTAGCTTGTTTACACATATTAATTCTAATGGTTTGAATGCAAAATTGAATTTAACGAATCTTATAACATGACATCTACCGAGAATGCAACATACTCCTGCGTTACAGAAATCTTTAACAAACATGATATTAATTATCTGAAAACTGTAAAGAATAAAAATCAACTGTATCAAATGAAAGAAATTCATTTGTTAGGTGAAATGTTACTTCAATTTCAGTTGAAATGGACGTTTTGAAACTTATTTCACTGTTTTAATATGAGAGTTCTGAACTTCTGTAGGACTTATGCTTTCACCCTTTACCAAACCTATACAATTACAGGTGTCTTACTGAATAAGATAAAGCCTGATTTTTTGACCCTTGAAAAAATTTAAATGAATGATGGAACATTACATCGTCATTTTTCGACAGACTCAGAATTGCATCAACTACATTCCTCTCCTTCTGTTTTGAGTTATAAGATATTTCTCTTATATGACCTCGGTTAATTGGCTTTGATAACTAGTTATCAATAAAGATCAGTTATTATTATTATTCTCCTATGTGCTTAAGTTTACGGAAAAGATTTTGGAGATCAAAAATGGTAAATGATTCATCAAATGAGTCTTTTCGAATAGATCGATATAACGGGAAGATGAAAAACTTAATTTTCATCACTGTACCTTCCTCTACAGTTTTTCGTTAGTCATCAGATATTCCGGTATGGAAATTTACATCGGTAACGTACGATATTCAATGAGATAGAGAAGTTTTCCGTTCAGTTAAACGGTGGTATATTCGAAAGATTTACATGCTTCGTTTAGGACGAAATGAATGATCTAATGCGAATATAGCTGTTGTTTTTCTCGAATCGAGTATCACGGCCAGCTCGACGAATTGAATATACAATGATTAAATGTATCAGGCTGCCCGTTATATTCGATTCGAGTACTTATAAGACAGATAAATTTGCCGCCCAGTTGAGCAGTAGTGTGTACCTATAATCGAAAGATTTGCGTGCTACCGTTTCTTATGAAATGTATAATCAATGCGATTAATTTTTTTGTATTTCCCTTATCGTTGGCAGTGGCCTAACTCATGCAGTATGGTAGTTAATCTAATCGCATTGATTATACATTTCATACGAAACGGTAGCACGCAAATCTTTCGAATATAGGTACACACTACTGCTCAACTGGGCGGCAAATTTATCTGTCTTATTCATAGTATGTTTCCGATTTGAATTTCCATACACGTATGTACCTATATGAAATACCTGTACACAGGTTAGAAAAATTGTTCAGGTTAAAGCAATGCAAGCGTATAAACGAACTGGAGCATAATCACAAAGTGGGAATCTCTCGAAAACAGTACTAACCGAGAAACAAAGCAAATTCAAATTCAAATAAATGAATATTTTCTATTTTCAGAGCTTCATCACCTTTAGCTCAACTGTATTCGACGTCCACTATGGAACACCATCACTTTGACCAGTGCATCATGATACTTAATTCTCCAGGTAACCAACTACTCTCCAACATTTCATCCGAGGAATATTCCAGAGTGGTAAGGGTTTTAGAAGAAGCAATTTTGTCTACGGACCTTGCAATCTACTTCAGAAAAAGGGGGGCATTTTTCACGGCTGTGAGAGAAGGAGTCTGCTGGCAAATGGACGAAAACAGAGAGATTCTTAGGGCCATGCTAATGACAGTTTGCGACTTGTCTGCCATAACGAAACCATGGGAGGTGGAGAAGAGAGTTGCAGAACTTGTATCATCAGAGTTTTTTGAACAAGGCGATATGGAGAGAGAAGAGCTCAACATTACTCCAATTGTAAGTTTATGATAGGATAAGATTATATTATTCTTGAGCAGGCCAATGACCTTCGCGGGCTATTCTGGTTATGTCTGGTATTGCCATATATAATTATACTCCGTTCAGGAAAGGTTGAGCCGTCGGTTGGCCATGGAAATTTGGCATATTCCACTCTGTATATTAAAATTTTATATTGCATAGAGTTCTCTGATAACTCGCAAGCTCGTCGGACGAGGCCGAGTACATTCGGCAACGTTGACTTTATTTTACTTTATGACAGTAAATACTGCCAACTTCAGATAAATAAGAAACGTCTACTATGCGCTCAACCTGTCGTGAACGGACTATATTATATTAGACCTATATAGGGGCGTTCGGCAATCGGCATCGACATCAGACGTGTCGGATCGATCTGAACCGTTCGTTTATTACATCCGGATTGAGGAGCGTAGACATCTGGAGCGTTCGTCATAAAAATCTGAGCGATCGGACGTCGATCTTTTCGCTCGGTCTATTTCGACGGAGCAAAGAGATTTTATCCATAGAGTTTAATGTTTTTTATATATTTTTATGTTTTATGTTGAGTTTCCTGATCTGACAACCGATAGATTGAAAAATTCTAACACTTTTATTCTTCTGTTTTCATTTATTCATTAAAAACTTAATTATTTCATTAAAATTTTTCGATAAAGCTATCGTAGTTATGAATGGGCAGGGGGAGATACTGCTTTCTCGTTTCTTTTTCGTGGAATTAATTAGGATCTTTTGGTACAACTATCGCCGTATTGAACGACCAGTAGGGGATATTGCATTCCTCGTTTCCTTTGCATTCAGTGCTTTTGACCTAATTATTCAATTGAGATTTTACTGAAGAGCTACGAAAAGGGTGAAAGTATCGTTAAAAGATGAGCATATTTCCCAAAATAGTGATCTTTGAAATCTCATAATCTATAAAAGTAGAACAGAGCATTATGTTCTGTGGCAGATGCTCTGTACCGTTCGTTTATTCCCAGATATTACAGATGAATCTGTACGATCTGTGGTCACGTGACTAAAAAATCCGTCTGCTCGCGGAGGTCAATGCCGAACGGGCTTATAAATGTCATTCAAATGCTTTGAAAATTGAAGTCAGAATGACCCGGAGAGATGAGCATTAAGCGCAAGCGCAAAATCCAATGTATTCCTATAGTCCATTCACGAAAGGTTGAGCCGTCGGTTGGCCATGGAAATTTGGCATATTCCACTGTTGGAAATTTGGCATATTCCACTGTGTATATTAAAATTTTAGGTTATGTTCTTTTCTTGTCAGATTGATACGCAATGTTGTCAATATGGCATAGATTTGTCTGACCACTCACAAGCTCGTCGGACGAGGCCAGGTACATTCGGCAACGTTGACTTTATTTACGTTATGACAGCAAATACATCCAACTTCAGAAAAAAAATAAAGAAACGCCTACTATGTGCTCAACTTTTCGTGAACGGGCTATACCTGCCTCATTTTATTCAAACCACTTTTTATGCTCCATAAAAGTTTCTCCAGAAAATATCGATGTGGATATCATTTTTTAAGTTTTCCTTATGATTATCGACACAAAAATGAACAAGCATAAATAGAATTTCAACTGGATACTCAACAAACATAAGTTTTATCAATGAATAATTTAGTATATTGTTGTTAACAGAAAATGTATTCTTTCAGGATTTGATGAAAGAGAGAAGGAAGACCAATACCGTTAATGCAAGTTGGATTCATCGATTCGATATGTTTGCCCATATACGAAGTGAGTAAAAATTTAAATTCTTTTTCATAAAATTTTTTTCTTAGGAAGAAATAAACGATTTTAAATCAGTCGAAAAACTACTTCATTACCTTATTCATAATCAAGCAGAGTTGTAATTGATTTTCGTGTAAAAATAATTCACACCAAACAGTGATTTGTCAGAATTCAATTCAATGAATACGCCTGCATCTTAAATGGATTGGTATCGTCTCAAATTCGAGTTTTTCCCCTAACCGATTCATTCGGCAACACGCTCTCATCGCAAAAAATATTTAGTTTTCAAATGTTTCGATGTGTTCACCTTCAGCAGAGCAACAAAAACATTGCATGCTCAAAACGAATCAAGATATATCTGGAGTAATAATAATAATAATGGTGAATGCTTTGCTTGAAGTGAAGTAAAATCTTCAAGAAAATCAGTATTTATTATGATTGTTGATAATGTGTGAATATTGACTTGAGGATATCCTATCGATGAAAAGCTTGAAAGAATTAATTTGTGTTATTTTATCCTCCTTAAAAAATCTTCGGCATTTTCAGAATTCTGGCTGCTGATGTATATTTTATAAGCATATGATTATAAACAATAGTAGAACCTCAATTTGTTTTTCTGCAAACCAGAGTTCTCTAATCTAAACTCGAAATCTCGCCGAACGAGGCCGGGTATATTCGGCAACGTTGACTTCACTTGTTATGGTAGTAAATACTGCCAACCTCAAATAAATAAACAAACGCCTACTTTGTGCTCCGAACGTAGTATAGGTTAGTTGGATTATGGACGCGTACACAACCAAATTGCGGCAAAAAACTGTAAACAGGTGTAAACTGCGAACTATTTCCTTCAAACTATTGCGATTATTTGAAAATGTCCTCCTTTTGTGAGTCAAATTATTTTAGTGAACTATCGAGTTCAATTTCATCTGACACAGTCCGCATACACCGATTATAGCATCCGTTAAATTATAAAATATCAGCCAATTCCATATATTCAGATGAACAATCAATTCCGCCGCTATTGGAATACATAAATTATACTTATGTGTTTTAATTCTAGGCATTCGCATTACTTTCCGAGAAATTGGAACCTTTGGTTGTGGGAGTGAAGAAAAATCGAGATAAATGGATGGAAATAGCGATGGATCAAAGTCTTATTGCCATCGACGATGAGGAAAGAAATAATAATGAAAATTCGCCCAAATCTAATAACATGAGCGACTCAAGTTCTGATGTATCTGCAACAGAAAGTACAACCAACTGAGAAATAAATAAATTGTATTAAATTATGTATATAATTAACCATTAATATTATTTATTGTTAGTTTTAGCTGAAAGACTTATGGATTTGAAAAATCTATGATGAAAATATTTTAGTCATATTCCAAATATTCTTGAAAAATGTTACTGAAAAGAAATATATAACATTACTTCAGCATTTTGTCTAAAAATGTTGATATTACAGCATTATAAGACGTATTTTTCTCTTGAAATATGGACCTATCAGTCTTTTCTATTTCATCATTCCAATAGAAAAGTAGATTCAAAAATTTTATAGTTGTCTTCCACAAAAATACTTACTATCTTTAATAAATAAGACTCGAAAATCGTTCGTTGTCAAAATTCTTTAACGGGTCAGAAATGCACCAATATTTTATATATGTATTATTTTTTAATTGATTAATTGAAACAAATTTCATAATTGAATTTACGAATATGATAAAAAATTGAAATTTCTATTTTAGGATTATTTTGAAAATTTAAAACCAAAGTTACAATTACGAAGTTGTACTGAATTTATACAGAAAACAACTCACCATTATTAACTTTTATCTTTCAAATTTCAGAGGATTAAACTAGAAAAATATTGTAAATAATTGTCGCTTAATCAAAAAGTATATTATTTTTTGAAGTGATTGTTAATAACCTAGCAACCATTTAGTTAAGGAAGATTTGTATTTACAGTATTTATTTATTTTATTTATATATTATAAGAGGTCTCAGATTTCATGAGTTTTTCTAAAAAGCTCTCTTGTGTAAATAATTACGATTGTTCTATGTTGTGATAATTATATTTGTAGGAAATTTCAAGAATGCATTAATTAATCTTAATTGATGAATTTGTAGAGTGATGAAACATTGTGAATTTATTTAAGTAAGTGATTAATTATTAGTATTTTGGTTAATAAAATTTTGTTGAACCTAGTACAACCAAAGTGATTAGATAACGAACTAACTTTTAGGTAAGACTATTTTTACAACTTTCAGTGTGATGACCACTTTAGTTATAAGATTACAGTTTTCTGATTTTGTTATTCGAACAGTAATATTGAGAAATAATATATTTATGATCTATTTTATCGAAGTTTTAATATCCAGAACACATATAGTCAAAATATCGAGATTTCCTTAATACAAAATTAGCATAAGAAGATCAACAATTATCATTCGATATTCATATTTGAATAATCTTTTTCAATGTGCACTAGCGGCAAATGCTTCTGGATTTCATAAAGCTTGATCAGGAAATCAAATCGTTCCAGTCTATGGCTTATTTTAAAAATGAACTGAAATCTGCATGATAATAATGACACCAATAATCAAAGGGAATTGGGTTTTTATTAAGATTACCTTTAGACTAATGAAGCATGTTTGAATTTGATCGGCCGATCGAATCGATTGGGATTTCAGTCGATGATTCATGTCAAAAATGAACTGAAATTCGCATGGACATAAAGTTTTTCATAAATCGAAGAGGCCAAAAATCAATTAATCTTTGGGTTAGGCTTTAATAAAATCATCTGTCGCATTCAGCTGATGAATCGCTAAGCGCATGCAAAGTTCTACTGCTACTTACCAGTAATAGTCGGAAGCGTGTCAAACGTTCGCTGACAAGTCGAGATATGGTAGAGCACTCCAACGATTTGTAATTTGTAACACCCCGATTAAGCGAGCAGGGAAGTGGGCAGCACGAGAACGTAATCAATCACTAAACTTCTCCTGCCACTTACGTTGTCCTACGCTCTTTAAATTGACAATTTTTCGTACGTAAGTCAAAGGACCAGCAGCGCGAGCGGCAGTAAGTGCTAGGTTGCTGTGGAATTTCTTTGTTCTCCATTGCCGAAACTATTTTGCGATAAAATGCCTTCGATCCTGCTGCAAAAGTATTTCGGGAATCATTTCAGGCAGTGGAAGTGGTTAAGTGTAATTGAGGCTTAATGATCAGGTTACTGCCTGAAAGCCTTTAGTTTAGGGCAGACGTATACAAACGTATTTTCAAGTCTCAACAGATGCTTTTGTTCGTTCACCCAAAATCAATTAGTGTGGTGAACTTTGCTGGTTCAGTCAGTTTTTTGTAAATGATAACGAGGGATATTCTTTTTTCATCGCTCACCTACCAACCTACAATTCGATATGGACATTTCATTTTTAAATGGAATGATGCAGAGTAATTTGAATGTAGACGTTCTTGTTCAAATTGCTTTAGTGTTAGCAGAACAATTCGATGGATTGCCTTGAAGTATATTTCTCACCATCACTTTCCACTTCATTCTCAAGCGCAAACTCGATCATTTTTGCAACTATCAACTACTATCTAGTCTGCTCTTCGAATTCCAGCTTTCCGATACCGCTACCTAAGCCCCATTTCGCACCAAGCCAGTCCAGTCCAGTCGAGTCAAGTCATTTCAGGATGGAACTATTAACTTCGTTTAAAATCGTTTAAAACAAATGGAATGTGAAATCTAGTTTCACACTAGGGCCTAGTATGAAACTAGATTTCACATTCCATTTGTTTTAAACGAGTTAATAGTTCCAATCCTGAAGTGACTTGGCTCGACTGGACTGGACTGGCTTGGTGCGAAATGGGGCTAACAGATTAAATGCGCTTCAAAAAAGGCGTTTGCTCCAGAACGTTTGTAACAGTTGCCCAGCTGTTTCATTCACTGAAGCCGAACATTAACTGAAATTGTGAACGGGAAATTCTTGATAATGGTTCATTGGTTGAAAGATTATTTGGGCTGTTTCCATTATCCATTAGTAGCTGTCCCCAGGGTAATCGCAAAATTTAACTCAAAATTAACTGAAATGAAAACGCTAAAAGCCGTGTGATAAAATTGGCTCCTCTCAACCCCTTATCCGCAATCCCATACAACTTCCGTTTCTTGAATAGAAGTTTAAGAAAAGCCCTGAGCAGGTGCTTTTGAGCCGCTCGTTCATTGGTGGAGCAATGTGACTATTAACTCAAAGTATTGAATAGTACTTGGGATTCACGCTAGGTATAGTCCGTTCACGAAAAGTTGAGCGCATAGTAGGCGTTTCTTTATTTATCTGAAGTTGGCAGTATTTACTGTCATAAAGTGAAATTAAGTCAACGTTGCCGAATGCACTCAGCCTCGTCCGACGAGCTTGCGAGTTTTCAGAGAACTCTATGCAATATTGACAACATTGCGTGTCAATCTGACATGAAAATAAAGAACATAACCTAGAATTTTAATATACACAGTAGAATATGCCAAATTTCCATGGCCAACCGACGGCTCAACCTTTCGTGAACGGAGTATATATGAATGAAAAATCTCAGCACGATCGGAATTATATTCTGGAAATTATTCAATAAATGAAATATGTCAAAAATTAAAAAGAAATCAAATTCTATAGCCCTGATGATGCGATCGACTTGAGATTTTGAATGAACATTCAGTATATCAATCTTCATTTCACTCGAATCGGATATCCTGTTATTGAAATATAAGAATTTTTCTCTTCAATATTCAAATTGGATTTTCCATTTTTCTGTTAACACTACGGCCACAAAATTTTGCATGAGGCTTATTAAGAGCACCTTGCATATAATAATAATGAAAAAGTTTATTTGCCAGCTAGAAAAAACAATACATAATTTTTCAATGAATTATACAGCAAACAAATGAACGTAGTGTCGTAGTAGCCTCACTAAGAGATTGCTTGTTGACCGCAAAATTTAATTTCGATTTGTTTCGTTTTACCTGAGATATTGAGGAACAAAAATTTTGAATGGCATTTCTGAACCGAATTCACCCTGAAAATCTCAAGTCTCTAGGACAATCCCTCCGAACGGTATCGTGCTCACGGCCGGCCAGACGACCCCACGGACAGAATTCAATTTGACCACGGATTCATCACCAGGGAGTCGAACCCAATCGTTTGAGACCATTTTCTCCTCAAAATTCGAAAATTATAGACATTTAGGCAAAACGATATAGCACTCGTTTAAGTATAACGAGCGCACAAAAATCTGTGGCACGTTGTGAAGCTATGAGAAAATTGGAATCTCCTAATAATTTTTCTCATTTTGGTTAAAACAAATTTTTTTAGAAAAAATTTAATTGATAGGCAGTTTCTCAACAATTTATTCGAAATAAAAACACTGAAATATGTAAATTAAGTAAGTAAAATCGAACGAAAAAAGGTTTTTGTAAAAAAGGAATCTGGGCAAAAAATATCTGCATAATTCAGCCATGCATATTATGTTTGCTTAATATGTATTTGTGCATTTGATTGAAATGAAGTATAGTCCGTTCACGAAAGGAGGTGTGTTATTTTATTCACCGATGGATTCACCCGGATGGAAACCAGATGAAATGTCAGATGGCTCATCAGATGTCGAATAAAAGAACGAGTTGATAGTTATCTGCTGTTTAGTTGAGTCGTGATAGATAACATTGACGTTTCTGCCATACAAATTTACCCCCTCCACTTGATTCATCAGAATTTCATCACATTCATCGGCTCTGGAAGTCGATGGATTCGATGAGCCACCGATGTAAACATCGGTGAGTAAACGAACGAGTGACAGTTTCAACCGCTGAATAAACGAGCGACTTGATGCAACCGTGGTGACAGCGGTGAATCCATCTGATGAATAAAAGAACACACCTAGAATGAGCCGTCGGTTGGCCATGGAAATTTGGCATATTCCACTGTGTATATTAAAATTTAAGGTTATGTTCTTTATTTTCTTGTCAATATTGCATAGAGTTGTCTGATAACTAGCAAGCTCGTCGGACGAGGCCGGGTACATTCGGCAACGTTGACTTTATTTTACGTTATGACAGCAAATACTGCCAACTTCAGATAAATAAAGAAACGCCTACTATGCGCTCAACCTTTCGTGAACGGACTATAGGGTATATGAACATGAACCCGTGTTCAGTTTGAACCTAAAGTTAGCCTAATGGCTTTGTAGATCTGAAGCAGAAACAGCTGAACACGTTGTATACAAGTGTCCAGAGCTGGCAGGCCTAAGAACAATTATTCATATGGGGACACCCGTCCTGGATACCCAAGAGGTAACGGCCAAGGATCCAAAGGAAGGTATTGGTTTTATCAACGACCTCCTTGAGTTTCCATGAATGAGTAGTGTAGAGAACAAAAGACCTACATGGTTGCAGCTCCCTGATGGCCAACCTAGCCACAACGACCCCAATTCAAGTAATGATAACAATAGCGTAATGGCACTTGATGAAAATCCACTGCATAGAATAGAGAGATTATTTCACAAATTTGATCATTCAAATACTTGAAATAAATTATAAATATATTTTGAAATTTCACCTGATATTCATAAATACCACACATGAAGTTTTTTGAAATCATATTATTAGGAACTTCATGCAAATTGTTGGCTGAATCATTAAAAGTAATAGCATACTCTTACCTGATTTATTTTGTTATATATATACAAGGAAAATGTTACAAAATTTAAATATGGCCATTTTTAGTGAGTAGAGTATAATAAAAATAGACAGAAAATCACTGGGATATAACCAAGTAAATAGCCGTAAAGAATTTCCTAAGTTTGTAGAACTATACACAAAGAAATACCAAATTCAATATAAGAATTCCAAAATTCGAGAATAAGTTGTAGTATCTTCTCTTTCCTTTGGTTTTGACTGGTCATATAACCTCGCATTTCAGGTGTACTTGAATAAGCAGTTATTTGCAATAGTCCTACATTTTACAACTTAACTTTTTCATTGTTACATAAAATTGAGAGGAGTTCAAATGGATAAACTAATTGAAAATAGCAGCCTTCAAATAAAAACTATTGATTTCGAAATGAAGTGGTAACTCAATAAAAAACTCACATTTGAATTAACCCTATATCTTATTTCTCAATAATACTTCTATCACTTATCCGAAAGCCGCGAATTACATTTCAATTTAGTATCAAATCAGTCATTTCCATAAAACTTATCTTTCTATTTATAAATTCCTATTATATAAATATATATAAATCCTCTTTTTCATATATACAGAGAAACACTCATTATAGAGCTTCAGATATTCGCATACCCCTCCATGATATGGTTCACTAAAAAATTGTTCCCAATAAGTAGTTTTACTTGTGTGCTAAGAAAATTTCTCTCAGCACACATACAAAATACAAAGTGCTCCCAGATATAGTTATCCTTACATAAAACATATTTCAAGTTTTGTGGTATCTATTAAGCTATGGAAAACAATCTCATAATAAATTAAAATAAATGATGTTGATGATGTGAACAAACAAAATGACTTGCTGGAAGATATTTACTATTCACATAAATGTTATTTGCAGTTGGAAGTAAACAGTGTTTTGCAGGTTTTATCCTGATTAATCAAAAGATCTACAGAAATATGAGGATCGAACAGTAAGTACAAAGTAGCTTGATAAGTAAAGTGTATCTTTGAAACAGTCAAGAAATACCATAATATATAAACAATTCAAAAGAAAACAAATAGGTCTGAATACTATCACGGAATGAAATTCGAGTTGCTATTTGTTATGAGTGGTATTTTATAAGACAAGACTGCGTATTCTTTTTACCCTGTAACATACTCACTACTGAGATCATTTGAGTTAGAAGTAAGTCTAAACTCGGGCAGAGGTCGACGTTTGGGAAAAAAGGGAGAAATACTCTCACTGGATAAACACATCCGGTCAAAGGCAAGCAAAGAGACTAATCGAACCTTCCAAAGAGAAGGCTCAACAAGCTCTATCGCTGTCAAAAAAACGAGTTAAGGCTGCAAATCGGCCTTCTCACAGGGCATTGTCCCGTGAGATATCACCTACACAAGATCGGTAAAGAAAACTTCGACATTTGTAGGTTATGTGAATCGGCCACTGAAACCACCGAGCACATACTATGCTAATGCACTGCGCTGGCGCAAACCAGACTTACTCTACTAGGTGGCGCGTTATTAACGCCAGCCGACATAAGAGCGAAGTCTCCTAAGGAAGTAACCAACTTTGCTAAGGAGCTTAGATTCCTGGGAAATACGTAGTTTTAGTATGGTAACGCACAAAAGACCTATTGGTCGCAGTGCAAAAGGGTAATCAACGTGCCGATCGACCACTATCTAATCTTATCTAATCATAGTCTAAACTCAGTTAAAGTCTATGCGCAGTTGGCGAATATCGCTAATGAAAACAAAACATGTATTACTGAGTTGAACTAAAAATCTCAGTTATATACCTACAGGTTTACAATTTCACATTGGAAATATATGATAATCAATGCATTAGAGAGAGTATTTTGGCGTGCAGTTGGACAGTGCTATACTAGACACATTTACGTGCTATGTTACGCTTTAATTTGACGCGATGGATGGTCCAATTAACAAATAATATGGTTGTCTCTCTTGAATTGACTACCACGGGCAGTCCAACGCATTCAGTAAATGCGTCAGGCTGCGCGCAATACTCGATGCGAGTACTGCAGGTTCCCTACCACTCGATTAAGCGATTAATGCCGTACTCATAGTCGATGCTCCTCAGTTCTCGTACTCAAGCAGTTCTCAAGCATTCCTTTTCATCTCATAGTACTCAAGCAATACTTCGTCGATGCTCAGCTACCGACCAACCTTGAGACGTGCTCAGATGTCGAACTGTCATACAAATTGTCAATATTCAAATTTCAATGTAAATGGCGATCTCCATGGCAACTCAGCAGTGATACCACAGAAAAAAGTGAATATATCCAGATTCCGACGATGTTCTAATTCTCCGCCGAGTTTTGCCGAAGGTTTGTTTATGAAATACGATCGTCGCTAAGCATGCGAGCTCGTCTCCGCCGAGAACGGCTTGAGTATGAGATTGAGATCTGACGGAGCATCGACTATGAGTACGGGCATTAGTCACTCCCAACGATAAGAGACAGACCAAACTAAAAAATTCCAATCGGTCGTTCATTCAGAGAGTTACAAATCACGTGAACTTATCCATTATTCCACTGGTCAACTGCACGTCATAAGTATCTCTCTGATGCATCGAATTTCGTATGTTTCCGATGTGAATTTCCAAACCTACATACATAGGTCAAAGTAAACTACTACAAACAGAAATTTTTTAGAATTAGAATTGCAAATATTGTTATAAGTGATTTCAATAACACTTTCAATCGCCAACTTGAATTTGTAGCAACAACAATAATTCCTCCATGTTACTGAACAGAGTTTCCTCAATATTTTGGTTTAAAAACTCCTCTGAACTAGAATCAACTAAATTTAATGTTTGTAAGTTACAATTGGTTTTGCTAATTAATGAATTTCTAATAAATGTTACTTTATAAATAAGTTAAGTATCGCATGGCAAAAAGTGTTCCTTAAAAAAAATAATCTTTAATCCTTCATTTCACATATTAGTGCTTAATGTTCGATCCTATTAATATGAGGAGAATTCAGTAAAGATATTGTATATATTTGCAATTTCCATGGTAATTTTATTCAAATATAATATATTCATTTTGATACCTTTCAATAGTTTCTAATAATATTGTATTTTTCTGTCCTACAAAACAATATAAAATCTCAAACCACAGGCAACTTTCAACTATGACAATCACAAAATATATATCACACTTGCCACTTTTAGGACATCTCTAGAGATCTTCAAATCTAGCCTATTCATCGTTTATCTTAGGAAAAAAATTACTGGCACTATACTTCATAGATCATATAAAAATAAAATATATAAATATACCAAAAATTAAATATTTCAACTGAAATTGCTACCAAAGTTCAAAATAAAACTATTCACGAAATTTAAAATATTGCAACATTTTGAATAAATGGCTTGAAGTACGTAAGAATAAGGAAAAATTACTCCATTTTCCATTTTGAAGGGTTAAGAAGCGCCAAACGTAAAATCTTGAAAATTGCTTCACGATAAGCTGGGTTACAGAATTAAAGATGTCTAAAAAACAATGATATGAAGACGAAGATAATAGGGATTTTCGAAAAATTTTTAATTGGGATTTAAATGAATCCTCACCCAGGTCACCAATTTACTTATATAAAGTTTGATTTTTGTCAATTTGTAACCCGGCCTATTGAACGTGTAAGTTTGCTAAAAGACCATTTCCATTTAAATGGAAGGGACTGGCAACGAATTTCTTATTTTAGAGATCTTTTTTTCATTGATACATCCACATTGCTTTTAGACTTCTTAGTGAATATCCACAACGACACAAAGATCTGGCCAACAGAACTAACACAGTAGTAATGTAAGGAGATAATTTGACTTAATCCAAATTGGAAACATTTGTTAAAGCATAGATAATAGCATCAAGTTCATCGACTTTTCTATTGCACTTCAGAGTTAGTAAACTTTTTTTTGGAATGCCTTAAATAAAGAATTGTGATGTATTTAGAAACATGTTTAATAATTTTAGTGGTGTTGTGGATGTCGCTGTGGACGTGTAATCAGGAGCAGTAGTGACATTTTATATAGTAGCAGTATAGTTATTTCATATTGAGCGATATCCAAATCATAATTATCTGTGTTCTGTAATATTGCAATTTCGAAAAATGTATATATTATAATATAAAAAACAGAGGTTGTAACATTGCCATGAATTCAAAAATTATGAAAGCAGAGAATAAAATTAATCGCGACTTCGTTCAAGATTCATGCTATGGAAGAAGGCTGTTCGTATGGAGCTAGAGACAGCGTTTTCGGAATTTTTATACCTGAAACAAGGTGCCATTTAGCAAAATACATTGTATCATTCAGAGCTATCCTGTGCTGATGAGTCCTAATAAGGACGAAATGGCCATCCAAAGGTGCTCTGTTTGATACCACTTCCTTGCATTTTGCTTTGAACAAGGTTCAGATTAGCTCCGAAGTATGCGTTTAATATTGGTTGATTAAATCAATTAATATTATTCTCTGCTGTCATTATTATTGTAATATTTATGTATTTAAACTTATGATTATAATATATCCATAAATATTTCAACAAATAACCAGAGTCGAAGGCGCAATGTGAAATTTTGTTACATAATTAAAAATCGATCATATTTAAATAAATAATTTTCGGCTATTTGCAATGAACCTATCATATTAAAAATGTAATAAATTTAACATCAAAACAAAGCAGAAAAAATGCAATTTGGTGAAAAATAAAATGGCTCATAGATGGTCTATTGGACGCTGCCACTACGACTAACTTAAGTATCGACTATATTAACCTGAGTATTGACATAATTGATTTGTCAATTGACAGATTTAAATCTGTCTATTCACATATTCAAGTTTTGAATTTATTGTTTATCTACAATGCTCCAACTTTTTGATGCTATTAATTTTCGGTAACATCCTTACTATATTCATCAAGACTTGGAATGTTTCTTCTCATATTTGGGAAAATTTCCTTTCCATTTTTTTAAAATTGGCCATAACTTTTTATTCTTTGTATCATACAGAGAATTGTAAGTTGCTCTGTTTAAAGTTTCCTCACACATAATATTGTTATATTGTTTGATATACGAGAAATTTTGTAAAGCTCTATCTCAAAGAGAATTTTTTTACCATTCCGAGAAAGTTCCTCGCTCCATGTCGGAGAATTTCCACAACTTTTAGTATGAATATTTCAAAACTGCATTTTTATAAGTTTATACATCCAAATTGTTACTCCAACGTAGTCCCTGAGCCGTCGATAGAGCATTTCTTTAATTTTCTCAGTTATTTTGAAGAATTATCAATATTGTAGATACACTTAATGGACAGATTAAATGTGGCAATTAACAGATTGTTCAATAAGCCTTGGCACCTCAGAGTAAGAAGTAAACCTAGTGATGCTTTTACGCATTTGTTGACAGACAAGTAGAAACTGTTTATGAACACAAACAACATTCGGCGTTGGCAATTTGTGGCGTAACTTTATTCCATATTGGGATAAATGGTGTGCAGCTCTTCTATTATGGTACTAACAGCTAGAGTCTGCTATAGACAATTCTGTCAGTTTGGCAACATCGTTTTGTTACGGCTTAGTTATTGGATGCTGCGTGTTATATTTTCGTTTTGATTTGACGTTCATAAACTGAATTATTTTACTAATTTGGTGGCAGTTTATTGTTGCTTAAGAATATTGCGGTAATTACAGCTATGGCAAAATTACCAAAATGTTATTCAGAAATTGTAGAATTGAACTCTTACCTATTGATTACTTCACCCCAGTTCGGAAGTGAAGTACTTTCCATGTCAGTCCAGAGCTTGGTTGATTACAATGCAGAAAGTACTATTCACACGCAGGGACATCTCTATGTTTACTTCTTACTCTGAGACTGACCCCTATACGACGTCATATCAACCCATTATTGGAAAACTCAAAAATTTGCGAAAACGCCCTTCCAAAACACCAGAACATTAAAAAGTATGATATGGATATCTCTGAATATAAATTAAATTAGTTTTATTTTTACTCTGTAGAAAAAACGTTCAACAACGGATGAAATTAAATAAAAAAGTAAATACACTCCATCCACTTACTGATGCACTTCTAAGAACTAGTTAAATTTCAAATTAGAACGGTCAGACGCCTGCTCATCAAAAATAATATTGATCTATTTTATATTTTAAATGATTCTTGCAACTATGCATTCCAAAAATAAGAAACGAAGTTCGAGAAATGGACCAGCAAATTAAAAAGAATAACTTTATAATATAAAATTGAAAAAGTAGAATACTGGTGGAAAGGAATTAAAAACTAAATAAAACTTAAAAACAAATTTAGAGGCAATAGTACGAGTAATGCTAGTAGGATGCCAGTACATTACCGTTAGGCGTAGGCACTAAAACAGGATGTGCTCCAGGCGGAGGTGGGGCATGCATTGACAGATGTTGTGGTGGAGGAGGTCCTTGTTGTGAGACAATTGATCCTCCAGTTGGTGGACTGGTAGGCTGACTGACTTGTGGTATTTGAAGGTTATTAGGCTGAGACTGTGCTTGAGGATTCAAGGGCTGGGAAGAATTTAGCTGAGCATTATCAGAGACATGTTTGCGCAGATGCCTCATCATGTTACTAAAAAATAGAAACAAATAGTCAATAAGTATGATTTCACAGGATTTACAAAGATTTTCACAATTAGGTCTTTTCATAAGAACAAATGTTTCTAATTATTATGACTTCAACCAGTTAGGAAAGTCAAGGACAAATTCGGTCCCAGATACATAAAAGTCATGTTTCTGCTGTAACAAAAGATTTCTGAAAATCCACTTATTTTTCTTACAGCTGAAGGTAACAGCTACAGAAAAGCAATAGATTCTGAGTTACATTTGTTTCAAGTTTTTATAACTCCAAGAGTTATTGATTATTGTTGTATTGTTTTTGTATCACCTTGAGACTTTCCTACAGGGTATCAAATTGTAACAGAAAATAAATTCATGGAATGACCATTTTCACTGTATTCTAAAACTCCATGAAATAATATATACAGTGTGAGGCAGAGGAACTTGCTGATTTAGAAATTTCAGTTGAACAAAAATTTACGCAAATAGCGATTTAATTATTTTTTCATCATAAAGTTCAACATTTGAAGTTTATATCTAGATAGTTCCAAAAGATGCTAGTATGATGATAAGTATTTTGTTCGGTATGTTAGCGATAGCCAACATGTTCTTTGAGTGAGTCCTGGGAAGACCGTTATAAACATGTGATTTTAGATATCCCCATAAATGCAAGGAGCTAAACCAACCGAACTTGAGCGCTGAAAATCCCTAAGAAGGATAAACTCCTGAATCATTTGGACATAACAGTCAGAAGTCACAGCAGGTGTCTGTTCATTTCCTTCCAAAAATATGGAACAAACAGTGACAAGTTGTGATAACGTGAAGCTATCTGAGGTTTTCAGCACTCCACAGCACAAGCACAGTCGTCTGTTTTAGTCCCCTGCGATTTTTTATAGGGTTACCTAAATTCACATGTTTATAACGATCGCCCCACTTGAAAAACAACATTCGTTTGGCCATCGCTAACATACCCAACAAACTGCTGGAAAAAGTTGTCCGACACTCCCGAAATCGATTAATTCTGTGTATTGACAATAATGGACAGCATTTGCCAGATATCATCCTTTTAAACAGAAACTTCAAATGTTGTACTTAATTGAAAATTAATTAAATCAATATTTGAATAAGTTTTTGTTCAATTCAGTTTATAGACAGTGAGTTTCTCTGTCCCATCCTGCGTTCGAAATTGTACATTCCTTGTCTTCCGATATACAGGTTTGGAAATTCACATCTGAAAGATACAATATACAAAACGTCAGATAATTTTGCCGTACAGTTCAACATTTTTACATACGAGAGATTCACGTGCTTTGTAACTGACTCAATCCAGTTGTCTGATTGCAATAATATAGTGTTGCGCCTATCTCACCTTTGGGATTGGCTTAATTCAAGCAGTATGGTAGAGAACCTGCAGTACTCGTATCGAATTATTTGTTGTGTCAGGCTGCCCATATTACTCGATTAAATTACTTTTTGTGACCTGAATTAAGTCACTCCCAATAGTACATTATACGCCGGATTAGTGTGACGTCACAAGCTGTCACTGGGTTACAAACATTCGAAGTTGAACTACCAATTTTTCTATTACGATTTATTCGTGCTGAAAACGTTTTTAAGGGTGAAACAAGGCTATTTAGGCTTATTTTGTGGATCATCAGTTCGTCGAAATTGAAAAGTCAAGGTAAAAATGTAAACATAATTACATAACCTCAACTTTTCTTGATTTCCCTCTTTTAATTGCAATATTCATCTGAATGATATAATGATTCACAAAATAAGTTTTTAAATGTTAAAAAACGTCTTAAACACGAGAAATCGTACATAGAGCAATCGTTAGTTTGAATTCCAGTTTAAATGAGGTTGTTTGGAACCCTGTCTTCGACGTGTGACGTCAACACTAATGCGGCGTATTGCAATCAGACAACAGGAATGGGTCAGTTACAAAGCACGTAAATCTCTCATATAAAACTGGCAGCTGTCGGCAAAATTCTCTGTCTATGCATTGTATATCGTATCTTTCCGAGATGATTTTCCAAACTTGTACACCTAAGCATCTGAGACAGGTTCACGAACCAGTAGTAGTAGATTGTACTTATTATTCTTTTCTATTGAGCCCCTCAAACCTATTCAGCTTGTACATGTTGTAGAGAATCAGTTTTATTCACCCATTGAAGTGACTTACCTTTTTCCACAAACGTTTTCCCACAATCCGGACACACATGTGGCCTTTCCACACTGTGTGATCTACGGTGGGAAACTAAATGTCCTTTGCACATGAAATCTTTATCGCACAAATCACAACGGAACGGTCTATCAGCCTGCGCTCCTTTGTTATGGGACCTTTGATGATGAACAGTAAATTACCCTTTAGAGGGAAAGACTTTCCACATTCGCCACAAGCAAAAGGCCTTTCTCCTGTATGAGATCGCATATGATTAATCAGATGTTTTTCTTGTGAAGGGTTTGGAGCAAACGTTTGCAACAATGCGGAGTTTCTCCAGTATGTTGTCTTAGATGATTGGTAAGGTGTTCTTTACGTGTGAAGGTTTTCTGGCAAAACTCACAACGATGTGGAGACTCTCCTGAAAAATTAAATTAATCAAGTTAACTTTTATCTGAAATAAAATATCGCCGTCAAGATTTCTTACCAGTGTGAATCCTAACATGATTAGTCAGATGCTCCTTCCTGGTGAACGATTTTGAACAAAAATGACACCTGTGAGGGGATTCCCCGGTATGTGCCGCCGTACATGATTATTGAGATGTTCCTTTCTGGTGAACGATTTAGTGCAAATGTACACTTATGAGGAGATTCTCCAGTATGTTGCCTTACATGGTTGACTAAATGGTCCTTTCTTGTGAAGGCTTTCGGGGCAATAGCTGCACCTGAAAGGTGTTTCTCCTGTATGTTGCCTTACATGATTGATGAGATGTTCTTTCCTAGTGAAAGACTTTGAACAAAAACCGCATCGATGAGGTGATTCACCTGAATGATAAAAAAGAATATCAAGAGAACATCATCAATTTTTGGTATCAATACTGTAAAAGAAAATCAATGTTGATGAAAAGATATCACTTCTAATCTATTAAGGAAATATTTTAAGCATCTCAATATAAATCAAACGCAGTTTTTTTGATATTTATATCAAAGAAAACCTATTAAGTATGTTATATGAAATTCCGGCAAGCGGTTCATATGGAATTAGTGTTATTCTACGGTTGCCGGAAAATAGAAAAATTATGTACGCAAACACAAAAATAGGTTTTCTGGACATCCAGAACTCGCCTGTGGCTCCTCCTATAATTTTTTATGTTCGTCCAAAACCCCGTCCGAAATGAACCCACTACACAGACACTTTTTCTTTGAGAAAGTAGTATTTTTCGGCCTAGTACGGAAAATAAGTGCGTCTAGTTCGGATAGAATCGCGTAGTTGCTGATCATTATCTTAGAAACAAAATAACAAAAGCAGCGATATCATATTCCACACTTTTTCCGAAAAACTATTGTACACAGCACTTCCAAAATAATTTTTCGACTATTCGTCCAAAAAACCCTATTTTCAGTACATGTTACGTAATTTACTATTGTAGTCAGATACTTCCATTGACCTCAGCAAGTTCATAAAACTTGTCAAATTATTATATTGGTTATGGTTTTATATTCCACACTAACCTGTATGCTGTCTCACATGATTCAAAAGATGCTCCTTCCTGGTGAAAGTTTTCGAACAGAAATCACATCTATGAGGTGTTTCCCCTGTATGCCACATGATGTGATTCGTGAAATGCTCCTTACGCGTGAAGGATTTTCCACATATCTCACACCGGAATGGAGAGTATCATTGGTATGAGACCTCATATGATTGGCCAGATGCTCCTTCTGGTATATTTCTTATTGCAAATACTGCACTGGTGGGGGGTTTCACCGGTATGCCACATAACATGATTCATAAAGTGCTCCTTTCTTGTGAAGGATTTTTTGCATATCTCACATCGATGTGGAGTTTCCCCTGTATGTTTTCGTACATGGTTAACCATGTGTTCTTTCCTGGTAAATGTTTTAGCACAATACTGGCATCGGTATGGAGTCTCACTGTATGGCACCTGTAAGAGATATATGTTTAAAGACTCAATAAAAATTACCCTCCAATGGGTTGTTTGGATTGTCAAATATTTCAGGAATCGATCATTCGAAATGACTTTATATGATTGTTTCAACAAGAAGCTTTTTGACCTAGATTTGCACAAATATCATATGAAGTTCTATCCATTTGTAATTTAAGATGGATCATCCTAATATTCCAGAGAGCAAGTTTGTTCAAATCATATATTGCTACTCAGATGAACTGTATAATGCTAAAACTAGTGCAAAAAATTTTTTTATCCCAAATCACGTGTTTGATACATGGAACAACTGGAATGGGTCAATTTGCATCCTTTCATCGTTAATCATTTAATTTTCATGCAATATGTAAATCATATATTATTTTGGCGAGTTTATAGTTGTTACTTTAACTCTCACCACTTTGTAATAATAATAACAATAACATTACGTTTGATAGTAACCGTCACGATATACACACACCGGTATGCCGAAGCGCATCGAGAGTGACGTCACTGCGGAGCATTTCCATTGCATTTGCGGGATAGAAGTGATAGAACTCGAGGGAATGATTGGAACGTGTTTCTAATATGCTCCGCAATGACGCTAGCGCCGGACGAGTTTAGACCCCGAATCTGGCATACCGGTGTGTGTGTGTATCGTGGTACCAGTTAAAGATTAAAAAAATTGATTCTGAAATATCATGGAATTTGGCTAGGATTATTGAATACTCTATAGATCTAACATTAAAACTCTGATGAACACCAAGCAATTGTTCCTTACCAAAGTGGGTACTTTTTGGGACTTCAAGGTTGAAAAAGGGTGTCTTAGATTATATGGGTGTCTAACACCTATGCAAACTTGTCTACTTTCGCGTACTCGCAGACATCAATGTCGCGTAGCACTCGACAAAAATCATGTAGCAAACGAGAGAGGGTAATGAGCGTACATAAGGCGATCTACAATCAACCGTAACAACTGAATGGGTTTCCAGAAACTTACTCAATCACTCAACCGGGATAAATACAGTGGAACTTCCCTATAACGAACGTCTGTATAACAAATTTTGTACAAGACATTGCGCCTGGAATCCAAATTCCATGTTCAACCTCTAAATCGAATTGGTATTGGTAAAAAGGTAGGTGTAGGGGTGGTTTTTTTTCCGCAATTTTTCGGGGCGTACGTAATAAATCCCGACCTTAAATTAAATCATTTCGGCGCGCAGATAAATCCTTCTGAAGCAGTTTCAAATGCACCCCTGGCTGTTTGGTTTCATTCTAAGCATTACGCTAGTGTGAAAAGTCGTGCGAAAATGTCTGAAAAGAAGTGCTTAAGTTTGAATGATAAATTAAAATTTATCAGTGAAGTCGACCGCGACATTGCCGACTAGAAACAAATTTTCTGAATAACGAATTTTTTGCGGATTTAGCGCTTTCGTTATAGGGAAGTTCTACAGTATTGACAGATAAACAGTTCAATTGCTGTCAATTTCAACCCGGGTTAGTGATAGAGTAAGTTTCTGAAAACCCCTCAAGAATTTCTAACACTGAAGTCCTCCGACCCATATTATCGGGCCGGCGGAATGATAGGAACGTCTCAGCGACATTCAGCCAATTCAACCCCTTTTATAGAACCAAAACCCATTGTTGGAACTCTTAAGGAGGAGGAATCAGAAAGAAATATGATGTAGCAGAGTCTTGTGTGTCTGAATCTGTCCCATAGACCTAATAAGAATGGACACCGCATGAGAAAGAGAGGTCACTTGGTCGAATGTGATGGAACTATTGTGGGCAATGTCATACTTGTTCTATGGGCAATGTCAGTTGAATTATATTCAACGCATCAACTCCTTGTGGGCACAGCAATGTCTGTGGTCACATAAATATTTGTTTACATCTTCCATATGATTTTGACAAGTTGCCCACAAACTTGCTTCATCTCTTTTCTTTTCGATACGATCGCATATGTCCTTCTCTCTCTTATGTATCCAAGTGGTCGATCTTCTGTTAGGTCACGTGATTCTGCATCCATAGTAATTATAGATCTATGATCTGTCCCAAAAAATCTTGAGAATTTCAATATTGAGAAATCAATGATACAGCTCAGCCAGAGCAGGTTGCAGATTCTTGCCTGATCTCCTCACAGGAATTTTCGTCACTGGAAGAACTTTGTGATACTGGGGCTTGTAGACACTAATGAGTGTAGTTTCTGTGGGGAAGGGGAGAAAACTCCCTTGTAAACTTGTAAGGAGATATAACCAACAAAAGCAGAGAATAAATTAATTGATTAAAATCCATCAATATTGAACTCATACTGTGGAGCTCTTCTTGTCATCGTTCAAAGCAAATACAAGAAGGTGATATTATCCAGAGCATCCATAGATTGGGCGAAATAGCTATCCATGGATGTTCTCAATGATATCACCTTGTCTTTGCCTTGAAGGGCAAGATTGGCTCCAAAATATGTATTGATTGATTTAAATCGATTAATATTATTCTCTGCTTTCATTGTTTATATTTTATGGCGATGCTACATTTTAATTCCATTTGCCTTGACATCAGTTACTAATGCAAAGAACGTTGGGTCGGGAAGGATGTAGAGTTTCATCCTTGAACCTATCCCAATCAGAAGAAAGATAGGGATGCCTAATAACCTGAAGGTCGCAGTTCGCCATTCTAATCTAATCTCATCTAAGCCAGTGTTCGTCTCAATTTTTGTTAATTCCTCACGCCAACTTAGAAATGCCTACCTTGTATGGTTTTCCAAGTGTTCTTTCCTAGCAAAAGATTTGCCACATATCGAACAGTTATATGGTTTATCGGTGGTGGAATGTCTCTTCATATGTCTCTCTAAGGACTGATTGTTGGCAAACACATGAAAACACACGAACAAGTGAACATACTACCCCCTAAATGGCACTTTCCATGTCTTGTCAGCTCCTGAGCATTTGAGAAAGCTTTTCCGCATACTTGACAAGTGAAAGGCTTCCTCTCTGTGTGGTACCTTCTGGAATATGAAAAAGGTACAAATTTCAGACAAATTGAAAAAAAAAAACAAGAAAAATTATCAATAACCCCCTATACTATATTTCACGAGAGTATGAAGTTAGTAAAACTTTACGCCCTCCTTCTCCATAGAACATTCGTCGTTGTCGTTCATATCCGCGCGCGATCGGACTAGTATAAGAGAAATAGATGGCTACTCTACTCTGCCGCGTTTACGATAGAGGTCGTAGCGATAGGAAGGGCTAAGAGGTTCCTTCACTTCTTACTCTCCTGAAATGGACTATAGATAATAATGGATAATGAAAAGGATTTCTCTATTGCAAACAGTTGAATGTTTTTATCCAAAAAATTGAGAAAAATACTAATGGTCAGTCAATTGGTAAAATGGCTGAATTCACAATTAAATTATGCATATTGATAATTACTAGAAAATAGGGTTTTCATTCAAGGATAATAAAGTATTTGTGGAATGGCATGGCATTTTAGAAAGAGTGTAACAATTCCAGACAAAATATACTTATTTATTGGATATTCTTTTGCACCCACCCACTTAGTTTTGGTGGTTATAGTTTTATCTAGAGTTTGTGAAAACAATCAGACAGGTAGATTTTTTATGATAGAGGGATACAAAGTTCGTTTCTACAAGCAACCCCCTGAAGAGTGTTGCAACTCCATCAGGAATTTACATAGCTAGAGAAAGATTGTAGTTTCGTAGCACAAATAAGTCAAAAATGCGAACAAAACATAGACTGAAAATACAAACCATAGGTACCCCAAAAAATAAATAAATTTTTTTTTTCATCTGGAGTTCAATAATTTTTTCCAATCTCTCAGCTTATACATAAAAGCAAAGACTACTACAGTCTGATGAAATTATAACTGCATCTGCCTGTTTGTTGTTTTTTGAAATTACTTTCACTCTGTGAGAAATAGATTTCCAAGATTTTTAGTCGCTGCAGGCAAAATGTTCAACTTATTTCTATGAATAGTTCAGTATTTGAGCCAAAGTATCAACCGAAATAAAAAATGTGTTCATTAACCCTCAACAATTCAAGAACTCACCTATGAACAATCAACTGATATCGAAACTGAAACATTTTTCCACACAAATCACACACATTGCTACCGTTTATTATGCTCGGTCCATTTCAATATTACTACTTGTTGATGGTTCCTGTTCATCCTTAGTTTGAACTGTTACATTAGAACCCTGATTCTGTAGATTTACACTACTCCCTGTACTTTGAATAATGCCCTGTGCACTACTCGACGGAAGCTCACCCTGCAGCTGCAGCTTTCGAATACTTCATGATATGCCAGTAGTTGGTTAAGGTCATCTACGTTGACCTATTCATAAAAGTATTGTTTAATGGAATAAACCAAGCAAAAAAAATTCATATGTCACCTTGTACATATTCTGTACCATCTCAACACCTAACTTTTAACTAATTCTTGTTCTTGAACATTTGCCGATATCTTCAATATTGAACCATCCGCAGTTCGCACATCCATAAGATTGTCTTTCAGATTATGCAAGCCAAATTGAGTTGGTAGGATTTTGCAGTTCTGCTGTTGAGATTGGCTCTTTTCATTTTACTATCTGAATATTATCACTCATGTGAACATCGTTGTTGGACTGATTTTGGTTGTTCTCTACAGAACTTTCAAGGCGGACCTAAAAAAATTAAAATTTAAATATGTATTTAGAAATTGAATCTTTCTTCAGCTCTTCAGCAAGCAAATTACGTATAAAAAAACTCGATATTAATTTTTTGAACGAATGAGAAATTTCTAAAAACAATCAATCTTACCACATTATCCAATACTTGTTGAACTTGGTGCTGTAACTGTTGCACAGTTAATGACTGATGGTTCATATGATGATTTTCACTGATATGAAGTTGTGCTTGTGCGGGCATGAGCATGTGCCTGAGCAATATGATTGGCTATGGCCTCTTTATGTTCCTTGTTATCTTCTATAACTGACACCATGTTATTATCTTGAACCTGAACTTGCACCATGTTTTGCTGTTGTGGATGTTGTGAATGGGAAGAATGAGATGAGTGGTGGGACATCTATTGAGAAAATTTCTATTATTCATAATATTGCTTCTGACTTGTTTAATGTTGTTCAGAAATTGGTTAGTTTGATGTTCATTCATTCATTCAACAGACAGTTAACATACCAACACTTAGAACACATTCCCATATTTATCGTACTACTCAGGACAAATTTTATTGTAAACGTAGGACCTTGTAGGCCACATCTTAGCCCCTACAGCCACCGAGGCAGTGTTAGGTTTATGTCAATGATATCAAAGTCATAGAATATTGTCACATACATGCTTATCCATATGTTTAATGTCTATAAATGCAGTTCTTGAATATTTAAAAAAAATGGTGTTGTGTGTTTGATGGGGAACTACTCAATTTAGTCAATTTACTATTGGCTGAAATACCAGTACCTTTTGGTTTTTGAAAATTCTTAAGTCTAAAAGTATCTTCCTTTCTTAATCTTATATTAAGAGTGGCCTGATAAAGTAAAATGGTTGCCAACCCAAAGTACTCGAATTGAGCCTGCCGCATTGAATCATTAGATGTTCAATGCGTCATACTGCCGTGATAATCTATTCAAGCAAGATCACAACATATTCGCAGTAGATCATTCATTTGGTCATAAACGTAGCTCGTAAATCTTTGGTATATATCACTTTCGAACTGGAAGGCAAAGTTTTTCTCTGATGCATAAATATCGTATGTTTCCGATAGGAATTTCCATTCAATTTCCACAATAATGTAACATACATTCATCTCATAACGTAGCACGTAAATTTATATCTTTATCTAAATATCGTATGTTTACGTTTTGAATTTTTCATTGCGGTATACGTTTTTTACGAATTAATGATAACATGAATTTATGTCGTTGAATCATTTGCAATAATGACTACTACAAGGCATTTACTGCTTGCTGCTGTGGGGTTTGTTTACTTAATATATCGCTATCTTTTTTTACTCGTGGTATAATATACTGCCGTAATTATATCAAAGTAAATATTACACTTATTCTAATAGATCTTATTTCTACCTCATAAAATTCCAGAAGATAATCAAGCATGATACTAACCTCCCTAATTTGATTCTGGTGGTTGGAACAATTGTCAGGATGCTGTTGTGAATGGTGAGACAAAGATGGATGATTATGTTGACTATCATATGCATAGCTCCAGCTGGAATAGCTAAACTTGCAAAACCTTGTGATGTGGAAATACTGACAGGAATTTGTGAGTGCTGAGTGGTATTAGTAAAGGCTCCGTTGGCATGAGCCCATGTTGAGATAACATAGCTTCCTGAAAAGGAAAAGCTAAAGATTTAGTAATTCAAAGGACATTCACCTTCATACAAAAGCGCGAAATTATAGTTTTTTATGATATTGTTTTAAGTTTAAATTTATGTTGAACAATTCGATGGTGGATGCATATTATAAAGACTTTAACTGGACTACTGAATCTCAAACAGATAAAGTAATTTTTACTGAATAAACATTGGATAGGGTCCGTATATCGCCGAGAATTTCAGAACATAACTTGCGGTTTTCGATATTTCAGGTAACCAGCTGGTCACTTGTCAACAAAATTTAAATTTTAACTGACAGAACTTTGCAGTTTTTCTGATAGCACAAAACACATTTTTATTATATAGTTACTCATTAAATAGGTATGGTCTTTTCCCATATCACAAAAATGAAAACGTCCCACAATTATCATAACTAATGAGTAAACTTAACATTGAAATGACAAATGACATGCAAAATGGGCGTAGTTGCCCAACTAACCAAATCAAAAGTATGATTTGCTCTGGTGACAGATAATTCACCGAAATTGTCACCCCTTTTCAAAACTTTGCTATACAGATTTGGAAATTCAATGCATCAGAGAGAGAATATATCCATACAATTGTACTGTGGTATATTCGAAAGATTTAGAGCAACGATTCGGGAGAGAATAAATGGCCCTATACAGATTATATAGT
>JACDNR010000084.1:0-40674 GCA_013421045.1 Propylea japonica | reverse complement strand
TTTACTTTGGATACAATGAAAGAAATTCATTTGTTAGGTGAAATGTTACTTCAATTTCAGTTGAAATGGACGTTTTGAAACTTATTTCACTGTTTTAATATGAGAGTTCTGAACTTCCCTAGGACTTATGCTTTCACCCTTTACCAAACGTATACAGGTTACAGGTGTCTTACTGAATAAGATAAAAGCCTGATTTTTTGACCCTTGAAAAAATTTAAATGAATGATGGAACATTACATCGTCATTTTTCGACAGACTCAGAATTGCATCAACTACATTCCTCTCCTTATGTTTGAGTTATAAGATATTTCTCTTATATGACTCGGTCGATTGCCTTTGAT
Organism: Propylea japonica; assembly: GCA_013421045.1. Taxonomy (NCBI): domain Eukaryota; kingdom Metazoa; phylum Arthropoda; class Insecta; order Coleoptera; family Coccinellidae; genus Propylea; species Propylea japonica. The sequence continues at coordinate 40,333 of JACDNR010000084.1, read as the reverse complement.
AACTAGTTATCAATAAAGATCAGTTATTATTATTATTCTCCTATGTGCTTAAGTTTACGGAAAAGATTTTGGAGATCAAAAATGGTAAATGATTCATCAAATGAGTCACCTATTCTTTCGAATAGATATAACGGGAAGATGAAAAACTTAATTTTCATCACTGTATCTTCCTCTACAGTTTTTCGTTAGTCATCAAGATATTCCGGTATGGAAATTAAGATCGGTAACATACGATATTCAATGAGATAGAGAAGTTTTCCGTTCAGTTAAACGGGTGGTATATTCGAAAGATTTACATGCTACGTTTAGGACGAAACGAATGATCTAATTCGAATATAGCTGTTGTTTTTCTCATCGAGTATCACGGCCAGCTCGACGAGTTGAATATACAATGATTAAATGTATCAGGCTGCCGTAATATTCGATTCGAGTACTTATAAGACAGATAAATTGCCGCCCAGTTGAGCAGTAGTGTGTACCTATAATCGAAAGATTTGCGTGCTACCGTTTCTTATGAAATGTATAATCAATGCGATTAATTTTTTGTATTTCCCTTATCGTTGGCAGTGGCCTAACTCATGCAGTATGGTAGTTAATCTAATCGCATTGATTATACATTACATACGAAACGGTAGCACGCAAATCTTTCGAATATAGGTATACACTACTGCTCAACTGGGCGGCAAATTTATCTGTCTTATTCATAGTATGTTTCCGATTTGAATTTCCATACACGTATGTACCTATATGAAATACCTGTACACAGGTTAGAAAAATTGTTCAGGTTAAAGCAATGCAAGCGTATAAACGAACTGGAGCATAATCACAAAGTGGGAATCTCTCGAAAACAGTACTAACCGAGAAACAAAGCAAATTCAAATTCAAATAAATGAATATTTTTTATTTTCAGAGCTTCATCACCTTTAGCTCAACTGTATTCGACGTCCACTATGGAACACCATCACTTTGACCAGTGCATCATGATACTTAATTCTCCAGGTAACCAACTACTCTCCAAATTTCATCCGAGGAATATTCCAGAGTGGTAAGGGTTTTAGAAGAAGCAATTTTGTCTACGGACCTTGCAATCTACTTCAGAAAAGGGGGGTTTTCACGGCTGTGGGAGAAGGAGTCTGCTGGCAAATGGACGAAAACAGAGAGATTCTTAGGGCCATGCTAATGACAGTTTGCGACTTGTCTGCCATAACGAAACCATGGGAGGTGGAGAAGAGAGTTGCAGAACTTGTATCATCAGAGTTTTTTGAACAAGGCGATATGGAGAGAGAAGAGCTCAACATTACTCCAATTGTAAGTTTATGATAGGATAAGATTTATATTATTCTTGAGCAGGCCAATGACTTCGCGGGCTATTCTGGTTATGTCTGGTATTGCCATATATAATTAACTCCGTTCAGGAAAGGTTGAGCCGTCGGTTGGCCATGGAAATTTGGCATATTCCACTCTGTATATTAAAATTTTATATTGCATAGAGTTCTCTGATAACTCGCAAGCTCGTCGGACGAGGCCGAGTACATTCGGCAACGTTGACTTTATTTTACTTTATGACAGTAAATACTGCCAACTTCAGATAAATAAGAAACGTCTACTATGCGCTCAACCTGTCGTGAACGGACTATATTATATTAGACCTATATAAGGGGCGTTCGGCAATCGGCATCGACATCAGACGTGTCGGATCGATCTGAACCGTTCGTTTATTACATCCGGATTGAGGAGCGTAGACATCTGGAGCGTTCGTCATAAAAATCTGAGCGATCGGACGTCGATCTTTTCGCTCGGTCTATTTCGACGGAGCAAAGAGATTTTATCCATAGAGTTAATGTTTTTTATATATTTTATGTTTTATGTTGAGTTTCCTGATCTGACAACCGATAGATTGAAAAATTCTAACACTTTTATTCTTCTGTTTCCATTTATTCATTAAAAACTTAATTTTCTCATTAAAATTTTTCGATAAAGCTATAGTAGTTATGAATGGGCAGGGGGAGATATTGCTTTCTCGTTTCTTTTTCGTGTAATTAATTAGGATCTTTCGGGTACAACTATCGCCGTATTGAAGACCATTAGGGGATATTGCATTCCTCGTTTCCTTTGCATTCAGTGCTTTTACACCTAATTATTCAATTGAGATTTACTGAAGAGCAACGAAAAGGGTGAAAGTATCGTTAAAGATGAACATATTTCCCAAAATAGTGATCTTTGAAATCTCATAATCTATAAAAGTAGAACAGAGCATTATGTTCTGTGGCAGATGCTCTGTACCGTTCGTTTATTCCCAGATATTACAGATGAATCTGTACGATTGTGGTCACGTGACTAAAAAAATCCGTCTGCTCGCGGAGGTCAAGCCGAACGGGCTTATAAATGTCATTCAAAATGCTTTGAAAATTGAAGTCAGAATGACCCGGAGAGATGAGCATTAAGCGCAAGCGCAAAATCCAATGTATTCCTATAGTCCATTCACGAAAGGTTGAGCCGTCGGTTGGCATGGAAATTTGGCATATTCCACTGTTGGAAATTTGGCATATTCCACTGTGTATATTAAAATTTTAGGTTATGTTTTTTTCTTGTCAGATTGATACGCAATGTTGTCAATATGGCATAGATTTGTCTGACCACTCACAAGCTCGTCGGACGAGGCCAGGTACATTCGGCAACGTTGACTTTATTTTACGTTATGACAGCAAATACATCCAACTTCAGAAAAATAAAGAAACGCCTACTATGTGCTCAACTTTCGTGAACGGGCTATACCTGCCTCATTTTATTCAAACCACTTTTATGCTCCATAAAAGTTTCTCCAGAAAATATCGATGTGGATATCATTTTTAAGTTTTCCTTATGATTATCGACACAAAAATGAACAAGCATAAATAGAATTTCAACTGGATACTCAACAAACATAAGTTTTATCAATGAATAATTTAGTATATTGTTGTTAACAGAAAATGTATTCTTTTCAGGATTTGATGAATAGAGAGAAGGAAGACCAATTACCGTTAATGCAAGTTGGATTCATCGATTCGATATGTTTGCCATATACGAAGTGAGTAAAAAATTAAATTCTTTTTCATAAAATTTTTTCTTAGGAAGAAATAAACGATTTTTAAATCAGTCGAAAAACTACTTCATTACCTTATTCATAATCAAGCAGAGTTGTAATTGATTTTCGTGTAAAAATAATTCACACCAAACAGTGATTTGTCAGAATTCAATTCAATGAATACGCCTGCATCTTAAATGGATTGGTATCGTCTCAAATTCGAGTTTTTCCCCTAACCGATTCATTCGGCAACACGCTCTCATCGCAAAAAATATTTAGTTTCAAATGTTTCGATGTGTTCACCTTCAGCAGAGCAACAAAAACATTGCATGCTCAAAACGAATCAAGATATATCTGGAGTAATAATAATAATAATGGTGAATGCTTTGCTTGAAGTGAAGTAAAATCTTCAAGAAAATCAGTATTTATTATGATTGTTGATAATGTGTGAATATTGACTTGAGGATATCCTATCGATGAAAAGCTTGAAAGAATTAATTTGTGTTATTTTATCCTCCTTAAAAAATCTTCGGCATTTCAGAATTCTGGCTGCTGATGTATATTTTATAAGCATATGAATTATAAAACATAGTAGAACCTCAATTTGTTTTCTGCAAACCAGAGTTCTCTAATCTAAACTCGAAATCTCGCCGAACGAGGCCGGGTATATTCGGCAACGTTGACTTCACTTGTTATGGTAGTAAATACTGCCAACCTCAAATAAATAAACAAACGCCTACTTTGTGCTCCGAACGTAGTATAGGTTAGTTGGATTGTGGACGCGTACACAACCAAATTGGGCAAAAAACTGTAAACAGGTGTAAACTGCGAACTATTCCTTCAAACTATTGCGATTATTTGAAAATGTCCTCCTTTTGTGAGTCAAATTATTTTAGTGAACTATCGAGTTCAATTTCATCTGACACAGTCCGCATACACCGATTATAGCATCCGTTTAAATTATAAAATATCAGCCAATTCCATATATTCAGATGAACAATCAATTCCGCCGCTATATGGAATACATAAATTATACTATGTGTTTTAATTCTAGGCATTCGCATTACTTTCCGAGAAATTGGAACCTTTGGTTGTGGGAGTGAAGAAAAATCGAGATAAATGGATGGAAATAGCGATGGATCAAAGTCTTATTGCCATCGACGATGAGGAAAGAAATAATAATGAAAATTCGCCCAAATCTAATAACATGAGCGACTCAAGTTCTGATGTATCTGCAACAGAAAGTACAACCAACTGAGAAATAAATAAATTGTATTAAATTATGTATATAATTAACCATTAATATTATTTATTGTTAGTTTTAGCTGAAAGACTTATGGATTTGAAAAATCTATGATGAAAATATTTTAGTCATATTTCCAAATATTCTTGAAAAATGTTACTGAAAAGAAATATATAACATACTTCAGCATTTTGTCTAAAAATGTTGATATTACAGCATTATAAGACGTATTTTTCTCTTGAAATATGGACCTATCAGTCTTTTCTATTTCATCATTCCAATAGAAAAGTAGATTCAAAAATTTTATAGTTGTCTTCCACAAAAATACTTACTATCTTTAATAAATAAGACTCGAAAATCGTTCGTTGTCAAAATTCTTTAACGGGTCAGAATGCACCAATATTTTATATACAATGTATTATTTTTTAATTGATTAATTGAAACAAATTTCATAATTGAATTTACGAATATGATAAAAAATTGAAATTTCTATTTTAGGATTATTTTGAAAATTTAAAACCAAAGTTAAAATTACGAAGTTGTACTGAATTTATACAGAAAACAACTCACCATTATTAACTTTTATCTTTCAAATTTCAGAGGATTAAACTAGAAAAATATTGTAAATAATTGTCGCTTAATCAAAAAGTATATTATTTTTTGAAGTGATTGTTAATAACCTAGCAACCATTTAGTTAAGGAAGATTTGTATTTACAGTATTTATTTATTTTATTTATATATTTATAAGAGGTCTCAGATTTCATGAGTTTTTCTAAAAAGCTCTCTTGTGTAAATAATTACGATTGTTCTATGTTGTGATAATTATATTTGTAGGAAATTTCAAGAATGCATTAATTAATCTTAATTGATGAATTTGTAGAGTGATGAAACATTGTGAATTTATTTAAGTAAGTGATTAATTATTAGTATTTTGGTTAATAAAATTTTTGTTGAACCTAGTACAACCAAAGTGATTAGATAACGAACTAACTTTTAGGTAAGACTATTTTTACAACTTTCAGTGTGATGACCACTTTAGTTATAAGATTACAGTTTTCTGATTTTGTTATTCGAACAGTAATATTGAGAAATAATATATTTATGATCTATTTTATCGAAGTTTTAATATCCAGAACACATATAGTCAAAATATCGAGATTTCCTTAATACAAAATTAGCATAAGAAGATCAACAATTATCATTTGATATTCATATTTGAATAATCTTTTCCATTGTGCACTAGCGGCAAATGCTTCTGGATTTCATAAAGCTTGATCAGGAAATCAAATCGTTCCAGTCTATGGCTTATTTTAAAAATCAACTGAAATCTGCATGATAATAATGGCATCAATAATCAAAGGGAATTGGGTTTTATTAAGATTAACTTTTGACTAATGAAGCATGTTTGAATTTGATCGGCCGATCGAATCGATTGGGATTTCAGTCGATGATTCATGTCAAAAATGAACTGAAATTCGCATTGAAATAAAATTTTCATAAATCGAAGAGGCCAAAAATCAATTAATCCTTGGGTTAGGCTTTAATAAAATCATTCGTCGCATTCAGCTGATGAATCGCTAAGCGTATGCAAAATTCTACTGCTACTTACCAGCAGTACTTGGAAACGTGTCAAACGTTCGCGGACAAGTCGAGATAATGGTAAAGCACTCCAACGATTTGTAACACCCCGATTACACTCAGCTCATCTCCACAGCAGGAAACAGGGAAGTGGGCAGCATGAGAACGTAATCAATCACTAAACTTCCCCTGCTCCTGCCACTCACGTTGTCCAACGCTCTTTAAATTTGCAATTTTTCTTACGTTAAGTCAAAGGACCAGCAGCGCGAGCGGCAGTAAGTGCTAGGTTCCTGTGGAATTTCTTTGTTCTCCATTGCCGAAACTATTTTGCGATAAAATGCCTTCGATCCTGCTGCAAAAGTATTTCGGGAATCATTTCAGGCAGTGGAAGTGGCTGAGTGTAATTGAGGCTTAACGATCAGCTTATTGCCTGAAAAGCCTTTAGGGCAGACGTATACAAACGTATTTTTAAGTCTCAACAGATGCTTTTGGGTTTGTCCACCCAAAATCAATTAGTGTGGTGAACTATGCTGGGTTCTGTCAGTTTTTTGTAAATGATAACGAGGGGTATTCCTTATCCATCGCTCACCTATCAACCTACATTTCAATATGGACATTTTATTTTTAAATGGAATGATGCAGAGTAATTTGAATGTAGACGTTCTTGTTCAAATTGCTTTAGTGTTAGCAGAACAATTCGATGGATTGCCTTGAAGTATATTTCTCACCATCACTTTCCACTTCATTCTCAAGCGCAAACTCGATCATTTTTGCAACTATCAACTACTATCTAGTCTGCTCTTCGAATTCCAGCTTTCCGATACCGCTACCTAAGCCCCATTTCGCACCAAGCCAGTCCAGTCCAGTCGAGTCAAGTCATTTCAGGATTGGAACTATTAACTTCGTTTAAAATCGTTTAAAACAAATGGAATGTGAAATCTAGTTTCACACTAGGGCCTAGTATGAAACTAGATTTCACATTCCATTTGTTTTAAACGAGTTAATAGTTCCAATCCTGAAGTGACTTGGCTCGACTGGACTGGACTGGCTTGGTGCGAAATGGGGCTAACAGATTAAATGCGCTTCAAAAAAGGCGTTTGCTCCAGAACGTTTGTAACAGTTGCCCAGCTGTTTCATTCACTGAAGCCGAACATTAACTGAAATTGTGAACGGGAAATTCTTGATAATGGTTCATTGGTTGAAAGATTATTTGGGCTGTTTCCATTATCCATTAGTAGCTGTCCCCAGGGTAATCGCAAAATTTAACTCAAAATTAACTGAAATGAAAACGCTAAAAGCCGTGTGATAAAATTGGCTCCTCTCAACCCCTTATCCGCAATCCCATACAACTTCCGTTTCTTGAATAGAAGTTTAAGAAAAGCCCTGAGCAGGTGCTTTTGAGCCGCTCGTTCATTGGTGGAGCAATGTGACTATTAACTCAAAGTATTGAATAGTACTTGGGATTCACGCTAGGTATAGTCCGTTCACGAAAAGTTGAGCGCATAGTAGGCGTTTCTTTATTTATCTGAAGTTGGCAGTATTTACTGTCATAAAGTGAAATTAAGTCAACGTTGCCGAATGCACTCAGCCTCGTCCGACGAGCTTGCGAGTTTTCAGAGAACTCTATGCAATATTGACAACATTGCGTGTCAATCTGACATGAAATAAAGAACATAACCTAGAATTTTAATATACACAGTAGAATATGCCAAATTTCCATGGCCAACCGACGGCTCAACCTTTCGTGAACGGAGTATATATGAATGAAAAATCTCAGCACGATCGGAATTATATTCTGGAAATTATTCAATAAATGAAATATGTCAAAAATTAAAAAGAAATCAAATTCTATAGCCCTGATGATGCGATCGACTTGAGATTTTGAATGAACATTCAGTATATCAATCTTCATTTCACTCGAATCGGATATCCTGTTATTGAAATATAAGAATTTTTCTCTTCAATATTCAAATTGGATTTTCCATTTTTCTGTTAACACTACGGCCACAAAATTTTGCATGAGGCTTATTAAGAGCACCTTGCATATAATAATAATGAAAAAGTTTATTTGCCAGCTAGAAAACACAATACATAATTTTTCAATGAATTATACAGCAAACAAATGAACGTAGTGTCGTAGTAGCCTCACTAAGAGATTGCTTGTTGACCGCAAAATTTAATTTCGATTTGTTTCGTTTTACCTGAGATATTGAGGAACAAAAATTTTGAATGGCATTTCTGAACCGAATTCACCCTGAAAATCTCAAGTCTCTAGGACAATCCCTCCGAACGGTATCGTGCTCACGGCCGGCCAGACGACCCCACGGACAGAATTCAATTTGACCACGGATTCATCACCAGGGAGTCGAACCCAATCGTTTGAGACCATTTTCTCCTCAAAATTCGAAAATTATAGACATTTAGGCAAAACGATATAGCACTCGTTTAAGTATAACGAGCGCACAAAAATCTGTGGCACGTTGTGAAGCTATGAGAAAATTGGAATCTCCTAATAATTTTTCTCATTTTGGTTAAACAAATTTTTTTTAGAAAAATTTAATTGATAGGCAGTTTTCTCAACAATTTATTCGAAATAAAAACACTGAAATATGTAAATTAAGTAAGTAAAATCGAACGAAAAAAGGTTTTTGTAAAAAAGGAATCTGGGCAAAAAATATCTGCATAATTCAGCCATGCATATTATGTTTGCTTAATATGTATTTGTGCATTTGATTGAAATGAAGTATAGTCCGTTCACGAAAGGAGGTGTGTTATTTTATTCACCGATGGATTCACCCGGATGGAAACCAGATGAAATGTCAGATGGCTCATCAGATGTCGAATAAAAGAACGAGTTGATAGTTATCTGCTGTTTAGTTGAGTCGTGATAGATAACATTGACGTTTCTGCCATACAAATTTACCCCCTCCACTTGATTCATCAGAATTTCATCACATTCATCGGCTCTGGAAGTCGATGGATTCGATGAGCACCGATGTAAACATCGGTGAGTAAACGAACGAGTGACAGTTTCAACCGCTGAATAAACGAGCGACTTGATGCAACCGTGGTGACAGCGGTGAATCCATCTGATGAATAAAAGAACACACCTAGAATGAGCCGTCGGTTGGCCATGGAAATTTGGCATATTCCACTGTGTATATTAAAATTTAAGGTTATGTTCTTTATTTCTTGTCAATATTGCATAGAGTTGTCTGATAACTAGCAAGCTCGTCGGACGAGGCCGGGTACATTCGGCAACGTTGACTTTATTTTACGTTATGACAGCAAATACTGCCAACTTCAGATAAATAAAGAAACGCCTGCTATGCGCTCAACCTTTCGTGAACGGACTATAGGGTATATGAACATGAACCCGTGTTCAGTTTGAACCTAAAGTTAGCCTAATGGCTTTGTAGATCTGAAGCAGAAACAGCTGAACACGTTGTATACAAGTGTCCAGAGCTGGCAGGCCTAAGAACAATTATTCATATGGGGACACCCGTCCTGGATACCCAAGAGGTAACGGCCAAGGATCCAAAGGAAGGTATTGGTTTTATCAACGACCTCCTTGAGTTTCCATGAATGAGTAGTGTAGAGAACAAAAGACCTACATGGTTGCAGCTCCCTGATGGCCAACCTAGCCACAACGACCCCAATTCAAGTAATGATAACAATAGCGTAATGGCACTTGATGAAAAATCCACTGCATAGAATAGAGAGATATTTCACAAATTTGATCATTCAAATACTTGAAATAAATTATAAATATATTTTGAAATTTCACCTGATATTCATAAATACCACACATGAAGTTTTTTGAAATCATATTATTAGGAACTTCATGGAAAGTGTTGGCTGAATCATTAAAAGTAATAGCATACTCTTACCTGATTTATTCTGTTATATATATACAAGGAAAATGTTACAAAATTTAAATATGGCCATTTTAGTGAGTAGAGTATAATAAAAATAGACAGAAAATCACTGGGATATAACCAAGTAAATAGCCGTAAAGAATTTCCTAAGTTTGTAGAACTATACACAAAGAAATACCAAATTCAATATAAGAATTCCAAAAATTCGAGAATAAGTTGTAGTATCTTCTCTTTTCCTTTGGTTTTGACTGGTCATATAACCTCGCATTTCAGGTGTACTTGAATAAGCAGTTATTTGCAATAGTCCTACATTTTACAACTTAACTTTTTCATTGTTACATAAAATTGAGAGGAGTTCAAATGGATAAACTAATTGAAAATAGCAGCCTTCAAATAAAAACTATTGATTTCGAAATGAATTGGTAACTCAACAAAAAACTCACATTTGAATTAACCCTATATCTTATTTCTCAATAATACTTCTATCACTTATCCGAAAGCAGCGAATTACATTTCAATTTAGTATCAAATCAGTCATTTCCATAAAACTTATCTTTCTATTTATAAATTCCTATTATATAAATATATATAAATCCTCTTTTTCATATATACAGAGAAACACTCATTATAGAGCTTCAGATATTCGCATACCCCTCCATGATATGGTTCACTAAAAAATTGTTCCCAATAAGTAGTTTTACTTGTGTGCTAAGAAAATTTCTCTCAGCACACATACAAAATACAAAGTGCTCCCAGATATAGTTATCCTTACGTAAAACATATTTCAAGTTTTGTGGTATCTATTAAGCTATGGAAAACAATCTCATAATAAATTAAAATAAATGATGTTGATGATGTGAACAAACAAAATGACTTGCTGGAAGATATTTACTATTCACATAAATGTTATTTGCAGTTGGAAAAACAGTGTTTTGCAGGTTTTATCCTGATTAATCAAAAGATCTACAGAAATATGAGGATCGAACAGTAAGTACAAAGTAGCTTGATGAGTAAAGTGTATCTTTGAAACAGTCAAGAAATACCATAATATATAAACAATTCAAAAGAAAACAAATAGGTCTGAATACTATCACGGAATTGAAATTCGAGTTGCTATTTGTTATGAGTGGTATTTTATAAGACAAGACTGCGTATTTTTTTTAACCTGTAACATACTCACTACTGAGATCATTTGAGTTAGAAGTAAGTCTAAACTCGGGCAGAGGTCGACGTTTGGGAAAAAAGGGAGAAATACTCTCACTGGATAAACACATCCGGTCAAAGGCAAGCAAAGAGACTAATCGAACCTTCCAAAGAGAAGGCTCAACAAGCTCTATCGCTGTCAAAAAACGAGTTAAGGCTGCAAATCGGCCTTCTCACAGGGCATTGTCCCGTGAGATATCACCTACACAAGATCGGTAAAGAAAACTTCGACATTTGTAGGTTATGTGAATCGGCCACTGAAACCACCGAGCACATACTATGCTAATGCACTGCGCTGGCGCAAACCAGACTTACTCTACTAGGTGGCGCGTTATTAACGCCAGCCGACATAAGAGCGAAGCTCCTAAGGAAGTAACCAACTTTGCTAAGGAGCTTAGATTCCTGGGAAATACGTAGTTTTAGTATGGTAACGCACAAAAGACCTTATTGGTCGCAGTGCAAAAGGGTAATCAACGTGCCGATCGACCACTATCTAATCTTATCTAATCATAGTCTAAACTCAGTTAAAGTCTATGCGCAGTTGGCGAATATCGCTAATGAAAACAAAACATGTATTACTGAGTTGAACTGAAAATCTCAGTTATATACCTACAGGTTTACAATTTCACATTGGAAATATATGATAATCAATGCATTAGAGAGAGTATTTTGGCGTGCAGTTGGACAGTGCTATACTAGACACATTTACGTGCTATGTTACGCTTTAATTTGACGCGATGGATGGTCCAATTAACAAATAATATGGTTGTCTCTCTTGAATCGACTACCACGGGCAGTCCAACGCATTCAGTAAATGCGTCAGCCTGCGCGCAATACTCGATGCGAGTACTGCAGGTTCCCTACCACTCGATTAAGCGATTAATGCCCGTACTCATAGTCGATGCTCCGTCAGTTCTCGTACTCAAGCAGTTCTCAAGCATTCCTTTTCATCTCATAGTACTCAAGCAATACTTCGTCGATGCTCAGCTACCGACCAACCTTGAGACGTGCTCAGATGTCGAACTGTCATACAAATTGTCAATATTCAAATTTCAATGTAAATGGCGAATCTCCATGGCAACTCAGCAGTGATACCACAGAAAAAAGTGAATATATCCAGATTCCGACGATGTTCTAATTCTCCGCCGAGTTTTGCCGAAGGTTTGTTTATGAAATACGATCGTCGCTAAGCATGCGAGCTCGTCTCCGCCGAGAACGGCTTGAGTATGAGATTGAGATCTGACGGAGCATCGACTATGAGTACGGGCATTAGTCACTCCCAACGATAAGAGACAGACCAAACTAAAAATTCCAATCGGTCGTTCATTCAGAGAGTTACAAATCACGTGAACTTATCCATTATTCCACTGGTCAACTGCACGTCATAAGTATCTCTCTGATGCATCGAATTTCGTATGTTTCCGATGTGAATTTCCAAACCTACATACATAGGTCAAAGTAACCTACTACAAACAGAACATTTTCTTAGAATGTTGCAAATATTGTTATAAGTGATTTCAATAACACTTTCAATCGCCAACTTGAATTTGTAGCAACAACAATAATTTCCTCCATGTTACTGAACAGAGTTTCCTCAATATTTTGGTTTAAAAACTCCTCTGAACTACAGAATCAACTAAATTTAATGTTTGTAAGTTACAATTGGTTTTGCTAATTAATGAATTTCTAATAAATGTTACTTTATAAATAAGTTAAGTATCATGGCAAAAGTGTTCTTAAAAAAAAATAATCTTTAATCCTTCATTTCACATATTAGTGCTTAATGTTCGATCCTATTAAATATGAGGAGAATTCAGTAAAGATATTGTATATATTTGCAATTTCCATGGTAATTTTATTCAAATATAATATATTCATTTTGATACCTTTCAATAGTTTCTAATAATATTGTATTTTTCTGTCCTACAAAACAATATAAAATCTCAAACCACAGGCAACCTTTCAACTATGACAATCACAAATATATATCACACTTGCCACTTTTAGGACATCTCTAGAGATCTTCAAATCTAGCCTATTCATCGTTTATCTTAGGAAAAAATTACTGGCACTATACTTCATAGATCATATAAAAATAAATATATAAATATACCAAAAATTAAATATTTCAACTGAAATTGCTACCAAAGTTCAAAATAAAACTATTCACGAAATTTAAAAATATTGCAACATTTTGAATAAATGCTTGAAGTACGTAAGAATAAGGAAATTACTCATTTTCCATTTTGAAGGGTTAAGAAGCCGCCAAACGTAAAATCTTGAAAATTGCTTCACGATAAGCTGGGTACAGAATTAAAGATGTCTAAAAACAATGATATGAAGACGAAGATAATAGGGATTTTCGAAAAATTTTTAATTGGGATTTAAATGAATCCCTCACCCAGGTCACCAATTTACTTATATAAAGTTTGATTTTTGTCAATTTGTAACCCGGCCTATTGAACGTGTAAGTTTGCTAAAAGACCATTTCCATTTAAATGGAAGGGACTGGCAACGAATTTCTTATTTTAGAGATCTTTTTTTCATTGATACATCCACATTGCTTTTAGACTTCTTAGTGAATATCCACAACGACACAAGAGTCTGGCCAACAGAACTAACACAGTAGTAATGTAAGGAGATAATTTGACTTAATCCAAATTGGAAACATTTGTTAAAGCATAGATAATAGCATCAAGTTCATCGACTTTTCTATTGCACTTCAGAGTTAGTAAACTTTTTTTGTGGAATGCCTTAAATAAAGAATTGTGATGTATTTAGAAACATGTTTAATAATTTTAGTGGTGTTTGTGGATGTCTGTGGACGTGTAATCAGGAGCAGTAGTGACATTTTATATAGTAGCAGTATAGTTATTTCATATTGAGCGATATCCAAATCATAATTATCTGTGTCTGTAATATTGCAATTTCGAAAAATTATATATTATAATATAAAAACAGAGGTTGTAACATTGCCATGAATTCAAAAATTATGAAGCAGAGAATAAATTAATCGCGACTTCGTTCAAGATTCATGCTATGGAAGAAGGCTGTTCGTATGGAGCTAGAGACAGCGTTTTCGGAATTTTTATACCTGAAACAAGGTGCCATTTAGCAAAAATACATTGTATCATTCAGAGCTATCCTGTGCTGATGAGTCCTAATAAGGACGAAATGGCCATCCAAAGGTGCTCTGTTTGATACCACTTCCTTGCATTTTGCTTTGAACAAGGTTCAGATTAGCTCCGAAGTATGCGTTTAATATTGGTTGATTAAATCAATTAATATTATTCTCTGCTGTCATTATATTGTAATATTTATGTATTTAAACTTATGATTATAATATATCCATAAATATTTCAACAAATAACCAGAGTCGAAGGCGCAATGAAATTTTGTTACATAATTAAAAATCGATCATATTTAAATAAATAATTTCGGCTATTTGCAATGAACCTATTCATATTAAAAATGTAATAAATTTAACATCAAAACAAAGCAGAAAAAATGCATTTGGTGAAAAATAAAATGGCTCATAGATGGTCTATTGGACGCTGCCACTACGACTAACTTAAGTATCGACATATTTAACCTGAGTATTGACATAAATAATTTGTCAATTGACAGATTTAATCTGTCTATTCACATATTCAAGTTTTGAATTTATTGTTTATCTACAATGCTCCAACTTTTTGATGCTATTAATTTTCGGTAACATCCTTACTATATTCATCAAGACTTGGAATGTGTCTTCTCATATTTGGGAAAATTTTCCTTTCCATTTTTTTGAAATTGGCCATAACTTTTTATTCTTTGTATCATACAGAGAATGTAAGTTGCTCTGTTTAAAGTTTCCTCACAACATAATATTGTTATATAATTGTTTGATACGAGAAATTTTGTAAAGCTCTATCTCAAAGAGAATTTTTTTACCATTCCGAGAAAGTTCCTCGCTCTCCTCGGAGAATTCCACAACTTTTAGTATGAATATTTCAAAACTGCATTTTTATAAGTTTATACATCCAAATTGTTACTCCAACGTAGTCCCTGAGCCGTCGATAGAGCATTTCTTTAATCTTCTCAGTTATTTTGAAGAATTATCAATATTGTAGATACACTTAATGGACAGATTAAATGTGGCAATTAACAGATGTGTTCATATAAGCCTTGGCACCTCAGAGTAAGAAGTAACCTAGTGATGCTTTTACGCATTTGTTGACAGACAAGTAGAACCTGTTTATGAACACAAACAACATTCGGCGTTGGCAACTTGTGGCGTAACTTTATTCCATATTGGGATAAATGGTGTGCAGCTCTTCTATTATGGTACTAACAGCTAGAGTCTGCTATAGACAATTCTGTCAGTTTGGCACAATCGTTTTGTTACGGCTTAGTTATTGGATGCTGCGTGTTACATTTTCGTTTTGATTTGACGTTCATAACTGAATTATTTTACTAATTTGGTGGCAGTTTATTGTTGCTTAAGAGTATTGCGGTAATTACAGCTATGGCAAAATTACCAAAATGTTATTCAGAAATGTAGAATTGAGCTCTTACCTATTGATTACTTCACCCCAGTTCGGAAGTGAAGTACTTTCCATGTCAGTCCAGAGCTTGGTTGATTACAATGCAGTAAGTACTATTCACACGCAGGGACATCTCTATGTTTACTTCTTACTCTGAGATTGACCCCTATACGCCGTCATATCAACCCATTATTGGAAAACTCAAAAATTTGCGAAAACGCCCTTTCAAAACACCAGAACATTAAAAAGTATGATATGGATATCTCTGAATATAATTAAATTAGTTTTACTTTTACTCTGTAGAAAAAACGTTCAACACGGATGAAATTTAAATAAAAAAGTAAATACACTCCACCACTTACTGATGCACTTCTAAGAACTAGTTAAATTTCAAATTAGAACGGTCAGACGCCTGCTCATCAAAATAATATTGATCTATTTTATATTTTAAATGATTCTTGCAACATGCATGCATTCCAAAAATAAGAAACGAAGTTCGAGAAATGGACCAGCAAATTAAAAAGAATAACTTTATAATATAAAATTGAAAAAGTAGAATACTGGTGGAAAAGGAATTAAAAACTAAATAAAACTTAAAAAACAAATTTAGAGGCAATAGTACGAGTAATGCTAGTAGGATGCCAGTACATTACCGTTAGGCGTAGGCACTAAAACAGGATGTGCTCCAGGCGGAGGTGGGGCATGCATGACAGATGTTGTGGTGGAGGAGGTCCTTGTTGTGAGACAATTGATCCTCCAGTTGTGGACTGGTAGGCTGACTGACTTGTGGTATTTGAAGGTTATTAGGCTGAGACTGTGCTTGAGGATTCAAGGGCTGGGAAGAATTTAGCTGAGCATTATCAGAGACATGTTTGCGCAGATGCCTCATCATGTTACCTAAAAAATAGAAACAAATAGTCAATAAGTATGATTTCACAGGATTTACAAAGATTTTCACAATTTAGGTCTTTTCATAAGAACAAATGTTTCTCTAATTATTATGACTTCAACCAGTTAGGAAAGTCAAGGACAAATTCGGTCCCAGATACATAAAAGTCATGTTTCTGCTGTAACAAAGATTTCTGAAAATCCACTTATTTTTCTTACAGCTGAAGGTAACAGCTACAGAAAAGCAATAGATTCTGAGTTAACATTTGTTTCAAGTTTTTATAACTCCAAGAGTTATTGATTATTGTTGTATTGTTTTTTGTATCACCTTGAGACTTTCCTACAGGGTATCAAATTGTAACAGAAAATAAATTCATGGAATGACCATTTTCACTGTATTCTAAAACTCCATGAAATAATATATACAGTGTGAGGCAGAGGAACTTGCTGATTTAGAAATTTCAGTTGAACAAAAATTTACGCAAATAGCGATTTAATTATTTTTTTTTCATCATAAAGTTCAACATTTGAAGTTTATATCTAGATAGTTCCAAAGATGCTAAAGTATGATGATTAAGTATTTTGTTCGGTATGTTAGCGATAGCCAAACATGTTCTTTGAGTGAGTCCTGGGAAGACCGTTATAAACATGTGATTTTAGATATCCCCATAAATGCAAGGAGCTAAACCAACCGAACTTGAGCGCTGAAAATCCCTAAGAAGGATAAACTCCTGAATCATTTGGACATAACAGTCAGAAGTCACAGCAGGTGTCTGTTCATTTCCTTCCAAAAATATGGAACAAACAGTGACAAGTTGTGATAACGTGAAGCTATCTGAGGTTTTCAGCACTCCACAGCACAGCACAGTCGTCTGTTTTAGTCCCCTGCGATTTTTTATAGGGTTACCTAATTCACATGTTTATAACGATCGCCCCACTTGAAAAACAACATTCGTTTGGCCATCGCTAACATACCCAACAAACTGCTGGAAAAGTTGTCCGACACTCCCGAAATCGATTAATTCTGTGTATTGACAATAATGGACAGCATTTGCCAGATATCATCCTTTTAAACAGAAACTTCAAATGTTGTACTTAATTGAAAATAATTAAATCAATTTTGAATAAGTTTTTGTTCATTCAGTTTATAGACAGAGAGTTTCTCTGTCCCATCCTGCGTTCGAAATTGTACATTCCTTGTCTTCCGATATACAGGTTTGGAAATTCACATCTGAAAGATACAATATACAAAACGTCAGATAATTTTGCCGTACAGTTCAACATTTTTACATACGAGAGATTCACGTGCTTTGTAACTGACTCAATCCAGTTGTCTGATTGCAATAATATAGTGTTGCGCCTATCTCACCTTTGGGATTGGCTTAATTCAAGCAGTATGGTAGAGAACCTGCAGTACTCGTATCGAATTATTTGTTGTGTCAGGCTGCCCATATTACTCGATTAAATTACTTTTTGTGACCTGAATTAAGTCACTCCCAATAGTACATTATACGCCGGATTAGTGTGACGTCACAAGCTGTCACTGGGTTACAAACATTCGAAGTTGAACTACCAATTTTTCTATTTACGATTTATTCGTGCTGAAAACGTTTTAAGGGTGAAACAAGGCTTATTTAGGCTTATTTTGTGGATCATCAGTTCGTCGAAATTGAAAAGTCAAGGTAAAAATGTAAACATAATTACATAACCTCAACTTTTCTTGATTTCCCTCTTTTTAATTGCAATATTCATCTGAATGATATAATGATTCACAAAATAAGTTTTTAAATGTTAAAAACGTCTTAAACACGAGGAAATCGTACATAGAGCAATCGTTAGTTTGAATTCCAGTTTAAATGAGGTTTGTTTGGAACCCTGTCTTCGACGTGTGACGTCAACACTAATGCGGCGTATTGCAATCAGACAACAGGAATGGGTCAGTTACAAAGCACGTAAATCTCTCGAATATAAACTGTGCAGCTGTACGGCAAAATTCTCTGTCTTATGCATTGTATATCGTATCTTTCCGAGATGATTTTCCAAACTTGTACACCTAAGCATCTGAGACAGGTTCACGAACCAGTAGTAGTAGATTGTACTTATTATTCTTTTCTAATGACCCCTCAAACCTATTCAGCTTGTACATGTTGTAGAGAATCAGTTTTATTCACCCATTGAAGTGACTTACCTTTTTCCACAAACGTTTTCCCACAATCCGGACACACATGTGGCCTTTCCACACTGTGTGATCTACGGTGGGAAACTAAATGTCCTTTGCACATGAAATCTTTATCGCACAAATCACAACGGAACGGTCTATCAGCCTGCGCTCCTTTGTTATGGGACCTTTGATGAAACAGTAAATTACCCTTTAGAGGGAAAGACTTTCCACATTCGCCACAAGCAAAAGGCCTTTCTCCTGTATGAGATCGCATATGATTAATCAGATGTTCTTTTCTTGTGAAGGGTTTGGAGCAAACGTTGCAACAATGCGGAGTTTCTCCAGTATGTTGTCTTAGATGATTGGTAAGGTGTTCTTTACGTGTGAAGGTTTTCTGGCAAACTCACAACGATGTGGAGACTCTCCTGAAAAATTAAATTAAATCAAGTTAACTTTTATCTGAAATAAAATATCGCCGTCAAGATTTCTTACCAGTGTGAATCCTAACATGATTAGTCAGATGCTCCTTCCTGGTGAACGATTTTGAACAAAAATGACACCTGTGAGGAGATTCCCCGGTATGTTGCCGTACATGATTATTGAGATGTTCCTTTCTGGTGAACGATTTAGTGCAAAATGTACACTTATGAGGAGATTCTCCAGTATGTTGCCTTACATGGTTGACTAAATGGTCCTTTCTTGTGAAGGCTTTCGGGCAATAGCTGCACCTGAAAGGTGTTTCTCTCCTGTATGTTGCCTTACATGATTGATGAGATGTTCTTTCCTAGTGAAAGACTTTGAACAAAAACCGCATCGATGAGGTGATTCACCTGAATGATAAAAAGAATATCAAGAGAACATCATCAATTTTTGGTATCAATACTGTAAAAGAAAATCAATGTTGATGAAAAGATATCACTTCTAATCTATTAAGGCAAATATTTTAAGCATCTCAATATAAATCAAACGCAGTTTTTTTGATATTTATATCAAAGAAAACCTATTAAGTATGTGCTATGAATTCCGGCAAGCGGTTCATATGGAATTAGTGTTATTCTACGGTTGCCGGAAAAATAGAAAAATTATGTACGCAAACACTCAAAATAGGTTTTCTGGACATCCAGAACTCGCCTGTGGCTCCTCTATAATTTTTTATGTTCGTCCAAAACCCCGTCCGAAATGAACCCACTACACAGACACTTTTCTTTGAGAAAGTAGTATTTTTCGGCCTAGTACGGAAAATAAGTGCGTCTATTCGGATAGAATCGCGTAGTTGCTGATCATTATCATAGAAACAAAATAACAAAAAGCAGCGATATCATATTCCACACACTTTTTCCGAAAAACTTTGTACACAGCACTTCCAAAATAATTTTTTCGACTATTCGTCCAAAAAACCCTATTTTCAGAACTTGTTACGTAATTTACTATTATAGTCAGATACTTCCATTGACCTCAGCAAGTTCATAAAACTTGTCAAATATTTATTGGTTTGGTTTATATTTCCACACTAACCTGTATGCTGTCTCACATGATTCAAAAGATGCCCTTTCCTGGTGAAAGTTTTCGAACAGAAATCACATCTATGAGGTGTTTCCCCTGTATGCCACATGATGTGATTCGTGAAATGCTCCTTACGCGTGAAGGATTTTCCACATATCTCACACCGGAATGGAGTATCATTGGTATGAGACCTCATATGATTGGCCAGATGCTCCTTTCTGGTATATTTCTTATTGCAAATACTGCACTGGTGGGGGGTTTCACCGGTATGCCACATAACATGATTCATAAAGTGCTCCTTTCTTGTGAAGGATTTTTTGCATATCTCACATCGATGTGGTGTTTCTCCTGTATGTTTTCGTACATGGTTAACCATGTGTTCTTTTCTGGTAAATGTTTTAGCACAATACTGGCATCGGTATGGAGTCTCACCTGTATGGCACCTGTAAGAGATATATGTTTAAAGACTCAATAAAAATTTCCCCTCCAATGGGTTTGTTGGGATTGTCAAATATTTCAGAAATCGATCATCGATCGAAATGACTTTATATGATTGTTTCAACAAGCAGCTTTTTGACCTAGATTTGCACAAATATCATATGAAGTTCTATCCATTTGTAATTTAAGATGGATCATCCTAATATTCCAGAGAGCAAGTTTGTTCAAATCATATATTGCTACTCAGATGAACTGTTATAATGCTAAAACTAGTGCAAAAAATTTTTTTTATCCCAAATCACGTGTTTGATACATGGAACAACTGGAATGGGTCAATTTGCATCCTTTCATCGTTTAATCATTTAATTTTCATGCAATATGTAAATCATATATTATTTGGCGAGTTTATAGTTGTTACTTTAACTCTCACCACTTTGTAATAATAATAACAATACATTACGTTTGATAGTAACCGTCACGATATACACACACCGGTATGCCGAAGCGCATCGAGAGTGACGTCACTGCGGAGCATTTCCATTGCATTTGCGGGATAGAAGTGATAGAACTCGAGGGAATGATTGGAACGTGTTTCTAATATGCTCCGCAATGACGCTAGCGCCGGACGAGTTTAGACCCCGAATCTGGCATACCGGTGTGTGTGTGTATCGTGGTACCAGTTAAAGATTAAAAAAAATTGATTCTGAAATATCATGGAATTTGGCTAGGATTATTGAATACTCTATAGATCTAACATTAAAACTCTGATGAACACCAAGCAATTGTTCCTTACCAAAGTGGGTACTTTTTGGGACTTCAAGGTTGAAAAAGGGGTCTTAGATTATATGTGTCTAACACCTATGCAAACTTGTCTACTTTCGCGTACTCGCAGACATCAATGTCGCGTAGCACTCGACAAAAATCATGTAGCAACGAGAGAGGGTAATGAGCGTACATAAGGCGATCTACAATCAACCGTAACAACTGAATGGGTTTCCAGAAACTTACTCAATCACTCAACCGGGATAAATACAGTGGAACTTCCCTATAACGAACGTCTGTATAACAAATTTTGTACAAGACATTGCGCCTGGAATCCAAATTCCATGTTCAACCTCTAAATCGAATTGGTATTGGTAAAAAGGTGTAGGGGTGTTTTTTTTTTCCGGCAATTTTTCGGGGCGTACGTAATAAATCCCGACCTTAAATTAAATCATTTCGGCGCGCAGATAAATCCTTTCCTGAAGCAGTTTCAAATGCAACCCTGGCTGTTTGGTTTCATTCTAAGCATTACGCTAGTGTGAAAAGTCGTGCGAAATGTCTGAAAAGAAGTGCTTAAGTTTGAATGATAATTAAAATTTATCAGTGAAGTCGACCGCGACATTGCCGACTAGAAACAAATTTTCTGAATAACGAATTTTTGCGGATTTAGCGCTTTCGTTATAGGGAAGTTCTACAGTATTGACAGATAAACAGTTCAATTGCTGTCAATTTCAACCCGGGTTAGTGATAGAGTAAGTTTCTGAAAACCCCTCAAGAATTTCTAACACTGAAGTCCTCCGACCCATATTATCGGGCCGGCGGAATGATAGGAACGTCTCAGCGACATTCAGCCAATTCAACCCCTTTTATAGAACCAAAACCCATTTGTTGGAACTCTTAAGGAGGAGGAATCAGAAAGAAATATGATGTAGCAGAGTCTTGTGTGTCTGAATCTGTCCCATAGACCTAATAAGAATGGACACCGCATGAGAAAGAGAGGTCACTTGGTCGAATGTGATGGAACTATTGGGGCAATGTCATACTTGTTCTATGGGCAATGTCAGTTGAATTATATTCAACGCATCAACTCCTTGTGGGCACAGCAATGTCTGTGGTCACATAAATATTTGTTTACATCTTCCATATGATTTTGACAAGTTGCCCACAAACTTGCTTCATCTCTTTTCTTTTCGATACGATCGCATATGTCCTTCTCTCTCTTATGTATCCAAGTGGTCGATCTTCTGTTAGGTCACGTGATTCTGCATCCATAGTAATTATAGATCTATGATCTGTCCCAAAAAATCTTGAGAATTTCAATATTGAGAAATCAATGATACAGCTCAGCCAGAGCAGGTTGCAGATTCTTGCCTGATCTCCTCACAGGAAATTTTCGTCACTGGAAGAACTTTGTGATACTGGGGCTTGTAGACACTAATGAGTGTAGTTTCTGTGGGGAAGGGGAGAAAACTCCCTTGTAAACTTGTAAGGAGATATAACCAACAAAAGCAGAGAATAAAATTAATTGATTAAAATCCATCAATATTGAACTCATACTGTGGAGCTCTTCTTGTCATCGTTCAAAGCAAATACAAGAAGGTGATATTATCCAGAGCATCCATAGATTGGGCGAAATAGCTATCCATGGATGTTCTCAATGATATCACCTTGTCTTTGCCTTGAAGGGCAAGATTGGCTCCAAAATATGTATTGATTGATTTAAATCGATTAATATTATTCTCTGCTTTCATTGTTTATATTTTTATGGCGATGCTACATTTTATTCCATTTGCCTTGACATCAGTTACTAATGCAAAGAACGTTGGGTCGGGAAGGATGTAGAGTTTCATCCTTGAACCTATCCCAATCAGAAGAAAGATAGGGATGCCTAATAAACCTGAAGGTCGCAGTTCGCCATTCTAATCTAATCTCATCTAAGCCAGTGTTCGTCTCAATTTTTGTTAATTCCTCACGCCCAACTTAGAAATGCCTACCTTGTATGGTTTTCCAAGTGTTCTTTCCTAGCAAAAGATTTGCCACATATCGAACAGTTATATGGTTTATCGGTGGAATGTCTCTTCATATATTCTCTCTAAGGACTGATTGTTGGCAAACACATGAAAACACACCGAACAAGTGAACATACTACCCCCTAAATGGCACTTTCCATGTCTTGTCAGCTCCTGAGCATTTTGAGAAAGCTTTTCCGCATACTTGACAAGTGAAAGGCTTCCTCTCTGTGTGGTACCTTCTGGAATATGAAAAGGTACAAATTTCAGACAAATTGAAAAATACAAAAGAAAAATTATCAATAACCCCCTATACTATATTTCACGAGAGTATGAAGTTAGTAAAACTTTACGCCCTCCTTCTCCATAGAACATTCGTCGTTGTCGTTCATATCCGCGCGCGATCGGACTAGTATAAGAGAAATAGATGGCTACTCTACTCTGCTGCGCGTTTACGATAGAGGTCGTAGCGATAGGAAGGGCTAAGAGGTTCCTTCACTTCTTACTCTCCTGAAATGGACTATAGATAATAATGGATAATGAAAAGGATTTCTCTATTGCAAACAGTTGAATGTTTTTATCCAAAAATTGAGAAAAATACTAATGGTCAGTCAATTGGTAAATGGCTGAATTCACAATTAAATTATGCATATTGATAATTACTAGAAAATAGGTTTTCATTCAAGGATAATAAAGTATTTTGTGGAATGGCATTTTTAGAAAGAGTGTAACAATTCCAGACAAAATATACTTATTTATTGGATATTCTTTTGCACCCACCCACTTAGTTTTTGGTGGTTATAGTTTTATCTCTAGAGTTTGTGAAAACAATCAGACAGGTAGATTTTTTATGATAGAGGGATACAAAGTTCGTTTCTACAAGCAACCCCCTGAAGAGTGTTGCAACTCCATCAGGAATTTACATAGCTAGAGAAAGATTGTAGTTTCGTAGCACAAATAAGTCAAAAATGCGAACAAAACATAGACTGAAAATACAAACCATAGGTACCCCAAAAAAATAATTTTTTTTTTCATCTGGAGTTCAATAATTTTTTTTCCAATCTCTCAGCTTATACATAAAAAGCAAAGACTACTACAGTCTGATGAAATTATAACTGCATCTGCCTGTTTGTTGTTTTTTGAAATTACTTTCACTCTGTGAGAAATAGATTTCCAAGATTTTTAGTCGCTGCAGGCAAAATGTTCAACTTATTTCTATGAATAGTTCAGTATTTTGAGCCAAAGTATCAACCGAAATAAAAATGTGTTCATTAACCCTCAACAATTCAAGAACTCACCTATGAACAATCAACTGATATCGAAACTGAAACATTTTTCCACCACACAATCACACACATTGCTACCGTTTATTATGCTCGGTCCATTTTCAATATTACTACTTGTTGATGGTTCCTGTTCATCCTTAGTTTGAACTGTTACATTAGAACCCTGATTCTGTAGATTTACACTACTCCCTGTACTTTGAATAATGCCCTGTGCACTACTCGACGGAAGCTCACCCTGCAGCTTTCCGAATACTTCATGATATGCCAGTAGTTGGTTAAGGTCATCTACGTTGACCTATTCATAAAAGTATTGTTTAATGGAATAACCAAGCAAAAAATTCATATGTCACCTTGTACATATTCTGTACCATCTCAACACCTAAACTTTTAACTAATTCTTGTTCTTGAACATTTGCCGATATCTTCAATATTGAACCATCCGCAGTTCGCACATCCATAAGATTGTCTTTCAGATTATGCAAGCCAAATTGAGTTGGTAGGATTTTGCAGTTCTGCTGTTGAGATTGGCTCTTTTCATCTTTTACTATCTGAATATTATCACTCATGTGAACATCGTTGTTGGACTGATTTTGGTTGTTCTCTACAGAACTTTCAAGGCGGACCTAAAAAAATTAAAATTTAAATATGTATTTAGAAATTGAATCTTTCTTCAGCTCTTCAGCAAGCAAATTACGTATAAAAAAATTCGATATAATTTTTTTGAACGAATGAGAAATTTCTAAACACTCAATCTTACCACATTATCCAATACTTGTTGAACTTGGTGCTGTAACTGTTGCACAGTTAATGACTGATGGTTCATATGATGATTTTCACTGATATGAAGTTGTGCTTGTGCTTGGGCATGAGCATGTGCCTGAGCAATATGATTGGCTATGGCCTCTTTATGTTCCTTGTTATCTTCTATAACTGACACCATGTTATTATCTTGAACCTGAACTTGCACCATGTTTTGCTGTTGTGATGTTGTGAATGGGAAGAATGAGATGAGTGGTGGGACATCTATTGAGAAAATTTCTATTATTCATAATATTGCTTCTGACTTGTTTAATGTTGTTCAGAAATTGGTTAGTTTGATGTTCATTCATTCATTCAACAGACAGTTAACATACCAACACTTAGAACACATTCCCATATTTATCGTACTACTCAGGACAAATTTTATTGTAAAACGTAGGACCTTGTAGGCCACATCTTAGCCCCTACAGCCACCGAGGCAGTGTTAGGTTTATGTCAATGATATCAAAGTCATAGAATATTGTCACATACATGCTTATCCATATGTTTAATGTCTATAAATGCAGTTCTTGAATATTTAAAAAAAATGGTGTTTTGATTGGGAGCTACTCAATTTAGTCAATTTACTATTGGCTGAAATACCAGTACCTTTTGGTTTTTGAAAATTCTTAAAGTCTAAAAGTATCTTCCTTTCTCTTAATCTTAATATTAAGAGTGGCCTGATAAAAGTAAAATGGTTGCCAACCCAAAGTACTCGAATTGAGCCTGCCGCATTGAATCATTAGATGTTCAATGCGTCATACTGCCCGTGATACTCTATTCAAGCAAGATCACAACATTATTCGCAGTAGATCATTCATTTGGTCATAAACGTAACTCGTAAATCTTTGGTATATAACACTTTCGAACTGGAAGGCAAAGTTTTTTCTCTGATGCATTAAATATCGTATGTTTCCGATAGGAATTTCCATTCAATTTCCACAATAATGTTAACATACATTCATCTCATAACGTAGCACGTAAATTTATATCTTTATCTAAATATCGTATGTTTACGTTGTGAATTTTTCATTGCGGTATACGTTTTTTACGAATTAATGATAACATGAATTTATGTCGTTGAATCATTTGCAATAATGACTACTACAAGGCATTTTACTGCTTGCTGCTGTGGGGTTGTTTACTTAATATATCGCTATCTTTTTTTACTCGTGGTATAATATACTGCCGTAATTATATCAAAGTAAATATTACACTTATTCTACATAGATCTTATTCTACCTCATAAAATTCCAGAAGATAATCAAGCATGATACTAACCTCCCTAATTTGATTCTGGTGTTGGACACATTGTCAGGATGCTGTTGTGAATGGTGAGACAAAGATGGATGATTATGTTGACTATCAATATGCATAGCTCCAGCTGGAATAGCTAAACTTGCAACACCTTGTGATGTGGAAATACTGACAGGAATTTGTGAGTGCTGAGGTATTAGTAAAGGCTCCGTTGGCATGAGCCCATGTTGAGATAACATAGCTTCCTGAAAAGGAAAAGCTAAAGATTTAGTAATTCAAAAGGACATTCACCTTCATACAAAAGCGCGAAATTATAGTTTTTATTTGATTGTGTTTAAGTTTAAATTTATGAACAATTCGATGGTGGATGCATATTATTAAAGACTTTAACTGGACTACTGAATCTCAAACAGATAAAGTAATTTTTTACTGAATAAACATTGGATAGGGTCCGTATATCGCCGAGAATTTCAGAACATAACTTGCGGTTTTCGATATTTCAGGTAACCAGCTGGTCACTTGTCAACAAAATTTTAAATTTTAACTGACAGAACTTTGCAGTTTTTCTGATAGCACAAACACATTTTTATTATATAGTTACTCATTAAATAGGTATGGTCTTTTCCCATATCACCAAAAATGAAAACGTCCCACAATTATCATAACTAATGAGTAAACTTAACATTGAAATGACAAATGACATGCAAAATGGGCGTAGTTGCCAAACTAACCAAATCAAAAGTATGATTGCTCTGGTGACAGATAATTCACCGAAATTGTCACCCCTTTTTCAAAATTTGCTATACAGATTTGGAAATTCAATGCATCAGAGAGAGAAATATATCCATACAATTGTACTGTGGTATATTCGAAAGATTTACGAGCAACGATTCGGGAGAGAATAAATGGCCCTATACAGATTATATAGTTGTCTTTGTCTTATCGTTGGGAGTGGCCTAAATGAACCAGTTTGTTAGGCAATTAAAGTACTCAAATCGAATATTACGCGCGGCCGACGCATTAACGTCAGGCTGCCGTGTTACTCTATTTGAGAGAGAAAATCATATTATTCGTTCATCGGACCATCCATCGAGTTCAACGGAAGCGAAACTTAGCACGTGAATCTATCGAGTATACCACTGATCAACTGGACGGCAAAATACTCACTCTAATGCATTGAATATCGTATGTTTTCGACAGGGTCTTTATAAATTAATGTAACAGCGCAGTTGGCTTTGGATTATTTATTTATTCATCATTTACACTGTTATGCATGTTAGGCTGTCGAATTATGTGGCTGGAATGATGAAAGTCGAAGGAAGATAGAGATGAATATAGAGAATGATTTGATAAATGTATGGAGTTTGCATAGGAAGCAGCAAAATGAAAATAATCCAAAGCCAACTGCGCTGTTACAATCATTTATAGAGGCCCTGTATATTTGATAAGTAGAAATAGCTGGTGTACCGGATGTCCTAAATTTGTTGTCTTGATTTTTGAAAGAATTCATTTGGTGAAAACCGCAACCTTCAAGTCAAACCCTTCTTGATCTATTAAAGAAATTGGAAAATGGCGTCACACGAAAATTTCTCATGACTTCTTTATTACTGCAGTTATAAATGGAACTAAAACATAATGCAGGCACTTTTTTCAGTAGAATTCATTGAAGTAATCAATTTTCCTTTATTACATTTTGTTTTTGCTCATTAGGTTTCTGAGATCTCCTCGCTAGACCACGAATTCAGGACACCCGTTACAAGGAGACCACAAAGAAAAAATCAGATATGTGACAGGGAAAGATTAATATTTTAGTAAAAAATTGAAAATAAAAATTTACACAACACATTATTTCTATACCATCACACTTTATTCCGAATATGGAGCTCTTAATTTTCAAAAATAAAAATATACTTTAATAAATTCAATTATTTCCAGTGCCTCCGTTCTCCGTTTTTTTTCTATTAAACATAAGTTTCTTTTATACCTGAGTCAGTTTTTGTCCATCTCTTCCAGTTCCTAAGGGTCCATAAACTGAAACTTGCGGTATGGGTGCCGTAAGAGATTAGTCAATACCCAATACTTAGCCACACTGGCGCTCAGCGCAACTGTATTCAGTGCAGTAGTATTGACTCGTAAGTCTGTAGGAATTGTTGAAGAGGGTAATGATCTCTCAACCTGAAAGAAGAATTACCAATTCAATTTTCACTGCATCAGGATATTTTCACAGAACTTAAGAAGACGAGTCTCTTGTACTTAAGCCTTATGGAAACAAACAAGAAATGTTACTGATATTCTTTGAATAAAGATTATTATTATTATTATTATTATAAGTGATAATTTAAATTGATTACTTTGTTTGAGAAAACTAAACAAATGGGATACACACGTAGCATCTCAAATATAAACAATGAAAGTAGAGAATAATACAATCGAGATTAGCTCCAAAGTATAAGTTTGATATTGATCGATTCAAATCAATTGATATTATTCTCTGCTTCCATTGTTTAATATTTTTGAAATTCAAAATATCCAACGTAACAAAGTTGAACTCTCGTTTTTCTTTATTTTTGATACAAAAGGGAACATAGCATATGATATATATTATATGACCACACATAATACAATCATTTTGGTGTAAATCATATTGAAAAATTGATAAACTTTTCTTCATAACTAATACAACCTATATGTATATCTACTTGGAGCACAAGAGGATTATTCACACTTCTTGAAGAAATCACAATTTTCAAGTCAGAACAGCAATTTGTATTCAGTTTGAATGAAATAATTTTTTTGTGGAGGAAAGGTTAAAACTAGACCGAAACTTATTATTTTTGGGACATGAATCTTCACTATTGATACAAATACTAATGAACGTCTTTAGTAAAAAAATTATGAATGATTCCTTGGGGGCAATTCCTAATTTAATTTGATTCGAGTTACCTCCGTTTCTTATGGCTCAAACACTACCACTCATGAACTGAAATCTCAAAATAAAGCAGCTACTATTCTTTACAGCTTATTCAAGATTAAATGTAACATTTCTGATTTTTGGCTAAATAATGAACTCCTTGATCTTAATAAGGAACACCGAACAATTTTCAGTAATTCGGAAACACATTACACCTGTTGTACCAAATAAATGACTTGATTTATGTGCTGTCTCACAGACAATTAACTCAAATACCAACAATCAGGATTTTGCTAAATTAAGATCTTTTAGAAACAGCTAAATCTAAAATAAAGATTGTTTTGATGTGATTTAATTCTTTTGGCATGGAATTACTCCTCATTATTCCCTATTCCTTAGTATAGAAACTAGAAACAATCTCTGCAGGAACAATAATTAATCTAATACAAACGAAACGAAAATAAATAATAGAGAAAATAGTTTGTTGATATTTTCACATATGGAATATTAATAAATTCAGGTTGCATTTTTATGTCTATTCTATTAAATATGCTCATACAAGAGTAATATAAAAATAAATCTGAACTGCTCAGTCTCTTACAAAGAAAAAAATCACATGTAGGTATGAATGAGTACACATTAGTAAATAAACAATGAAATATGTATGATGCAAGTCTTAAAAATATTCGTATTATAGGTATTCAGATGAGGTAAAAAAGAAAAAGTACACTAATTATGATCTTCAATCACAAAATAAACTAAAAATTCAATGATTAATTGAAAACATTGCTTACCTCAGAATTGGTAGAATTATGAGTCCCATTATTCAGAGAATTGTTCTCACTTGTATTCATAATGAAAATAAAATAATAAAACTAAACTATCATGTTCCATTCAAAAAAAGTTCGGAAATTTCAAAAAGGGTGAAGTTTTGAATAATAGGAAAGAACAATATCCCCTGTCATTGTGGACAAAGAGCAGGGGGTCGCGGAGGAAGCCATTATGAATATCGAATCTGATTTTAGCGTTTTTACATCATTTCAGGCCTCGATTCACAATATTTTATTGTTTAACAATTTAAACTACCATATAGTCGTTAATTCGGCGCTTATCAGCTATTTATTTACATAATTTTATCACTTTTTCTTATAAAATTTGCCACGGACGCGGGGCAGCAAACAATAAACAGAAGTAAAGCAACATGGCCGAAAATGAATAAAACTGAAATGCGTCATAACATAAACATTATTAACTTAGATTTTATGGGTCC
Source organism: Propylea japonica (assembly GCA_013421045.1). Classification (NCBI taxonomy): domain Eukaryota; kingdom Metazoa; phylum Arthropoda; class Insecta; order Coleoptera; family Coccinellidae; genus Propylea; species Propylea japonica. The sequence continues at coordinate 9,557 of JACDNR010000084.1, read as the reverse complement.
TTTCCAATTCTGATTTATTAAGAAAGAATCTCCAGTCAAATGGAAAATTGGAAATAAAAAAAATACTGATTGGATATTCATTCCTATAAGAAATTTGCATTGAAATTTGAAATAAAATCCTCGCTCCATTACTTAGGACCGCCCACTTGCGTGCGAGTTGACAGATGAAGCGCCGTATTCGAATTTCAGAAGTGAACTGAAAAAAATTATTTGCGATTTGATTAATTAAACGATTTCTGAAACCTCTTTCATATAGACTCACGACTCTTGTTGTTTCTATTAAAAATAAGAACATAAGGTTCTAGTGAGTTATGCTGTTTTTTATTATTTAAGCTTATTATGATTGTTTATAATGTTAAAAACAATGTTATTAAAACAATGACTATATAATAATTGAGTAAACCTACTGATGTTATTTCTTCAGAAGAATTGCAGCATTGGAAAATTCATTAACTTCAACCAGGAAGTTTTATCTCACAAGGCTGCCTTTAGGATTTACAGAACGGGCATCCATTCAGACACTAACCTTGTCAAACTTTGCTAGGTCTCAAATAAGAAAAATCTTTACGCCATTCGCATGAAAATTTGGACATATTTGGCATATTCACCAGTGTGTGCACTAACTTACAAATGGTGGGTTGTGTATTGCATTCGGGAGTTTTTTCGAATTTCCTAAAGATCAGGAATCAGACAAGTTCAGATAAAAACGGCGGATATCTGAATTTTGAAGTACAAGCTCTTCCAAATCGAAAGAGATACAGACATTTGAGAATGACAGTTCCAACGTTTCCTCAATGGAATGAACTGGTCAACTGGAAGTTGATCAGTATATAATCTCTAATCTCATCTTCATATCGTTGATGAAAATGAAAAGTAACAGCATTGTCATTTGTCATTGTTGTCAATGGTATATAACAGGTAACAATGATAAGAGCGCGTTTGAAGATGGAACTTCGAACTACTCGGATCATCACTGGATCCTGAAAATTTCAAGTCTCCACCGCCTTATATAAAGCGCGTAAAATGGCCGGACCGAAATTGATTTTAACCTCTGATTATTCATCAGCATAGATAAATTAGGTCGAATTTTGGCGATGTAACTACAGCTTACACAGCTTACCATAGTTCATAGTTCTTATACCACGTATTTTCTTCAAATGATCACGATAGAGTTTTAGATAGTTACATGTAACCACAGCTCGCCAAATTCGACTAAACTCTCTCAGAGTTCCTCAGGAGACATAGTCGATTTTTTTGCGATGTAACCACAGCTTACATAACCATTGTTTTCCCTTAAACATGCCATAAACCTTAGACTTTGTCTAAGGCCATAACCATAGGCGAATTTGGCAAGCTGTGCATGGTTGCAGTTTACCATAGTAACATGAGTTGACAGAATATGTCACGAAAGGTTGAGCGCATAGTGGGCGTTTGTTTATTTATCTGAAGTTGGTTTCATAACGTAAAATAATATCACGTTGCCAAATGTACCCGCCTCTCCGACGAGGTTGCGAGTTATCAGAGAACACTATGCAATATTGACACATTGCGTATCAATCTGACAAGAAATAAAAACATAACTAAATCTTTAATATACACATGGAATATGGCAAATTTTCATGGCCAACCGACTGCTAACTTTCATGAAAAACTTTCAGCTGTTTCATGAAATTGGGCATATTCCACTGATGTGCATATTAAAATTTATGTTATGTTGTCATTAAGATGTCTAAAATAATGGTGTATGCACTTGTCACTTTTTGAATGGAATGACATTCACCCAATTTGGAAATTTCGCTTTCGTTTCGGGCCAGCGCCGCAGCGCCGCAATGGCGCTATATCACAGTTGTCAATTTTTCGTTGACAGATTTAATCATTTAATTGTTTGGATAGACAAACGGCTGGACTTCGAGAATGGTTCTGTGATGGAGATAAAACATTATTTGTAACGTGTATTAAAGTCTTTTTTCAAACAAATGTGTAGGAAGAGTGTGTCGACGAAAACTTGGATCACAAATGACCTGGCCACATTTTGAGTAAAATTTCAGTAAAGGGTTCATAATTTATAATCTCCCTAATTTATGGATACCTATAGCAAAGGTAGGTAAATTTAAATTATCTGATTGCTTGTATAACATCTGTTTTATAATTTGCAGTGCATCCTGTCCAACGAATAATTTTGGTTATCTGCAAGAAACGGTGTGCTCAGTTGAAATATGGTTCAGTTTCAAATAATTAAAAGATTGCTATTTACGACTATATGTAGATGAATGAAAAGCAAATACCAGCATTTTATATTGTAGTTTCATTTGTAACTATGATGTAAAATTAGGTTGAAAAACAGTCTCTGCTGGAATTCAGTTGGTACAGTGGTGTTCCATCAGAAGATAGTGAAAATGTATTTTTTTTGAGATTTTAGGTAGATAACTGAATTAAGTTTATTTCTAAGATTTCAATCTTATTTGACAGTTTAAAAGGGGTTTGAAGTTCACTGCGACCTCAAGGTCTATTATGCCCCCATCAGAGCTGTTCTTGACACTCTTCCGTCTACAGCTCGCCCTTAAGCTCCAAAGTTCTAATGAACTCAAGTAGATGTGAGGGCTTCAAGAAAACTATGTCCTTGCACGTACAAATTTCATTTCAATCTCAAAAAATTACAAAAAGAATTATTTAAACTGCATATATATTTCATAAAGAAAATAACTGTTTCATATTATCACCTCTGCTTTAATTCAACGTAAATTCAAGAAAACTCTTATCGCATGCTCAAACTCTCTTTTTCTTAAATTTGAGTTCATAATGAAACAACAAATATGTCTGAAATTCTCTCTGGTTTATTCAATATTTATACGTAATCAGTTCTAATGATAACATTCTCAAATTCCTAGAAATAAAAATCTAATTATGGAACTGCAATTCTTAAATATGAAAACAATTCAATAGAATTGAATGTAATCTTTATATAAATAGCATAAAATCTGTAAATGTTGAGTGAAAACTTAATCGATTTTTGTCTGATAATGTATAAAGGGTACTGTTTTTTTTAATTCTGCAGAATTTCTTGTTATGTGCCCGACCAAATGGAAATAATTGTTTTGTTTTTGAATCTAATACGACATATTCCCTGATTCTAAATTATCTCTAATAATAATAATAATGTCTAAACATGGGAGATCCTTAGGAAATAAGTACTTGGTATTTACCAGGCATAATAGTATAAATGCAGAAATTTCTAAGCTAAAAATTTCACATTTTACAGGATGTTAAAAAACAATGACATTATTTGTGTTAAATGAACAACAGTATGAATAGCAAATGGCCACAGATGATGTTATTCTTGTAGTTTGGTAACATGGGTACATTCCACTGCGACTTCAAAGTCTATTATGTTCCTCATCATGTTCTCGCACTCCAGCTCCAGAGGGTGATCTCCAGTATCTGAGAGGGATTCAAGGAAGGTAAATCCTCATTCCTTTTATAATTATCTTGTTCGCGTTTTTCATCACGCCGTCTTGCTTTGGCAATGCATTCTGTAACCAGGTTAAGACGAGTTTGCTGTTCCCCACAGAATCTATACTCATCAGTTTCTGATTATCCCATTCTCATCATATTAGATATAGGAATTGGTGGTGAAAAGGCCAAATTTAAGAAATTAAACTTCCATCTTTGCCAACGTTTCGGAAAATTCATATTTTCATCCTCTAGGCATGGATGTATTCACTTTGTCCAATGTCATTAAAACAATCTTGAAATTCATTGAAACTAAAACAATTACATGCAGTGTTATTCTTAATCGAGGTAAACATACTGTACAGTAAGTCATTGTTTTGGTTTTAATGAATTTCACGATCGTTTTGATGCCATTGGGAAAAGTGAACATCAAAAAAGATGGAAGTTTAATTCCTTTAATTTTGGCATTTTAATCACCAATTCCTATATCTATTATTGATGTAAGGTCACCAGTTTGCAGATTCATCATAAGACGACAATGTCCTGGGAGGAAGCTTAGCTCATTCTTACCGAGATCCAAGTACTTATTGGTTCTTACAGTTCCAAAAACCCGCAGGAACTTTTTGGAATGATTAATTCCTGGAAAATGTCTCCAGTATGATTCTCTTTTAGTTTCTTCCTTTTCCAAAAACTCTTATAGATGCATTTCCTATACCACTGAAAGGTTCTGGACCGGTAAGTGTCGTTTGTGATCTCTTTCATCAGCTTTGAGCTGATGACATAGGAGTTCAGTGCTTTGATAGCAGCTTGACTATCAGAATGGATCACTATGTCACACCCTTGATTGTTTCTTTCCAGGTTTCTATCTGCACATCTTTGGATTGCAAGTATTTCTGCCTATAGAACACTTGAGCAGAAGCCTAGAGACATTGTACACTTGGTGCTTGCTCCGTATATTCCAGCAACAGCCCTTATCGTGTTTTTTGAACCATTTGTGTATTATTTAATGTTACATATTTGAAATTTTGCTTGATGTATCATAGCATCCTGTCAAAGCTCCTCAGAATGCTTACTTTCTGAATTATAACATCACTAGGTAGTTTTGCTGATGAGATGTACTTGTTAAGAGAGGACCAGGCTCTCTGACCTTTAATTCCCTCATTTTACCTTCCTTAGATATCATTTTACTTGCGTGTGGTTCAATACAATTTCGCCAATTTTGCATAATGTTTTGATTATTGTGTTCTGCTCTGCCCTTCATTATGCTCTTTTCTACAAGAAATGCTCATTCTTGATATCAAGTAAGCATTTAGTGCATATTTTGATACAGCATTTCTATGCTCATTGCAACCTACAACACTCTTAGGACAGAAAAATGATAGCCTTCTCAAAACTTCTAAGAGGCAGTTTCGATTGAGATCTTTCTCAAATATGTCCGTATATTTGCTTCTACTTCGTGCAAAAAATTATTAAATTTTTAGAGGGAAATGTTAAAAATCCTCTACTCTTATTTTTAATGAACAAATTAAATTTTTCATTTCCCATCCCAATAATTGTGTGCATACATCCCTGACAATCCGTATAATTTTTAGTTTTTTGGCCACATATCCACAGAAATAAGCAAATGCTTCTTCCACCTCCAAAAATTCTTCTTCATGCTCTGAAAAATTTCCCTCTATTTCAAGATCAAAAATAAACTTTTTTTTTTCTCCTTTCAGGTCCCCAATTTCAAGGAGAGATTTCATCATATCTCCTCCTGTTATGTTACTCCCCCTAGGTGGTTTTATAAGGGAGTACAGCGACATGAGGCGAAATATTTGTCCAACCTGTATTGATTGGGGATGGGTATTGCATCCTCCAGCAGCTCGCATCATTCCAAAGAAATGCTGAAAATTATAATAATTGCAGAGAAGCATTAAAGAAATAAATAAAAATCACCTCCAAATGGTCTTGGTTTAGCCTCGAAGTCATTAGATACTCGAAGCCTATTTGAGACAAATATCTGGATAAATCTAGGGTGCAAGATATTGTCGCTTGAAATCCCTCATGGGTTGATTTGGACATGAAGAAGTTTGGTGGGGAAATCTGCTTCCACAAATCTAAATAAACTAAAAAACTTTCCAGTTCCTGTAAATCATTAACGAACTTAATTTCCAAAGATATCAATTATTTTATGTTTTTTGTCTGGTCTTTTATCCAAAAATATTAACAAAATTACTCTATTGTGAATATTATCAGAAATAAAATCACCTCATATTCTTGAGAGTTATGTCTTAATCCATTGAATGGTTTTGAGGAGTTCATCACATCAATCAATTTGTTTATTTTTCGACAGAAAATAATTGTAGGATCCACATTTAAAAAATTTTTTTCGATTGATAAGTTTCCAAAGCTTCAGCAGTTGTATTGCTGAATAACTAGAAAATGAATCGAAATTATATTTTCGTTAATTCCTGGTGACAAAAAAAAATATTTGTTTTTTGTTTTACCTGAAATGCTAATCTTGTATTCATTTTTTCTCCATACTTTGGAATACATGACTCGGGGTTAATTTGAATGCCATTTTAAACATTTTGTGGACTCATATTCAACTAAATTTTTCAAATGTTGTAATTCGACCCAACCTTCTGGAATCTGAAATATTTGGACTCGAGTAATTTTGGATCAACTAATTTTATACTGAGGTGTACCCTGAATCGTTTTTGTTGACCAAATTATTCCTTAAGCACTTGATTAGGTGTGGAAAGTCTGAGCACATTCTTAATTTCGTGAATCATCCATGGGGTGGTCACACCATGGCTCATTGGTGTTCTCAATATTCAAATGCTTCCACATTTTTCTATTCCATGTTGCCCCATCACTTGTTATAGCGTCTATATAAAGACCAGCATTTTCACATAAAATGACGCATTCAAGCATCAATTGGATAAAATATCGCCCGAAATATCACCCCCACTCAGAAAACAAGCCAATGCTTGGAGACCATGACCTGCAAATGGTTGAAACATAATTACCAAAGCATGATCTCCAAGACTGTTTTCATTTTTTGTGGAGTGTGATGACCCAAATCGATAATCCAACCAACCAATTCCATCGTATTCTTGTCAAATTTTTTTGTTTTTGACACCTTGCACTCGTCCACAAGCAAGCAACCATGTCTTTCCCACACTTCCATATGCTGCGTTTTTTCTTCAGCATTTGAAAAACTTCTTTGTGGAATCCAAATGAGCCGTCAATATTTTTTTATATATCTAAAGAAAAGAACAATTTTTTATCATCATGACTTCTGATACAATTATTATATCAATGGCTTTATTTACCTTGAAAGTGTGCTTGGACTTGGCAATGGAAGAATATTATTTTCTCTTATATGATTGTATAATTTTGAGCTCTTGATTTTCATTAAAATGCAAGAATACACCCAGTCAAGAGTGTAACGAACCCCGTTCTTTTTACACTGGCTCGAGTTGTAACACGCAGTTACCATATTCTGCTGAGCGACAGGTAAATCTTTTATTAAGAAATCCAAATTTTGTATCTCAGCTTTTTCTTCTTCAGTCTTTCAATAACAGAGTTTAATTTTTCATTTTTTTTTCTCAAATATTTTGTTTTATTGATCGTGACTACACAATTTTTCTTCGCCTGCTTCCTCAATCGGTATTTGAAATTAGTGCAAGCTCTACATTCATTTGCACCAGCTGGTACAAAAATTAAACAGTATTTGCACTGAACGGAGCATACTTTTTGATAGTTTAGTGTGTTAATGTAATTTTCAAGGTCTTCAACTGTTGTAACATAATCCATTACATCAATGGCTCTGTTGATAACTTGTGCCGAAATTGTATTTTTTGAGAACTACAGTTCTCTCCAAATAAGGAAAGTTATTTTGCAGCCCTATTTTGGAGAAAATAATATGTCTCTCCAATTTATGTATACTCCAGTTAGGGGAAGATCAATTGTTACAAGATTATTCTTGATCAAAACAAAAAGGTTTGTAACTTCATCAAATTCCAAGTTATCAGAAATTTTCATTTTTTTGATTGGAGATGGGGGGCTTGGGATACAGGGGACAGGACTCGGGACAGGAGGTTTATCACTGGAACTTAAAAAGAAATCAAAATAATTTTTTCATATATTTCATCAGCAATTTCAATTGAACATATTCACAAATGATGAAGAAATATTTCAGAATATTTTTAGCAGCTACAATACTTTGTGGTTTGAAAATCTATAGTAGTAATTGTAAATTGGCTCTGCCGTTTATACTCAATAAATAAATATACCTGAAAATTTAAAATATTGAGTATATCTATGTATTTTTTAATTCAAAAAGGTCTCGTCAAAGATGAACAAATAAAAACAAAATTTGGGCATAGGAAACTTAATGTAAAAATTGAAATAATATGTCCTACTGATACGAATGGGTGCCTTTTTTATGCTGAGTTCTTTGAATTATTTTCTTGTTTATATTTTTATGGGACTTGATTATTTAAATTACCTCCGATTTATTTATGACAATAAGGTATATGTGAAAGATTCAATGATAATATATTATATAACACAGGGTCTAAAGTGGCACTTATAATCCTGAAGCGAAAAATTTGTACAATTCGCTGAGAGATTAAAAGAATTTCAGTCCCGTGGTTTATATATACATTATTTTATGCACTTTAGGACACTGAAAACATAGATATCTTGTACCGATAGCTGATTTCTCTTTTAATCGATTCCATGGAAAAAAGAGAATCCCAATTTAAGAAGCCGCAGAAAAATCTATATGCCATCTCCTTCCACAAAAATCACAAGAAATATGTATTATCTACTCTTAATCCCAGAGGGATTAAAAGTATACATTTATTCCTAAAGTGCATACAAGTATGTATATATTATTCACGAAGCAGTAACTTATTCATCATAATTGAGATATTGCCTGTTATATCTTTGGGAAGAACCAACGCTGCTGCTTGTTGAACAAAATTGAACTAGTGCTATAACAGTAAAAAATCACATTTCATAACTAGTTTTCACAATGCGTTTCTGAAGAAAAATACAAGTCTGAAATACTCCATAGGACATCAAATATAAAGCAATCTATACAGTTGTCATTATCTTACAAAAAGAATATTTTCAATAATGCATAAAGTTATGTAAACTACAACGAAACGAACATTTCAAAGTGATTAGTAGAAACAACTTAGACTAAAGAAAGTCTTTACAGTCTATGAGAAAAAACTATGTATATCATTATTAAATTGATTGTGAAAAATTCTTACATGCATAATGGTATTGCGTTCTTGAAGAGCTTCTTTATGCCCATGCTTTCCTTGTCGAAATGGGCTGAACAAACAAAAAAGACGGAGGGATATATTTCCCAAGACTATCAATCCACTGTTGACGTAGATTGTCGTCCTAAAAATAATAATGAATGGACATTTATCATCTGAAGGTATGTTCTTTAACTCTGATTTTTTCATTTATGTATATGATTTCTTTTTATCCATGAGTTCAAAGTGAGGCGGTGAACACATTATGAGCTATGTATAATAACGATATTCATGCTGAACAGACATTTACATAGGATGCGTTTGATCACTGTTGTGATCATGATAACGTTTATATATTATGTTCACCTCCTTTTTAGATGAAGATTGAAAAAAGTATTTCCGAAGAGGAGTTCATTTGTTATCAAGAATCGATTCAATGTAATATAATAGGTAATTTCAATATATTAGATAGAATGATGAATAAATTCATTCCTTGCTCGAAATTACCTCTATATAGCTTACCTTTGGAACTCGAAAAATACGGATATTTTTGTCCAAATTCATTGTTTGTCCACACAAAATACAATACCGCATTTTGGCGAAATGAATTATTATTCCTTTCCGCAAATATTAATAGAAATCACTTTTTTACTTACCACTTTACCACCAACACAATTCGTTCACCAGAATATATTTGAACAAAAACTATCAAGAATCTGTCAAATATTTGTTGCAACGCCACGCACACCCACCTGTAGTACATTTTGAACAAACAAATCCAAATTTCCAAAATCGCGAAACAAAATCTAATCAGTGCATACACCATTATTTTAGACATCTTAG
>JACDNR010000083.1:0-49386 GCA_013421045.1 Propylea japonica | reverse complement strand
TTGATAGTTGATAGTTTACAGAGGGGTTACAGTCCACTGCGACCTTAAGGTCTATTGTGCCCCCTTACAGAGCTGTTCTGGCCAAAAAACCTTCACAGCTCGCCTTCCAGTTCCAGAGATCTAATGAAATCTAGTAACTGTGAAGACTTCAACGAGGCTAGTTCCTCACTCTTACAAGTTTCTTGCCCAAGGCATTTCCTCCTCAGGCTCGTAATGCGAGGCATCCGTGACTAGGTGAAGGGGGTTTCTTCCTCCTCCCCACAGAACCTACACTCGTCAGTGTCCGACAATCCCATCCTCAACAGGTGCTTCCTAAGGCGACAATGTCCTGTAAGAAAGCCAGTGAGGAGGTGCAATTGCTTCTTACCAAGATCCAGATATCTTTTGGATCCCGCTGTCTCGAAGTTCCGAAGGAACTTAGTGGAATGATCCATCCCTGGGAGATTCCGCCAGAGCTTTTCCCTCTCGGCTTTCTCCTTCTCCAGAAACTCCTTCTTATAGGTACATTTAGATATACCACAGAAGGGTTCTGGGCCAAAGAGGGACATTTGTGCGCCCTCTTTGGCGAGTGTATTGGCCTCTTCGTTTCCTTCGATTCCCGAGTGGCCGGGAACCCAGATTAAAAAGACCTTATTTTTCTTGCCTACCTCGTTGAGTTTGTTCCGGCACTCCCAGATCATCTTAGAATCGATGACGTAGGAGCTCAGTGCTTTAATAGCAGCTTGACTATCTGAGTGTATGGCTATATCACACTTCTGATAGTTTCTTTCTAGATTTATATCTAGACATCTTTCAATAGCTAAGATTTCCGCTTGAAAGACGCTCATATAGGAGCCCAGCGACAGTGCACACTTGGTGCTTGGCCCGTATATCCCGGCGCCTGCTCCTGTAGAGGTTTTGGAACCATCTGTATACCATTTTACGGTATTTTCTTTGAGATTATAGTCGGTGTATTCCCGTTTCCAATCATCTCTTTTACTTAGCAATGTCATGAAGTTTTTCTCAGTGATTACTTTCTAATCATTGCATCACTAGGGAGATTCGCAGATGAGATGTAGTTATTCAGAGAGAACCAGACTCTTTGATTCTTTATTCTCTCATTACCTGCACCTTCCTTAGATATTCTGAGAATAGCCTCATGGGCTACCCTATCAACCACTAGATGTAGAGGTGTGAGGTCCGTAATGACCTCTAGTGCCCTAGTTGGACACGTTCTCATAGCTCCAGTGATGCACACACAGGCAAGCCTCTGTACTTTATCGAGCCTTTTCCTCGTACTCACTGACTTGCCTTGGCAAACCAGGCTACTGCCCCATATGTGATATAGGTCTCACAATCATGACGTACATCCATCGCAGTATTTTTGGGTTACAACCCCAATTTTTGCCGCATAGACGTCTGCACGCCATTAGAGCCCTTTGGCTCTGACAGTAGCAGTATCAACATGCTTATTCCACAGAAGTTTACTATCCAGTGTTATTCCTAGGTATTTAACTTCTGACTTCCACTCCAAGATATTTCCGTTTAAATATAACGTTTTCATGTCGGGAAGTTTCTTTTCCGAGTGAACGGAATTACTACAGTCTTGCTTGGGTTGATGTTCAGCCCCACAGACAAGCACCACTGCTCAATAATTCTAAGGCCTTTCTGCAGTAAGTCGCAAAGAGTGCCTTCGAATTGCCTCTAATCATTAGGACTATGTCATCAGCATAGCCTACACATTCGAAGCCAAGCTCCGTTAGCTATGTAGTAGTTCGTCCACCACTAGGCTCCATAGAAGGGGAGATAATACTCCACCCTGAGGTGTCCCACGAGTAGCCTTGACAGAGACAGATTACCACCCATCGATGTTTCAGCTATTCGTCGATAACACCTCATACATCCATTTGATAATGGTTTTGTTCACTCCTCGCCTTCAAGTGCATCTTTGACGGACACGTGCGTTGTGTTGTCAAAAGCCCCAGATATATCTAGGAAAGCACACATGGCGATTTCTTATTGTTCAGAGTTCTCTGGATGGCTTCGGTCAGCTGATACAGGGCGGTCTCCGTTGACCGTCCCGCCCTGTAAGCGTGCTGACACTTATGAAGTGGTGTACTCTCCAGATTCTCTGTTCTTATGTAGTTATCTACTACTTTTCCATCGTCTTAAGTAAAAACGATGTTAGACAAATTGGTCTAAAGGATCGAGGATCAGTCCCGTCCTTTTTCCCTACTTTGGTATGAAGGTTACTTTTGCCCTTCTCCATTTTCTAGGTATTTGCCTCAGTGCTAGACTGCTTCTTGTGATCCTCAGTAGATGAGGGATGATCTCCTCCGCTCCTTTCTGCAGGAGTATCGGAAACACCCCATCCACTCCTGGGGATTTATACGGCTGAAAGGTACTTATTGCCCATTCAAGTCGTTGCCTTGTGAATATTTTTTAGCAATGTCCCAGTCCTCCTTACGGGAGTTCTTGTTGTTTTCCATTGCTATTTCATCACTGCTTGTGGATTCACTACCTGGGAAGTGTGTTTCGAGTAGAAGAGTGGATCGCTCTTCTTCTCCCTCAGTGTAGGATCCATCTGGCTTCTTAAGCGACATATTGGGAGTAGTTCCCCCCTTTGCCATGACTTTTTGAAGTCTGGCTGCTGTGGGAGTGGAAGTGATATTTTCACAAAGGCTTGGAAATTAAGTCTTTTGGCCTCCTGATCTCCTTGTTATACTGAGTAAGCTTTTCAGTGTACCCCTTGCCAATTGCCGTCTCGTTTGGCCCTGTTGAAGAGCCGACGGACTTCCTTTCGGAGGTTTGACAGGTTTTCATCCCACCAAGAAGCTTCCTTACTTGATAGCTTTAGACAGTGGGCAGCCAGAGTGAAAAGCCTCCATAATTGCCTCACTGATCTGCTCAACATGTTGCTCCAGATCGTAAAGACGGTGTTTTTCCCGCTCTATTACGATTTTCTCCAGGTTGCTTCTCAGATGACCTCTGTAGAGAGACCAGTCTGTCTTCCTAGGATTTCGAATCGAGGGGCGATGGGGCAGTATCAGCCTCCACCCTGAACTCGATAATTCTATGATCTGAGAGTGACGGTTCATCCATCATCACTTTCAGGAAGTGACATTTCCCTGGCAGCGACGTTTGCAATTGTCACGTCCAGGACCTCTCTCTCGCTCTCGTGACAAAAGTAGTGTAGTCCCCACATTTAATGTTTCGAGATGTTAGCTAAGAGATATCGAGCAAGCACTCACCTCTGGCGTTATTGTTGGTGCTTCCCCAAATCGTGTTATGCGCATTGGCATCACATCCAATCCATTATAATTGGTAGATTTCTGCTGTTGCAGAACCTTACTAGTCGTTGCACTTCTTCGGGCGGTGTTATTGGCTCGTCGCAGCGAAGTACGCGGATGCTATGACAATGTCTCGGCCAATGCCCCCTATGTTGAGGTGTACCATGATAGGAATCAGGTCCCGAGACATAAATTCTGAAACGCAATAGTATTTTATATTGCTTCTTATGAGCACACAGGCGCGCGGAAATGCCTGCCTGTGGTCATAAATCAGGTCAGAATTTTGACATGCCAGACCCATAATCTGGCCTTCTTTGTTGATCAGGGTTCCTGGATCAGAGCAATGCCCAACTGTAATTTCGCAAATAACCCTGCAATCACTGCCGAGGAACCCTTCGCGTGATGCAAGTTCACCTGCGCAATTTTGTGAAGGTGACGATTAAGAATCGGCGGGTGGAGGGCACTGGTTGTCCAGTTCCCGTAAGTCCCCGCTCTCTCTCTTCGCCACCTCCAGGCCCCCCTCGCATTCCATTCGGGGTGTGTGCCCACTGGAAATTGGGAGGTCACCTTTCCGGTCTAGCCTTCGGTAGCCAGACAGCTCCGCCCAGCCTCCCGGGTAGCAGAGGAAGTCTCCGCTTTCCCAGGCGCCTCAACAGAGCCACAGCCGCCCTCAGGCTGACCCAGACCTAAGCCTGCGTCCACTGGGCCATCTGCAGGGAGGTTTTTCTTCAGCCCTGAGACTGGGATGCAACCGAACCGAAAGTTCAGTTGGCATCCCTGTGCCTTCAGGGATTCCTCCGATTGGGGATCAATCCCTATCGTGAGGACCGTGCCCTTGCCCTCTTTCTTGACGCTCAGAACTTTCCAATCCCCAGTGTTGAGGCTGGAGTTCTGAACCTCCAGAACCTCCACGAGTCGGAGGATCTTCTCCGAAGTCATATCTTGGCTTCTTGGAAAGAACGCCGTTATGTTGATGGGCTTAGGGATGTCGTCTCCCTTCAGCACCTTCAACTCGGGTCCCTCCCAAGTCGCCATTTTCGGGACTGTTTTCATCAGCCAGTCCGCTGAAACCTGGGATCCACAATCCACAAGCATCATTCCATTTCTGAAACGAATACCAGAAAAGTGGATCCCCCTCTCCTGGCTCTGGCAACATCTCCTCCACCAGATATCTTCCAGGGAGGAGAGTTGTTCAGCCTCCAAGGTGGCCTTAGGGTAGTCCTTAGGCATGATTCCCCCTTGGTTTCTTTTCCAGATTTAACAGCTGCTGCATAGCCAGTGACTTGCCCGGCTTTTGCTGCAGCTGTTTTCTGTTTCTTTGGTTGAGGCCGCGTCGGAGGTGTTACTTGCTCCGGGCCTCTTTTTTTTGTGTTTCCCGGAAGGTGTAGCTTCCGGGGCTGGGGGTGCTGAAGAGCCTGCTTCCTTGCCTCCTCAGGTTTAACGCCCTGATGGAGGAGTCGCAAGTACCTCAGCACCCCTGCACCACTAAGTCCTCTTCTCAGAGGGTCATCTTTGCCACCCGGTTGCCCTAGTTTGGGCAAATCGAATGGCAGACGATCTCTGAATGGTCGTCTGACCTTCCCCTTCGCAGGGTGCCCAGATGAAGAGGTAGAGGGTTTCTCCTCCTCTTTTCCGGTGATTGGGTTTTTTTTTCCTTGCTGTCCATAAATGGTCCCACGAGAAGCTAGGGAAAGACGGTCCACCTCTGCAGAGCCCCGCGTGCAGAGGTAAGGGGTTAATACAATGGAGTTCCCCCTGGTGCTCCAAGGTCGAAACCAGTTGGAACTAGTCTACTATCTAGCCACGCATCCCTCGGCCTGGTTTCCCCACCTTGGATTTAGAATTTTTAATGAGGTTGTTTCCTCTTGGTTCAGGCGGTTAAGCCCAGACCCCCCCCCACTTCATTGGCCCGCGAGACATGGCCACTGACAGCCAAGAAGCGTTGGTATTACAGGATGGTTCCGAGGATAGCTCGAAATCCATCCTGGCATCGTGATCCTGGTGGCATCCCTTAGCCACGACACTACAGCTGGGACAGGAGGAGGCAATAGAAATAAATGCTCATGAATTTTCGTCATTCATATTATTTATGCATTGATTGTGACAGAAGTTTTCGGATTTTATTAGAAAAAAAAAATGTATTTTCTAGAAAAAGAGACACGTTTATGCAATGTGGCCTCTAAAGACTCGGCACCCCTGGGTCCTGCCCATTTTGCCCATTTTACCCATTTTGCCCCTGCGCGCGACCCTGCTTATCATCTACCATTGTTTAATTTAAGGTATCGATTGAAATATAATCTGGGAGGATTCTGCATTTCTAGAAAACTTTTTAGGTTTTCACTCCACTCTGAAACAGAAATAATCAAAAAAATTTTTAATTAAGATGAAATGCTCCTGCGTAGATATCTTTGCACTGATTCGTCAGAAGCAAATTGATTTTGGAAAAATTGTTGTAAACTAAAAAAGGAATTAAATGAAAAGGATAATGTAACGTTTCGGTTGTCTATATCAATATATTTCTTCAATAAATCAATTCAAATACGATCTATTCCAACAGAACAATTAACAAAATACATGTGCATTCCTTAATTTTACTTTTAATAGGTATCAATATAACTAGTTGCTTTTTCCATTAGCAGATGGCAGGCAAATGCCTGATCCTTTGAAAGGATTGGAAACCTAGCCGATAAAGTAGTAATAGGATTATCGAAGGTGGATCAAGGCGTCATGGAAACCTTAAGTCCAGCTGCAAAAATCGTTGGTAATGTTGATAAGGCTCTATTGGGTGGAATCAATGGTGGTCTCAATAAGGCAATCTTCAGAGTGGAAAATGGCGTGGTTCAAGGCTTGAGCGAAATGATTGGTACTCCAGTCAATATAAAAGAGGTTCAATTCTTTCTTGCCACTATTAGGAATTTCAAAAATGCAACAAAGGTCGATTATGAAAATCCTGCAGACGTAGCGGATACCAAGAAAAAAATATTTTTCATCACTCATGGTTGGACAGCTTCCATAAATGAACCATGGGTTGGACAATTGACCGAGGTACTTATGATGCGATATCCCGGATCTCATGTTGTTCAAGTGGATTGGTCGAAACCGCAATAATGAGTATCCAATATCTGCTTTCAACACAGAGAGTGTAGGTTTGTATGGGCACATTTTTTTTACTAGACTGATTGTATCCGAAGTTTTCCTAATTAATCATAAATAATAATAATATATTTTCATTCAACTGAAAAATTGTTGTCGGTAACGTAGTTTACTAATTGAAAATCATTATTTGTTCAGAATCTGCTATTGAATATCCTCGCATCTCAATGTTTCACATGTATAACAACAATCGGGTTATTTATTGTACATGCCTCTATCATTCATAGCCTCAGAGTAAAAAGTAAACCTAGAGATGCCTTCACTCATTTGTTATGCAGCCATTAGAATCTGCTTATACGTGCGAACAAACTTTCGGCATTGCGAAATCGTGCCGTATGTTTATTCCGTATTGGGATAATTGGTTTACCGTTCCCTACTCTGATACTGACGGCTTGCGTCTGATACAGATAATTCTGTCAGTTTGGCAAAATTGTCTGTTAGTATTAATTTAGTTTCTTGATGCGATGTGTTTTACATTTTCATTTCGATTTGACGTTCATAAACAGAATTTTTCAATGAATTAGTGGAAAGTTACTTTTGCTTAAAGTTAATTATAAGTAGGTAGGGCAAATTACGAAAATGTTGTAAGTATTATATTCAGGACTTGAATTCAATCTAACCAATTGTTTACTTCAACCCAGTGTGGCAGTGAATCAGTGAAATGCTTTCCATCTAAATCAAATGCTTGGTTGATTACAATACAGTATTATTCACGCGTAGGAGCATCTCTATGTTTATTTCTTACTCTGAGTTCGGAGCTATTCCTCATAGTGATAAGACCATAGACTAACTAAACGGAGAATAGATGAGACACTAGTAGAACAAGCTTCAACGCCATCTGTTTTTGTACAACATTACTATTTCGTGAAAAAGCTCAATTGAAAAAGGAATCTGTATCGTAAAGCTGCCTCAAAAAGAATTCTGTAGTGCACTTTTGAATAGGTAGGTACACCCATATACAAGAAGCAAAAAGTTTTTTGAAATCAATTTCCAAAAGGAAATCAGAAATGGATTCGTGCAGTTATCGATGAGTGAGGAACTTCATCTGATTTTCTTTGGAATCGAGAGATGAGGATCAATAATCAAATTCTGGGTAGAATAAAAATTTATTAACTGAAATAGGTATCACCAATTGAAAATACAGATTTATTTCATAAATATCTAATCAATAAACTAATAATTGCATTGAAAACATTCTCAAAAACTAAAAATAATGAATTCAATAATACAAATATGAGTAGTTACCGACTAAACTTATTCAATACATGAAAAACTTTTTTGAAAACTACGAGTATCTTAATTCTTATAGTTAACAGAATATACATGTAAATTTATAATTACCTTCTTGCATCTCGATTTTCACATCCAATAACCAGCACGTCTTCACTCTTGCAGGCATATCGAAATTTATATATTTCAAAAAGAACGTGTCAAACCACTCCTTGTGTCAGTTGACAATTCAAAGGTTTTTTGATAATAATGATTTACATACTTACTATTTTCTCGATAGGATTTCCATGAATGCAACGACATCTAACTATCAAATTGAAAATAATTTTTTCGTGTATTAGTCTCCTCCCCGACAGATGTCGCGGAATATACGAGTGGCTCATCTATTTATTGTTTGTCTATGGATAAGACCCGATATCGCGAAATAGCTATCTATGGATGCTCTTGATGATATTACCGCCTTGCAAGATTTTTGAACGTTGACGAGATTAGCTCCGCCTCCGAAGTTGAGTTCAATATTGGTTGATTTAAATCAATTTTTATTATTCTCCGCAGTCATTGTTAACTTTCTTGAATTTTGTTCCAACCGTGTATTCGTCTCAGGTCGAGGGGCAATCG
Organism: Propylea japonica; assembly: GCA_013421045.1. NCBI lineage: Eukaryota > Metazoa > Arthropoda > Insecta > Coleoptera > Coccinellidae > Propylea > Propylea japonica. The sequence goes on along the minus strand of JACDNR010000083.1, from coordinate 41,116 downwards.
AAATTTGCACTGTTAATTCTTTGGTAGTCTATTCAGCGTCAGTAGGATTTTTTTGTTTATTAAATGATTTTATCCACGACTATTTTATAATCTACCCATTATACCTATATTTGATAGGTCATAATAATACTTATTAACCACTAGTGCATAGCGAGTCATCACTTAGTGCTTTCAATCGAAGACTAAATCTACTTCAAATATAGTCAACTTTGTAATAAAATATACAATGACAGTTAGTAAAAAAAATACTCAACATGTCAACTTGTCTTTTTCCACACTAGCAATAGAAAGAAATATGTTACGGCCGCTAACGGCTATTATTCACGGGGTGAATTTAGGCTACGTGCCGTAGGCGAGTGCCCAAATCATAGAGTGAATAACCGCCATTATGCGCGAGTGCATACAAAGAGTATACTTTATCCACGATTACTGAATATATTTCTTGAAAATTTTAACATTTGGCGACCGTGACGAAACCCTTCTATTACAAGTGTGGAAAAGTCAAGTTCTCTGACAATTTCTTATGTGTCAACTTGACTTTTTCCACACTTTAATAGAAGGGCAAAATGTTAAAATCTCCAAGAAATAATTCAGTAGTCGTGGATAAAGTATAGTATGCTACTCGCGTATAATGACTTTTATTCACTCCGTGATTGGGTCACTCGACTACGGCTCGTAGCCTAACCTTCACCTCGTGAATAATAGCTATCATTTTGAGCTCGTTGCATAATATACTATTTTAGCTTTAGCGGTTCGAACGTTTTCACTATTTAGAATAAAGTACACACATACACAGTTCTGTTAAAGAAGTAGTTACTATTCATTAATTGAGATTACTCCTCACAACAGGTGAGATAATTTCCAACTTGACACAAAAATTGATCTACAACTACAGTGTACCAATGGAAAACATAGTGTTGATTGGTCATTCACTTGGTGGTCAAATTTCTGGATGGGCTGGAAGGAAATTCAGGAAAGCTACCGGAAAAAAATTACCACTCATCGTTGCTCTAGATCCTGCAGGTCCTTTGTTCTGTCTTAGACCTGAACACCGACGCCTGAACAAGGACGACGCTGATAGGGTGATGGTTATCCATACAGATGGTGGTATTTGGGATTTTTGGGAGCTTGTGGTACCGTCGACTTCTTTCCAATGGTGGTTCGGATCAGCCAGGTTGTGCGAAAGTAAATGTGATAGATCTTGCCAGTTATTTGAATCCATGTAAGTATAAGATACATTCAGAAGTTTTGTTTCGGAGTACAACCTATCACGTACTGGGCGCTTGGTCCTTGAGCGATAATATTCTTTTGACTTATGGTTTACAATATTTCTCGTGAACCAAGCGATACAGCTTGTGTATTTCACAGTATTTGCAGAGGAGAAATCTAATCAGGGCACATAGAAAACCTCTCAGTGAAACATTGTCTCCTGTATAAGTTTAGAGCTTGTATAATTGAAGTTGTTCAAAAAATAAGAAGAACTACGGGGTCTTTTTAAATGATTGTAACATCGCAGTTGGCTTTGAATCATTTTCCTTTTGCTGCTTTTTATGCAAATCCAACACATTTATTAAATCTCTCTATATATGTATCTTTATCTATCTCTGATATTGACAATTCAAGCCACAAAATTCGCCTCCACTGCTAAACAGTGTAATATGAATAAATAGATAATCCAAGCCAACTGCGCTGTTACAATTATTATTTATAATGACCCTGTACTTATTCCGAAGGATTTTTGCCGTTGAAAGAAATTATCAGTATGTGTCAAAGTACAGTCACATTTATATCTTTCTAGAAATTTATGCATATTTGAATAAATTTGAAAAAGCACGCACAGACAAATACATATTTTTGCATCATTCAGAACCCGAACCAACTCAACATTTCAGAACCCTAAGTTGATTCGTTCAAGGGTTATCGTGTTCACGTAAAGCCATCATTTTCATTGACCACGTTTTTCTCCAGTGATTCCAACCGAGTCATTGAGAGTCAAAATTCGAAAAATATAGACATATGGGCAAAATGGTATTTGCTCAATAACGATACAAATACTTCTGCAGAATTCAGTGAATATCTCTAGAAAAATTGAAACAAGATAATATTGAAAAAATCAAGAAAAGTCCTGAGCAGTTGCTTCAGAGCGATCTTAGATTGGTGAAGCAATAATGCTTTCACCGCGAAGTTTTGTATTTAGATTTGAGATGTATGCTAAGCAGAGCTGTGCCGAAGCCTTATGCTTAGTGCTCGTGAAAGCACTCGAAGCACTTTTGTGTACGTGAGCGATGTGCTCGCGAGCACTCGAGTGAACCAGTTCTTAGTGCTTGGTGCTTCGCGAATTTTTCGAAAGGGCTTAGTGCTTAGTAATTCGAAAAAGTGCTGCCAAGCACCGCAGTGCTCCAAAGCACTTTCAGGAATTACCAAGAACTAAGCTCCTCATGGACTTTAGGAACATAAAAATGAAAGACTTTCGCGTGATTAGAATAGACAAAGAACTGAAACATTAATTTTTTTGCTTCACTTCCATAGATACATAAGTTGTTGATTTTTTCTTGCATTACAACTCTGGTATTAAAATCTCGCTGTATGTTATGGACTTTCTGAAACAATTTTTCATGTTCTCATTATTTGACACGGGGAACAAATTGTTATGATGTTATGGCGAAATTTTTTTAGAGAAATTCTATAGAGCAATGCGACCTTGACCATTAATGGCTTTCTTTAATAACCTAGTTGATTAAATAACTTTTGAACGACAATGTTGGACTCGCTGAAAAAAAATATTGTCAATTTCAATTATGCCCATTTCAAAACACGATAACATTCGAAAAAAATCAAGACATCAAAAATAAAAATCAAAAATTCCAAAACTAAGAGAATTTGAATGGAAAATACTAAAAGTCATTTTGAAAAGTGCTCAGTGCTCGGTGCCGGTGTAAACGAAATAACGAATTAATTCCGCTCAGTAATCGCGAGCATTTCTCAAAAATAAGGGCTTAGTGCTCGAGATTCCGGAGCACTTTTCAATAGGGCTTAGTGCTTTGTGCTCGAAGCACTTTTCTTTAGTGCTCGGCACAGCTCTGATGCTAAGTATGTGAATGCAAAATCTCACAATCGGAATTCTATTCTGGAAATCATTCAGAGAATGGAGTATGTATAAAATCAAGAATTTGAAAAAAATAGACTCTATGGTTGAAATAATGCGATCCTCTTGAAATTCTGCATGAATATTCAATCTTCATCACAAAATAAATTTCACTCGAATCGGATATCTTGTTATGGAAATATGAAGTATCACCTTTTCAATTTTCTAATTTAATTTTCTATGGTTCTGTCTACATTATGACCATAAATGTTGCATGAGCCTTATTATGAGCATCTTACATGTGGCCGCAAAATTTCATTTTGATTGGGTACGTTTTGTCTGAAAAATTGAGGAACAAAAATTTTGAATGGCCATATTTTTTGGAACTCTTGTATGATTGGCTATTAAACCCCGCATTTGAGAACTGAACTTACCCTGATAATCTCAAGTCTCTAGGATAATATTCTCTAAAATTAGGACGGCCGCACGGACTGAATTGAATTGACCACGAATTCGTCATCAGGGAGTCAAACTCTAAAAATCTCAGAATTCGATAATTACACACATTTGGCAAAACGATATAGCACTCGTACTCCAGTCGTATATCGATGGAATTTGCATTGTACAGGGTGGTTAAAATTCGAAGCTCACATTGGTACCTCAACAGAAACGAAAGATACAGATTCGTGAGAAAAATTCAAATGAGATATAAAATTGGACGAAGAACAATGATCCGTGAAATAAAAAAATTTCGAATTCTTCCAGAAGGATGATATGAAAAATATCATGACATTTTTTTCTTTTTTGGGCGCTCGTTCTACTTCAACGAGTTCTGTGATTTCGAAGTTTGAGCCGAAAATGGTCTCAAACGATAGGGCTCGACTTCCTGACGACGAATCCGTGGTCAAATTCAATTATCTCTGTGGGCCGTCCGGTCAGCCGTTAGCACGATAACTTTCGAAGGGATTGTCCTAGAGACTTGAAATTTTCGTTCTGAAACGGAGCTGCATTTTGCAACAACCATTAGAATCATTGATACACTCAGAATCATTACTTGAATATGCTATTTATGTTTAAGCAGAGTATATAATTTCTAAAAAACTTTTCAGGTTTTCACTCCCAGTCTCTGAAACAGAAATGTTTAAAAACTTTAATAAAATGGAAAAATCAACATCTCTATTTGTTGACAACTTTCAATATCAATTAGACTACAACAAAAATCTAAAATGTTTTCTAGAAATGCAGAATCCTCCCAGATTATATTTCAATAGATATTTGGACAAAATAAACCTCTTTTTTCTAAAAACTTTTTAGGTTATCACTCCCAGTCTCTGAAACAGAAATAATAAAAAAAAATTTATTGTGATGAAGTGCTAATATAAAGTTTTTAAAAAATGCAGAATCCTCCCAAAATATATTTCAATATAATCTCATGTATTAATTAATCTGTGATCATAGACATAGAAAAGAATGGACAGGACGTGTGAGAGAGAACATTGACTTCAGAATAAGAAAGAGTAATATTAGTGCAAAGCACAGAACATATAATAAAAACATTGAATCGCATTAGATATTTTTATGTTCTGTCAGTTTTTCAACATTATGACAGAGAGATACTGTGAAGGATGGAGTAATATTAGTTTAGTTTATTCTATGCACCACACTAATATACTCCATCCTTCACATTATCTCTCTCTCTTATGTTGGGATCACGAAACGTAGAGTAAAAGTCCGTGACGCCCTGTCCATTCTTTTCTATGTCTATGTCTGTGATATGTATATTGATGAACTTAGTATTTACCTGACATCCGCTAAATAATGCAAATTTTTCAGTGTCCTGCAGTCACGTGAGGTCTCAGCTCTTATTAATCGAAGCCGTAAACCATACGAAAACTTTTCCTGCCAAAAGATGCAAATCCTACACTGATTTATGCTAAATTTGAGCTGCGAAGATGTCGAAGCATTCATGGGATTTTCGACGAAGAAAAGAACGGCACATTCTACCTACAAACTGCATCAACTCCATTGTTCTCTATACCATTGAGAAAGTTCATCGAAAAGGAAAATAAAACTTTGGAAAACAACAAAATGGTTCTGCAAACAACACGGCAACTATAATAACATTGCAAAAAGATGATAAAGTATATCAAGTTTGGTAATGATATTGTGATTGACATTCCTGACAGGAACGATGAAAGACCTAGGGTTCAGGAGCACCTGGAGATACTATTATTTATGTTGACAAAGGAACTACTGTTAAAACAATTGTTGGTCGTACTTAGAAAACAATAATTTCCGAAATATTTTTTAGTATATGTATGTAAGTGAATAAAAAGAAAGACTGGAGTATGGTGGAATATCATGTTGTTTACTATTTTAGTAGTACTGGTTAATGCTGCTTCGAATGACACCAAACGATATAATACAAAATAAGCCCTAATAGGTACCTAGTTATTAGAACAATCGACATGTAAGGAATGGAAATGAATTAATTGAGTTTTCTCGATGTAGATCATTAATTCACTGATCCAGTTCGTATTCCATATTTCAACGCTTTCAGTTCAAAGATTTTTCAAAATATGTTTTCGCAACTCCTTTTATTTAAGAGTTCTAATCCAAAATTATCAATTGAGTGAAATAGCTAGAATAATCCTGTGGTGTAGGTTGAGTTATCTATACTTCTATACTAATATTATAAAGAGGAAAGATTTGTATGTTTGTGTGTTTGTGTGTTTGTGGCGTTGATATGACATCACTCATAAGCTACTGGACCGATTTCAATAATTCTTTCACCCTTAGAATGCTACATTATCCTTGAGTAACATAGGCTATACTTTTCACCCGAGAAAATTGAAGAACCTACTATAACTTCAATGATAATAAATATGAGTACCAAAATCAGCTATTTTCAGGTGCGCTGCGAAAACCGTAAGACGTACATGAAACAATTATGACGGAAATTACCTCTTCAATAGTTCTACAAAAAGTCCGCGATAGCATATATCTATCTTTCAAGGTTTACTCGGTATCACCTTTTAAAAGGTATCCGAATGTTTCTCAAAATTATGCATTATTTGGGAGTATTTTTTTATGAATACGCTGTTGATCTTTATCCAATTAAATACGTCCTTCATACCCAGTATTTAATATAGAACGAATTGCCTTTTACATCATTCAATTATGATGAATACATCAAAAGATATGGCAGGTTGAAGATGAAATCGCACCAAATCGAATTGCTTCTCCGAGCACGATATACACAAATACCGGTATGCCGACGCCCATCCAGAGGTTGACGTCACAGCGGAGAATTTCCATTGCATTTGCGGGATGGAAGTGTTAAGTCGCATCCCACTATGCCGAACGACATCATTCGACTTGTGTCGTTCGACAAAGTCGAATAATGGTGGACGTTGTAGAAGTCGAATCGAATCATGTCGCTTCCAACCCGACTGAGCGCGGGTCCCGATCAAAGGAAGTCAAATCGAATCATTCAGTGTGGACGTGTCGACTGTCGAATGGGCCGAATGGGGTTCAGTTGCATTCAAAAGCGCTGAGTATTCACATGCCGTCGGATTCGGATTGAAACTGAATTTCTCCCGCGATCCGGCTTTCAATGCTCGCTCACAACTGAGTCGAACCGTTTATCGTTCGACACGTCCACACCGATTGTCGAATCGAAACGTGTCGCCCCGAACGTGTCGAATGATGTCGTTCGGCATAGTGTGGATGCGACTTTAGAACTCGAGGGAATGATTGGAATAATGCAATTAATCGCAAGTTTTTCATTGAAAATGCAATCAACTATTTCAAATGAAATTTCTTCGATGTCTTTGTTTGTTGATCCCGGATTATATCAATGAAGTTGTATAAATATGGATGTTAGTGTATTAGTATTTACGAGTATTTGTTAATAGAGAATAAATTATTCAAGTTTCATTTAAAAACTTCGAATAAATGAAAATATTTTTATCATTCAGAAAATTTCTATGAATGTCATTTATAAATTCGTGAATTTGGAAAGTTTTTTGTTCATTTTTTCTTCATATTCTGAAAACTGATCTATTCAGATCCCGGTGTCTTAAGTGGTACGGACTTCTGCTCAAAACTAGGTTTTAGAAAAAAGTGGTCAATGGGGCGTTTGTAGAGAATTAATTAACCTATAAAATGAGGTATCAATCGTCCTGATCGAATGAGCACAGACCGATTTATTTTCATTAGAAGATGAAAAAATGTAATTTTTCATCTCCTCCCAACTTTATTCGAGATATTTTCAAACGATAGGTTATAGAAAAAAGTGGCAATAGGGCGTTTGTAGAGAATTGATCTATATCTTTACTAATATTATACTTATACTTATATTATAAAGAGGAAAGATTTATGTTTGTGGGTTTGAGGGTTTGATACGAGTTTACTCTAAGCTACTAGAGATTTCAATAATTATTCACCCTTAGAATGCTACACTATCCCTGAGTAACATAGGCTATACTGTTCACCCGAGAAATTCGAGGAAACCTACTGTAACTTCAATGATAATAAATATGAGTACCTAAATCAGCCATGATCAGCTAGTTTCAGGTGCGCTGCAAAAACCGTGAGACGTACATGGAAACAAGGTATGACGGAAATTTACCTCTTCAATAGTTCTACAAAAAAGTCCGGATAGCATATATCTATCTTTCAAGTTCTCGGTATTACCTTTTAAAGGTATCCGAATGTTTTTCAAAATTATGCATTATTTGTGAGTATTTTTTTATGAATACGCTATTGATCCTTATCCAATTGAATACGTCGTTCATACCCAGTATTTAATTTAGAACGAAATTGCCTCTTACATCATTCAATTATGATGAATACATCAAAAGATATGGCAGGTTGAAGATGAAATCGCATCAAAATGTCTCCGAGGTAGGCACAAGGCGGCTAGGAGAAGGTACCGAAGTGTGAGGGATGTTTTGTATGAATGTATTTTGGATTACCTATGCCCGTATGTTTATGACCACACATCAGATCAACAGATGGCGCTGAAGTCGTTATTCAGGTTATTCATCTACTCTGCAACTAAACGGCTCGATCGAATTGAATGAATTTGTGTGTATACAGAACAACGTCTGTTGGGTCTGCTAGTAGTTTATAATTTTGTTTTTCCTTATGTAAGAAAAGTTGATGATGTCCTTTAACTATAATTTCGTCTTAAACACGACCATAGATCATGACTGTAAATACTGAAAAATATTATTCATTAATTAATTTTCATCTCATTCGAAAACTATCCGAAATAAATAATTAGTGTGAAAGGAGACCGCCATTCGTTTTCTGTTTAAATCGAATGCTGTAAAATGAATATGGGGTTTTGAAATATATCAATTTTAAGTTCCACATTGGAGAACTATCTTCGAAAAACCTTACGATGTATCAAAATACTGAATGTACCACATAAATGCATAGATTCTGTACTATGAGACTGCTGAGTTCGGTTCCGTTCGCATTAAAAGTAATCGAGATATTCCATTTCCAACAGGCTATGCAGATTCAAACATTACATGACTTGGTGCATAAGTTAGCAACAGTGCATAGCAGAGAAATTTTTTGAAGTAGGTTTCACTGCGAATTTTATATTAAATCGATACATAAATGAAATATAGATAATTCCAATAGAAATAAGAATTTGATATGTGTTTGAGATTTTAGGCAAATACTTCCTTCACCCTCAAGGCTCCACCTAAAATTTCAGAACGAAATATTCACTAGTTCTCCTAAAACGTCTAATAGGCCAACTTAAAAGGAAAACCCTGTATGTGGTTCCGAAAATAAAGCGAAATAATCAAAAATTCTGAATGTCAATAGCTGCGAAACTACTGAACCGATTTGTCCCATCACGAATTTTACCACGGCATTCGGAACCTGAACCTACCTTAACTTGACGTTCTCGTGACGGCCAGACAGAACCATTTTTGACCTCGTATTCTTCATCAGTGAGTCCAATCTAGTCGTTTGAGTCCACTCCTAGCTCAAAGTTCAACATGGGAAAAATCCAAATAATTTTCGGTAGATACTATAAATGACCACTGTATAATATTGTGAAAAGATTCTTATGAATTTTCATCATGTAAACATTACATGAACATGAATTTGATAGACTGATAATGAAGATAGCGCTATTCCTGGTGAGCTTGTACTATCAAACATTGAATTGACTATTTCTTCGCGGTGGCCATTTCGAAGAAATTTCAGTTTGATGAATGAATATTTTCAAAAGGAGATAGGTCGGTACATTAGAAACAACAATGGTTTTCGAAACTGGATTCTAACGATTTAGAAATTTTTGGTTTCGATACATAATTAAGACGTGATATGAATTTATATATAGAACTTTCTCCATTTCACTGACTCCATCAGTGTTCAAATGATTTATTGTGGTTACTTCTGGTTCCAGTTTTTTGTGGAGAATGCTTCAGCAGGTGAGTTTATCATCATTTTTTGCTTAATGTCGGTAGCATTTCGTTAAAAATCACGAGGTATGAAATTTGATGATTTTCATTGAAATTTTATCGAGTATGTTTGATAAGAGTTCCATTCAAAATTTTAAGAATATTTTGAAAACTGCAGAAAAAACGTTATAATTCTAATATTGCCAAAAAAATCTTCTGCAAAGAATAAGAAATAAGGAATTCGGAAATATCACATTCGTTGAGTCAGCTACATATTGCCTATTTACGTATTTTAGCTAACCCAGAACATTTCAAGTATTCCAAATAATACGTTTTATGTAAAAATCACCTGATTTTACAAACTCAAATCTTCAAGAAATATTCTCACAATTTCACTTTTCAGGGTCAAACACGTCTCAAGTTGAAAAACCTGTAATGTATTTTGTATTCATGCCACTTTAATCACCAAACCGGAAATACTTTATTAATTAATGAAACGATCATTTCAGCAGGAAAACTTCGAGAAATTTATCAGGAGATTTGTACCCTAAGAACTAACAATGAAGGGTTATATAAAATGAAATCATTCTTTTCAATGAATATCTATAAAGAATATTTATTGTGGACAATGTTGATAACACCAAGAGCTATTATTTAGGATCTTTCAGCATATGAACTTTTTCACAATACACTTGATGACAGTTCAGTTGAATTATAGTTCTAGAAAAAATACAGAAATAATATACTTTCGCAAAATCAGGAAAATGTTCATCATTATATTTTATCGACCGTCTGTTTGCTCGGCCATAATAACACCCATTAAACACCAGTGAATAATGAGTTATTATTTACTGCTGTCAGATGCTTCATATATTTAGCTTTAATACAAAAGTGTTTAAATTGATATTTCTTCAGTAAACTAAAGTACTCCAACTAACAAATATGGGTATACCTTGTCAATTGAGAGCCAAATCTACTTTTATTTTATCAATTAAAACAATTGTCATTATATAATATACAATGACAAGTTCTCCAAAAATTTTTCACTTGTCAACTTGACTTTTTCCACGCTTGTCATAGAAGGCTTTTGTCCACTAACTTACTAGTAAGGTAGTGTCTTGTCGTGGTCGCCAAAAGTTAAAACCTTCAAGAAATATATTCAGTAGTCGTGGATAAAGTATAGAATGGTGCATGAAGGTAAAGGAAGGGGAGGGAGCATATCCTATATTTCCCTTGATGCAAAATTGTCACATAAAATCGGCCATATTTGTATGTGGCGGGAACTTTTTAGATTCATTAGAGCACCCATTCCCTGAATAAAATACCTTCTTTTACTAACACTGAATATATTTCTGCTATAAACTGTAGAAAATATTAACAAGAAATGAGGCACAAATAATAAAATTCAACGTTTGAAAGTTTGACGTCGGCCATATTGGTGCGTCCCTCCTTTGTTTTGTGTTGTTTTGTTTACGTGACACTTGTCAATCGTTAGGCTCCCTCCACTTCTTTTACCTCCATGGTATGATCATTGTATAAGGAAGGTCCTATCCTTATACAATATTGTATAAGGAAGGTCCTCCCTTATACAATGGTATGATACTCGCGTATAATGGCAGTTATTCACTCTGTGATTTGGCCTAAACTCCACCTCGTGAATAATAGCTATCATTATAAACTCGTTGCATAATATACCTACTATTTTTCACTTCCAGGTATTCTTGGCAGTATATTATCAACCGTCAGCGATGTATCCTCAAAGGTAGTTAGTGTAGCCGATTCAGCAATTGGAGGGACTCTTTCTACGATACAAGAAGTTACAGGGCGGCCAGTTGGTCTTAAAGAAATGAAATTCTTTTTGTTCACCAGCACGAATCCAGAAGAACCTATCCTCGTGAATCCCTTGGACCCAAGAAGCCTCAGGGGGGATTTCGAGAAGATATTCTTCTTGATACACGGCAGGCAACAAACACGAATAGTCCTTGGATGAAGAATCTAACTAAGAGTTTGCTGAGAAGAAATCCAGGATGCAAGGTGGTGCATGTAGATTGAGAGGCCCAGCGAGCCAGGAATATGCATTAGCATGTATAATACAGAGAGTGTTGGTGAGATTATTTTTTTGAAACATACTATATGTAAGAATTTGCAAAGCTCCGCTCTCCGCAAAAAAAATTCTGATTTTTCCTAATATGTTCAGATTCATCAAAACTTATTATTATTATAACACAAAAGTATAGAGTTGGAAACATCAAACTGTATGCTCTAAACTAAAAAATAATAAAAAATACTGAAGAAAACTTAGACGAGTGAAAACAGCGAACATTATGAGAATGTGAATAGCAAGGCATTCATAAATTGAATTGAATATACACACAGACAGAACAAGAGTAATAAACATTCACAAATAATTGAAAAATCAACACAATAGCATTCGTTCTCCAGTGTCTTGTTGAATGCATTGGTCGTTTGTGTATTTGCAACTTCATCAGGCAGGCTGGCTGGTTGAAAACTCGATAAAAATTTCCATCATCTCGAATGAAAGACTTTCGAACCAGATGGTTCGAAAGTTTTCGTTCAACTTGATCGAATGGCTAGTTGAAATATGTTTTTTGTACAACTGTCGCAAAAACCTGACTTTCCTTCTCACTATGGATGCCTGTTCCACCGTTAAAACAAGAATTTCCTTTTTTCACCGTTGAAAAAGTCGTTTCTATACTACTGGAAAAAATTAAAGGATCAAAAAAATTCCCAATTTTTCGGCAATTTTCAACATGCCGTACTTTGAGACGAATGGTCGTACAAGGAATTTAAAAAAGGAAATTGTAGCTCCAAGTGTCTAGTTTTTGGATTTGAACTTCAAAAATTTTAAGTTTCAGTGGTTTTTGAGTAATGATAGAAAATCAACAAAAAATTCTCAAAATTTTACCCACTTTTTTTTCTTGTCTACGAGCGTGGAAATTTTATTTTTGCATAATCGTTATAATGATGGGATACTTTGTTAATTCAGCTTTAATTTATTTTTTTAATGACCTCAATACGTCCACTTCTCTCCGAGATATCGGTCTTCAAATGAAAAGGATCCATTTGTTTTTGATTATCGATTCTCAGCAACCAATGATCGCACAGAAATTGAGAAGGGATTCAAGGCCTCAAATGAACTCCCATTAATGAACAACCATTGCTTATTCATAGAAATTTTTTTTCTTCATGTCGCATCAATATAAAAATTTAACAAAAAAAGGGCTTTTGGTGGTTTCTTGGAAAATCTACCGCTGGATCGGAAATATTGAGGAAACCAATAATGTTAAGTGTGACTTTCACAGTTCAATATGTTTGATGAAAACCTTACGAAGAGCCAACTCAATTCAGCGAGCCGTTTTTTTGTTTGACTCGATTGAATTTTTGAAAAAATAAGGATCACGTTTTTTGCCCTGAGAAGCTCATAATCTTTAAAAAAGGCAAAAAAGAATTTTCTCGAGCTTTTTCCACATTTAAATTGCAGATAGTACATAAATTTCAGAAAAAAAAATAAACAAACTAACAAATAAAATTTTTATTAATTTAATAACGGGTATTGCTACCCCTGTTTTTCCATTTGAAGACCGATATCTCAGCGAGAAGTGGACGTATTGGGGTCAATGAAAAAATAAATTAAAGCTGAATTAACAAAGTATCCCATCATTATAACGATTATGCAAAAATAAAATTTCCACGCTCGTAGACAAAAAAAAAAGTGGTAAAATTTTGAGAATTTTTTTGTTGCTGATTTTTCTAACATTACTCGAAAACCACTGGAACTTAAAATTTTGAAGTTCTAATCTAAAAACTAGACACTCGGAGCTACAATTTTCTTTTTTAATTTCTTGTACGACCATTCCTCTCAAAGTTACGGCATGTTGAAAATTGCCGAAACATTTGGAATTTTTTTTTGATCCTTCAATTTTTCCAGTAGTATTAGACTTGTGGCTTAGGTTTTAACTGTCAGTTTCAACTGTAAACTGAGGTGTGGACACATACAGTCATGAGAACTACAATATTTAAAGATTTAGAGCTGCCCTGAGATTTTTAGCCACAGGACGTTTGTATGAGTGCCTGAAATTTTCTACAAGAATGCTGTCCACAGATGCTCCAGATTTTTTCGACGCCCTCAACTTTTCTTTCTATGTGGTAAACAGATCTCAAGCTGTTATTTCTGACAACACAGATTTCTTGGTCGTACCAGGTTCTATTTCTTCTACCTTTTTCACGTCTGCTGTATGCCGTATCTTTTTTGACGCTATCGTGGTAATCAGCAGATATCACTTTGCCATAAACAATGTCGATTTATACCTATACTTCGATAAAATCGACTATAACTGGTTTTGTTTACGAGACATTGTGATGCGCACCCTTGCTCGACACGAACTCAACTGAAAACTCCACAGTTGAACTACCACACACCGTCAGTTCAGTTAGCCCCATTTCGCACCAAGCCAGTCCAGTCCAGTCGAGTCAAGTCACTTCAGGATTGGAGCTATTACCTTCGTTTAAAATCGTTTTAAACAAAGGAATGTGAAATCTAGGGCCTAGTATGAAACTAGATTTCACATTCCATTTGTTTTAAACGATTTTAAACGAAGTTAATAGTTCCAATCCTGAAGTGACTTGACTTGACTGGACTGGACTGGCTTGGGTGCGAAATGGGGCTAAAACCTTTCAGTTAAAAATATGAACAATTTCATTTCTCTCAGTTGAACTGTTCATTTAAAAAATTCGAGTTGAACTAAGGCCGGCCATCCACGTACAGTTGAAACTGTCAGTTTCGACTGAACAGTTAAACTGTCAGTCGAAACTCTACGTGAGTGGGTATTTCAGTCTCAGTTCAACTCGAATTTTTCAACTGAACAGTTCAACTGAGAGAAATGAAATTGTTCATATTTTTTAACTGAAAGGTTTACTGAACTGACAGTGTGTGGGGGTTCAACTGTGGAGTTCTCAGTTGATTTCGTGTCGAGCAAGGGTGCGCATCACAATGTCGCGTAAACATAGAAGACAAAATGGCATCATCACTATATGCATTCAGAGTAACAGCTAGGTATCTGGATGCTGGAGTGATGAAAACTGTCTATTATGCCATGATAGAGTCAAAGTTGAGATATGGGCTGATATTCTATGGATCTGGGAATATAAACTCTTTATTCAGAATGCAGAAGAATTCTATAAGAATATTAAGCAGCCTGAATACAACCAATCATGCAGGGGTTTCTTCCGACAAAAGAGGATATTAACTATATATGGCCTATATATACAAGAATGCATTCTATTTTTACACAAGAACAACCACCTATTCGAACAATTCAAAAATCTAAAGAAAGACACAAAACAAGAACACAGAATTATAACTACCCCAGATATAGACTAACCACAACACAACAACAAGTAGAATATAGGTGCCTACTACTATACAACCATCTACCCAACGAAACAAAGAACATCACAAACTATAGAATATTTAGAAAAAAGTTTTCTCTATTTGGTAGACATGGAACCCTATTGCCTGGAAGATTATTTAGGTAATAAACTAAAAACTGTAATTTTCTGACACTATTTCATTTCTTTCATGTTGTAAACTTGAAGCGATTCTGAAATAAAGAGTATTATTATTATTATTATTATTATCATATCCAGGTTATAGTCGATTTTATCCTCTTATTTTTCTCAATTTCGTGATATGTAAATGACGTTTTTAGACAAGAAACATGCTATTTTGTTTTCTAATTTTTTAGTAGATCATTTTATTCAAGTTTCAGTTTGCTTGTAACAATAAAAGCAGTTTTGTAATGATAATTGTTCTCATTTCCCTCAATATCTGTAAATAGTATTAATTATCCAATACGCACATACCTGCATATACTTCCTCAACACTATGTACAAAGCTTTACAAGTTTCTGGTATTATTTTTCCGAAGGCTTGGGGAGATATTCTTGTAGAAAATTCAGGCACTCATACGAGCGTCCTGTGGCTAAAAATCTCAGAGTAGCAGCTAATTTTTCATGTGGAGATATTGCAGTTCTCATGACTGTATCTTTTTTCACAATTAAAGGAGAAACCAACAATAGTAATTTTTGGTACACTGTTTCAGTCATGCGCAAATAATGAGAAAATCTAATGGTTCTTCTCTAATTCTCTCAATAAATTTATGTGTGAAGATAAATTTCTTTTTTGTAGCCACTGCTTGCACCACTGTTTATGCTTTCTCTTCTTAATTCTTGGTAAAATTGCAAAAAAAACCGAGGACCGCCAGATCGTCGGACCTTCTCGAATCCATCATGGAACAAACTGAAGCTTTGAACTGCACGTGTGTGCACATCTCAGTTCACAGTTGAAACTGACAGTTTTAACTGTTCAGTCGAAACTGACAGTTTCAACTGTACGTGGATGGCCGGCCTAATACTACTCAGCTTCATAACATATTTCATATTCACTATTTAAGAGTTGCAAAAAGATTGTTGATATTTACGTTCAATACAAAATTTCTATATACAATTTTGTCTATGAGAAACTATTCCTTTTAACCTGATTGAAACTTTTACAACCAGAATTAGGAGAATTAAAGAAGAGTAATTTCATTCTTGTTTCCAGAAACCATAAGTAGAAAAACCAACAATGCTGTTTACTTACAATAGCATCAAGAAATTCCCGCTCCAGCTGAGCAAGTTCATCGACTCTTATACCTCCAGAAGCAGCCCATTCATCTATGAAAACTTCATCGTTTTCACCATCATCAAAAGATATTTACTGGAAACCATCTACAATGAGATATATAACTATGACAATCAACATTATTCATTTGAATAATGTACCAGAGAGACCAAAAAACAAATCAGTAGGACTGACTCGTTCTAAATATTCAGGATTGCATATTTTCAATTTTTCCAGGTAGAGTATAGCAATTATGAGAGAGCATGGTGACACACAAGCGTTCCTGGAAATTTCTGAAGCACTATTTAAATGAAGTCGGTTCAACGATTTACCACGTTGTGCCTCAGAAAACAATTCTGCAGCCAGCTCTAAAAAGTTTCAGTTTCAGATGTTGATACATCGTGAACATATTGAATGTTTTTACCTGTGACAGGTAAGCTTAGCCTTCTGTTTTGGGCAATCTTCCATAATAAAACGTTTTTGTGATCCTACTTAAGTATTTTTGTGATGATCGATTCCCTAAAAGGTAAAGTTTAGCCATAAATAGAGGTACACATGAGTCATTAACCCAACATTTCCACATTTAAACGTTACCTACATTATAATTTTGATCCGGACGTTTCATTGAGAAAGTCGACATGTGTCGTAAAAGAAAAATCCTGCTTGAATCTTGCTTTCTTAATACTTCATGAAAACAAAAACAGTTCTTTTATCACTTGAAAAAAAACCCACTTGTTGAACAAAACTTCAGACGCACAGAATTAAATAAAGGTCAACTAACCACAGAATAGACAAGTTTCAAGAGTTAATCTTCTTATTTTTAGAATGGAAGAAGTACCGTGTTTACGTTTATTTTTTTCGACTGAAAACATTTCCGCTTATATTTGAAATTTGAATAGAATTTCCGCCGATTGTGTGGAAGTCAAAAAAATAATAAACAGAAGCGGGCTAGAAAATCTTCGATCCTCTCTCTACCTATCTCTTTCTCTCCTGTTACTAGCGATCGGATTATTTTGGTGAGTTGAATCTACATAGTTTACACAAACAATATACCGGTACCGGTGTTCAAAAGTACTTTTCATCATAGATAACTTACTTTTCCGTACTTTTACGCTGAAGAAGTACGGAAAAGTCGGAGCTGTCTGCTGTATGCCTGGACATATATAAGCCTATTCAAGCGTGCTATTATTTTGCCCCAATGTCTGTATTTTTCGAATGTTGGGCCGGGAGTGAAGAATCCTGAAAACTTCGAGTTTTGAAGTTATTCCGGAAGTTATCCTGTTTACGGTCGACCGAAAAAAATTAGGAATTTCAAGATTTGAAGAGAACAAGTAGAATTTATAAATGAATCGAATGAAAACAATAGCCCTCAAGACATTCAAATTGGAGTTATACGTTTTCCCAGTATGAACAAGCGCCAAAGTTTCTGACTTCACGTCAGAGTGCTTGTTTAAATTTTTTCATAAACAAAGTTTGAATACTTAAAAATTGGTAGTATGCTTTATTCATCACTATTTACAAATATTTATAATAAATTTTCTTCTTCACCCCAGATGCGATCCATATATGAAATACAGACCTAATTGAATAACACACAGCATAAAACCTGTAGAATTTTGTACCTATAAAATAAATATGGTAATTTGATGAACAGATTAAAAACAAATACAGTGTAAAATACAGTGAAATCTCCCAAGAGCGGACACCGTTGTTTTCAGCTTTTTTGTCCGCACGTAGGAGGTGTACGCTTGTGGAAGTGCAAAATGAATACCAAGAGAAATGAAAACGAAAAACAAATTATTTTGTATTGAAATAATACTCCTATACGAAAGGTTGAGCCGTCGGTTGGCCATGGAAATTGGCATATTCCAGTGTATATTGAAATTTAGGTTATGTTCTTTATTTTCTTGTAAGATTGATACGCAATGTTGTCAATATTGCATAGAGTTCTCTGATAACTCGCAAGCTCGCCGGACAAGGCCGAGTACATTCGGCAACGTTGACTTTATTTTACTCTATGACAGTAAATACTGCCAACTTCAGATAAATAAAGAAACGCCTACTATGTGCGTAACCTTTCGTGAACGGACATATACCAAACTAATTAAAGAAAAATTAATTCAGAAATATTGAGCTGTCACTGAAAACGAAATTATTCACATATGAAATGCACATTTTGGCAAAAAAAATCCGTAATTTTGGATTGGGTCATTTTGTTCTCTTTTCTATTAAGTACTAGGCTTGTTTACGAAGTGGGTAATAAGATTTTTAACTGACTGTTAACTGTATTATCTTTTTCTGACATATTTGTCAGCTAAATCTTCTCTTTCAACATCAGAATTCTTTTCTTAGACGCCCTGGTTCGATAAAACATACGGTTCACTGCTTGCGGGAGCTATGGATTTCTTGCAACGAAATGATGGGGATTCCCCGAAGTGGCCAAAATTCTCTTAAGCGCGGTTATAGACCAAGAAATAACTACGGTAATAACACGTACGCTTGTATTCAATTTTGGCGTTCTTCAGAATTCCGCGTCGGTTTCTGGGAGGTTATTCGAATTCGACACTGTTGAGAAAGTTATGGTGTCCGTGTCCGTCCAAAAGAGGTCTCCGCTCGTGAATAAAATATTACAAGAAAATTTCTCGGTTCCAGGGCAATTGTCCGTTTGAGGGGAGCGTCCGCTTATGAGAAGTATCCGCCAAGAGAGGTTTCACTGTATGTTGTTCTTACCATCATGAAAATATTATTCAAAATTATAGCGTATATGAACCAGAGTAGTGAGACTATGCTTGCCATAAATGCCAACGGAAAAGGAATTGATGATGCATCTTTCGTTGATATTATGTTGACCTATAATTGAGATATTATATAATTAATGCCAATGCCTATCGCTTTAAGTAGTTACCAATTCAATCAGAGGGCTTGCCAACAGAAGAAGTTGCAGAACAGTTACCAAAAGACCATATCTGTACTCAATTTTATCAGGGGATTCCCATTCTGCATATCCCAAAATCAGCGCTACAAGCAAAAATACCGTAGGATGTAGGTTTGTATACTTCCTCCCATGAGTTCTCACAGTAATACAGAAAAACTGATAAATAGCATATATTCAGGGTCACTGATGCTACGTTTACTCGAAGCATAGCGTTATCTTGTAACAATAGTCCATATTTAAACACAAGTATACCTCTAGAAAGAAGCAGCTCAGATTCTATTGAACCAAAAGATCGCATGTTATACTCACATGATCACGGCACCAACAAATGGAACAGCGCTTACACCTCTAGTGGTTTTCTCCTATGTATATCCCTACATATAAAAATACCAGAAAAGAACTGTGCTATAGTAACAATGCTTGCAATGCTTCCTACCAATTCTTTGTAAGGTAATAATTTATTATGTAATGTTTCATTTGGTTGCTCTTGCAAAGGCAAGCAAGCACTTTATATTTGTTTAAATACAACACAATGAAATATCCAAACTTTCGTTGCTAGCATTCTTCATAAAGTCAAATATTTGACAATATATTGGTTTTCATTTTCGTATCAATTTCTATGTCATTTATTTGAAAACAAGTGTTTTTGCGCTCTTTTTCCAAGGGTAACAGCGGGCTAACGTTCGCCAAATGACTGTAATTTTCGGATTTTAAACTCTATAACTCTCGGACAGATGATGTAAGGGCTTTTTAATTTCAAGGGTAGGTTTGGGCATCCTTAAACAAATGGTTTGGATTTCGAAGGCCCCAGTTGATCCGGCAAGTACTTATGGTATCTACAGAGTAGTCCAGATCGTAAACCAAGAAATTTTAACCACGTATTCTAAATCAAAAAATAAGCCCTCGTTTGTCATATACAGGATGTCCCAAAACTCGACGTCAATCCGGAACCGGGTGAAAAGGCAAGTAATGCTGGTTGTCAGAAAAATATAAAAAAAAAATCTAAGTTGCATGATTTTAAAATAATGGGCATTTAAAAAAAAACACGCAAAATTCCACACCCTGTGACAGTCTTTCCGCTCCTGTTGCCACAAATATCAACGTTTTCCAACTTTTTTTTTGCTGTGTAACCTTGAATAATGCTTGTCTAAACTGTAATCAAAATTTGGATACCAGCTGCTCTAGGTTTCATAAAAATAGGGCTTGCTTCTCAGAAAAAAATTCAAAACAAACAATTGCCTAGTTTCAACTGACTGTATTGAAAAAAAATGTACTACGAAAGTTTGGCATGTTTTGTCAAAAGTTGGCGCATTCAGTAAGGATTCCAAAATGGTATAATACTTGTTAAACTGTAGCTTCCGTAGTTCAAATTTATTTTCGATTGCCTTTGAATACACTTTTTCTTGAACTGTTTCCCAGTAAAAAAGTCCAATAGATTCAAGTTCGGTGAACGGGACAGCCACGAGATTGGACCAGAACGTCCGATTTATTTTATATTTATCTGACAACCAGCATTACTTGCCTTTTCACCCGGTTCCGGGGTGACGTCGAGTTTTGGGACACCCTGTATATATAAGGAAAAAATGGTTTTTTATCAATAACTTTCACACTGCTTGAAATATTTTTAAAATTTGAGACATAGGTTTTGACCGTCAAGGAGCACTTTTTGCATAATATCATTTCTTTTTTATTACACCAGTGGCGTCCGTACTGCAGCGAGACTGAATATTTCAGATAAAAAATGATACGTCACTGATTTTTCCGATAATAAAAATTACAACTTAAATCCTTATTTAAATTGGAGCAAATTCGGTCTTGACTTTTTGCTGTACGAGGCACCGTTACCGGTTAAAAAAATTAACACATTCTCATGCATGAAGAAATCGCCACGTTTCGTTCACAAAAATAGTCTTCTCATTATTATGTACTTATCAAATTTTGGCGATTTCTTCATGCATGAGAATGTGTTTATTTTTTTAAACAAAAACGCGCCGCATCGTACAGCAAAAAATCAAGAGACCGAATTTGCTCCAGATTAAATAAGAATTTGGTAAGTAATTTTCATTGTCGGAAAAACCAGTGGCGTGTCATTTTTTATCTGAAAATATTCAGTATCGTTGCAGTAATACGCCACGGGTAGAATAGAAGAGAAATGTTTCAGGCAAAAGTGCTTCTTGACGCTCAAAACCCATGTCTCAAATTTCATAAAAATATTTCCAGCAGTGTGAAAGTTATTAATAAAAAACATTTTTGTCCATAATTTTACACCCCGTATTAACTAGGGCTTATTTTTGATGTAGAATACGTGGTTCAAATTTCTTGGTTATGATCTGGACCATCTTGTATAGTCTACACAAGAGTATGAATGAAGGTCACCTCTTAGCCCCTCCTTTCGCTGTGACCTCTCCATCTATCAGGAAGTCAAGAACCCGATAGCACAACACCGTGTCGGTAGAGTGGGCATCTATCTCTCTTTACTATAGTCCAATCAACCGCCGGCAAATTCCGGTCGCGCTCGAATATGAACGACAACTATCGAATGTTCTATGGAGAAGGAGGGTCTAAAGTTTCACTCGCTTCATACTCTAGTAAAATAAAGAACATTCACAAATATTTTCTGTTGTAAGCATTATACGAGTCAGAAGCCTTCTTAGGCATATTCATATTTGAAGAATGAAAACTACATTTAATGATGTCATTTTATCGATTCACGAACTCATTTCTGCTGTACAAATTATCGGAAATCGAAACTGAAAGTATTTATATATTTTAGGCGCCTGTGGAGTATTGGTTAAAGACTCGGACACATAACCTGCAGATCTTGGGTTCGAACCTCGCTACCAGAATAATTAAAATTTCTGTTTCATTAAATTTTCCAGTTTGATGTATTTGTTCTACTATATAATATGGAGTTAGAGTAGTTAGAAGATTTGCGCTCTGTTTCAACCGCATGACAGTCGATAGATTCAACAGCTGAAAGTTTCCATAAATAAGTGAATGATACAAATGTGGTTCAAGCTAACCACCAAAAAAAATTTTAAGTTTCTATTGGATTCTGGATTGGAGTACTTCAGTTTTCAAGGAATTAATTCTTGAAAATTCCTTACACATAGTTATCACTTAACCCCAGTAGAGGTCAAAGTTATCGTTTTTATTAGTATTGTTTGTATCAAAAGAAAAAAAATTCCGACTATGGGAAATCTTTACAATATTGAAGATTTATGTTCTCTGAACTACAATAGAAAGAAGAGATAATGATTAAAAGAACAAATATAAACATTTATTATATATAACTTCGAACATTTAGTAAACAAAAATAGTATATTATTTCATCTAAAATTTTCTTATGTCAATAATAACAATCAGGAGGTTAGGTGCAGCAAAATTTTTGGATTGTAATAAAAATAATCTCCAATCAATATATAATTGAGCATTATAGGGCGAAGACAATGTACGTTGCTAACGTATAACATAGTTTTCATTATGCAGATTGGAAATTATCATCTAAAATTAGCACAGAAAAGCAATGATTCACTACGAGTTCCATCTTATTATTAATCGTCATCATGCATTTGTTCATCTTCTCAATAAAATTTGTAGTTATATTTGTTAATTCATGTTGCAATTTTTACAAACTTATTCAATGTCATATTGAGTTAAAGGATCATTAATATCAAATGTATATCAATAATGTATACAAGAGTAAAAACTTCAGAATCTAAATTTGCTGCTTTCACACATAAAGAAACACATCACATACAAATATAATAAATGCTTTAAATGCAATTTCTATATCAACATGTTGATCACATTAATTTTGAAATCAATTCAATAAAATTTCTGAATATAGCTACCTTGCATGAGTATTAATTTATCTTCTTTTTGTTTCCCTTTAGGAGCAGAGTAGGAGTATAAAGGAAGATCAGCACCAACTGTACAAAACACAACAGAAAGCCAAGAACATTTTGTACCTATAAATATTGAAATATTAATAATTTTGTGAAATCGAGTAGACAATTATGCATACACCATGAAGTTATTATCAAGGATGATACCATAAAGTATCCATAAGAATGTTACAACTGCACCCATGAAAGTCATTGAAATGGGATTGATGAGGCATCTTTGGAAGATATTATTGTTCCCTGAAAAAAATTTGAGAATACCTATTCAAGACAGAAATTCTCTTGAAATCGAATATCAATTTGAGTTTTTCCTTAAGGAAGATATTCTACTAATCCTTTGAGGTTTTCATCATTGAAAATAGGAAAACTTCGAACAAGGCAATATAACAAATTAACAAACTAGAAGTACAATATAACTCTTACAACATCTTTCAGCGGGCTTCCCATTAAAAGTAACATCAGTACAGTCACCAGTAAACCATATCGGTATTCCAGCAAATGAGGTAATCCATCTTTGAATATCCCAAACATATTGATACCAATACTGCACCATAAACACTTGGTTTATAGATATCACCCCATGTATCGCGTGGTGTACAGAAAATAGAAGCTCAAATATAATAAATTGAGTATATGCAAGCTGCATTAACAATATTCATCACCTCATCTTGCAATAAAAATCCATATTTCAAATTCAATATTCCTCTGAAATTGTAATAGATAAAAAATGCTTTAGTACAAAATCATAATATGTATGTCGTTACATTGTAACACCGCCAACGAAAGGAATAGAACTAATGCCCTTAGCACTTTTTTGTTTGTAGATATCACGACAAATGAATAATCCTGAGAAAAATTGAGCAATTGTCACTATACCAGCAAGTTGGCCAACTTCCTCTTGTATGGTAATAAGAGATGATGTAGGGCTTCCATGTTCACTGCATAAAAAACTGTCTGCAAAAGGAACCTCTTGTGTTTGAAACTTCTAGTAGAACTAATGATGTTATTATAAATTGATAACCTTGATATTTCAATTGATAAGCAAAAATTTTATGCGGACACTGAACCAAATTCAAAATGTATCCTTATCATTAACAAGGATTATGTGAACGATTTCAAGTGGATTGAAGTTTGAAAAGGTTTTAAACGGTAAAGAATTTCTTTAAAGAAGTAGTTACGGTATGACTGATAGATAATATACAGATTAACGTATATTTACCTAAAATTTATTCTTTTGGCACCTAAAGCTCAAAAAACATGTATTTTTGAATTTTGTAGGTTATGTTTTATGTTATTGGTTTTTGACATTTGAACTTCCAGTGACCAGGAAAAATTAAAAATTTCCAAATCTATGCCCTATGGCCTATGGACAAAAAATGACTCTCTGTTACCCTAAGTAAAAGCGCTCAAAAAAAATTGTATGAATATAAACAACAAATCTGCGTTGTAAATCAGTTTCTTCATATCTTGATAATATTATTTAACTGGCAAATTTTCAATACTCCATCTGTCCATCTTTCAGAATAGTTATCATCAAGATAAACAATTTTGGATTTACTGAAATTTGTTCTACTTATAAAACAATATTGATGCTATGCTTACTGTGTATATTTTTCAAGTAAATTCTGTAACTTTTTCCACGAATTCGTTGATGTTTAGCTAGATAAACTTTTCATAGGATTCCTGCAAGATGTCAAACTTAAAGTGGAAGTGCCATCAGTTAACACATTTAGTTATTTCTTTACTAGATGGAAACGTACATTTTTCAACATATGAAAATATGACCAAATTCCAGACTCCATTCAATTCCCACAAAAGGATGATAGAGGATGTTACTCGCCTTATTGTTCTTGTGACACACACAGCTGCACATGAAATTATCCTCAGGCTCAGAATATCTATGCAGGTCGCAGGGCACTGGAGATGAGAAGATCAAGGAGCAGGGGCTTTTTTTTGCCCCTACCGAAAACATCACATCTTCAAACCTCCCTGGAAACGAACCTACTGGGTGGTCAACTAAGGAATTCCGATTCAAAAGAGAAATGAAACAAAAAATTATCAAGTCAATTTCAATTTTTTTTCTTAAAAATGACGCTGTCCACATGTCCAGCGTTTTTCTGCTGACACTCTGCTTCGAGGCGTTCCCACAAATTTAGAAAAACACGTCGCAAAGTTTCTTGGTCGATGGCTTGAATTTCCTGCCGGATATTTTCCTTCAACGCAATTAGAGTGCGGGGATTGTTGCGGTAAGCTACACTATTGAGTTATCCCCATAAGTAAAAAGTCGCAAGGTGTCAAAAGTCCGGGCTTATGGGGAGCCATGGAAGGTCTCCACGCCGAGAAATAATTGTTTCAGGAAAAAGTGCCTAATAATAGGTAGGTAAAGACCGATTTGAAGAGTCTTGTTGAAACCCAGTGTCCCGAGTGTATCCATCAAAGTCTTGAAGGGGTGGTTAAAAAAAATTGTTCAACATATATAACGATTTGAATCCACTGTTACTGCTTAGCTGTACGGGTCAATGATGCCTTGTGCGTGTATTGCACATCGAACTGTGACTATGCAATTAAGTCTCATGTTTCTATTGGGGTTTTCTGTAGACCAATACCGGCAATTTTGTTGGTTTGTATAGCCGTTGAGATAAGAATGGGCTTCATCAGAGAAAAAAAATGTTGATTTTAGTAACGGATGCTCCTCACCCGTCCAGCGAACTATGACTACTGAATTTCCATGAACCCCACCTTCGTTTAAGACCAAACCCACTGCTCTATTCCATTGAAAACAATTTAGAGCGCTTTTGAATCAAGACATTCTGGAATAATTAGTAACGAGGAGGCAGAAGATTTAGACAGGATGATGGGGTCATCGACCTCTTTCTTAGAACCGAAACCTTTTGTGGCATATGCCGCATAGGGTAAAGCGCTTACAAAAAAGAAATCACCAGAAAGGAGAGAAGGGAACAAGATACTTTGGCGAAGCCTTTCGTGCCAAGAACACTGCAAAAAAAATTCTCGGAAAATTCAATAAGAGAAGATCCTTAAGGGTTGATGCCCACTTGGGCGAAGAGGCGCGATGGGAGACGATGCGTTATTTCGCAGAGGTCCGCACATATGGGCGAGGCGATGCGTCGAACAGCCATCGGAAGAAATGCCCCCTATCTCTAGGCCGCAATAAATTTTTATTACCCTTGTCGCATGCCTTCTCGAGAAGTTTGACGCGCACATTCCCCAAGGATCATTCGCTTCAAACGACTCGCCTCTTCTCTTCGCGCCGCCTGTATGAGCGGATGTCCATTTGATTCAATGCAAACTTCTCCGGCGGGAAACGATGCGTCCTACCGATCACTTCGCTTCTTCCGAGTGCACGTTTAATTTGTCTCAATGAGACTTTTGGGTTTCATGCCTCAAATGACAATAACGTTTGTCTGGTAGTTTGGCTCGTGAGGCGTCAAGAAGTTTTACGTTTCTGGCTGAAGTAGAACAAATAATTCAATATTTCCCCCTTAATGTCTAAAATATTGTTTTAGACTCTTATTCCCCTCAGGACGTATGAAAGGAATGTCTTGAATTATTTTAGAAAGCGTCATAATATCTGTCAGTGTCAGTGGGAGCCGTATGATTATCGTTTTAATCACTACTAGTATTATCGATTAGTTCATTATATTTCAACACAACTCCGAATCTGATTTTTCTGAAAAATGTATACATAAGTATGACAATTATGATAAGCTCGAAAGTGAAGAAGAATGAAATCTCAATGGCAATAGAAAATGCCTGAATATGATGAAAAGCCAAAAAGCAAATCTGTTACAATACAAGCTGATCTATCAGAAGAAGAACCTGAGGATAATCGAGAAAGTCCTTATTCGATAACAGAGGAAGAGTTACGAAAACGGATTTATTCTGCAACGCATGACGCAGGGAGAAAGTCTACTCAAGTTATTCATGTATTGTTGGTAAGTATTCTTCATTCTAATATCCCATATCCATTTTGCAATTACAGCTCTATATGGTAGAGTTCGGTGATAGAGTACTTACTATTCCCCTACAGCATGATGTAAACAGATTTTGCTAGTTTCAGTAGAGGACCTACTTAAGATGTGCACGGTAGAGTAGAGTGGACAGCACGAGTGAAATAGTAGGTACATTCAAAGGGTGTTTTTTCTAGAGGTATAGTGGCATTACATTTTGAATATGATTTCTGGCATATAGTCCAATTTTCGATTACTTTTTCCAACATTTGCGGCCGTATATCGGCAATAACACAGCGAATGTTGTCTTCCAAATGGTCAAGCGTTTGTGGCTTATCCGCATAGACCAATGGCTTTACATAGCCCTACAGAAAGTTGTCTAGCGGTGTAAATCACAAGATCTTGGAGGCCAAATCACAGGTCCAAACGTGAAATTAGGCTGTGACCAAACGTGTATTTCAATAAATCGATTGTGGTACTAGCTGTGCGACATGTTGAGCCGTATTGTTGGAACCTCAGCTCCTGAACATCATGGTTGTTCAATCTAGGAATGAAAAAGTTAGAAATCTTGGCTCTATACCGATCACCATTGACTGTAACGTTCTGGCCATCATCGTTTTTGAAAAAGTACGGACCAATGATTCTACCAGCCCATAAAGCGCACCAAACAGTCAGTTTTTTGATTGTAACGGTGTTTCGACATACACTAGAGGATGTCGCGTCACTGCAAATGCGGCAGTTTTGTTTGTTGACGTAGCCATTCAACCAGAAGTGCGCTTCATCGCTAAACAAATTCGCTTATGGAAATCGAGTAAACGTGGTGCGAAAATGTTCCATGGTTAATCGAATTAAATAAACCAACTCAAAGTTCTATGCCTCTAAAAAAATACACCCGTTATTATCCCATTACCACATCCACAATTTACCATAATTTTTTTTAGTATTACATGTTTTACTCTACTCAGAGTATAGAGAACTTGTGTCACATGATATAGAGAAACAACATCTTGTAGGAATCAAAAAGTCACTATTTCTACCTTTGCAGTCTTCTGAAGCGGCCGACAATTCGAAAACATACACCTTCCTAGAACTATTGATTTCGCGGAAACTGGAAAGATAATCTTATGTGTGAGAGAAACTCGCTGCCCCTCTGTATTCATAGTGCTCCGCTGATCGACAAACGTTAGCTCCTAAGACTCTTTCTGTTTGCATGCATCAAAATTTTGAATGTTAAATAACTCAACTTTTCTTTATTTCAGTTTCGATGGAAATCTTTGTTTTGGAACATGTCTCGGATGGGCTTCACCCATGATGTACTCACAACATCATAAAGCCAAGATACCGAATTTTGCAGGTTACTATACATGGATGACTTCAATGGTACCTTTAGGAGCATGCCTGGGTTTTGGTCTCTGGACTGTAATGGGATACAAAAACGGTCCTAGAAGAACTCTCTTGATACAAACATTTATCTACCTGATATTGTGTATATTGCTATTCTTCACAACCCTGAAAGGTTTCGTTCAAGCTGGAAGATTTTTCTTGGGTTTTTTCGGTATATGTTATATAGTTTGTGGTCAAATGCTGATGAATGACACTATCCACATAGCGCTCTTGAAATATATGAAAATTGTACCCCCATTATTTACGCTGGTTGGAGTGTTCCTTGTGCAATTAACGGGAATATTTGCAGAGTCGAAAAATGGTGGATTAGCATGTATAGGCATAACATGTGTTTACTTCATCATGCTTTTTATTATGCCTGAAAGTCCAGTTCATATGTACAAATTTGGAGAAAAATACGCAGAGAAGTCTCTTATCTGGTACATTGGACGAAATAATACTTCCGACAATATGAGGAAGATAAGACTAGAATATGAATACAGAAGAATGAACGTTGAAGATAGATACATGTTGAATTCCAGCGTGGTGAAAAAAGGCTTAGTTATAATAGTTGGAATCATAATGCTGCAAGTAGGATCAGGATATCACTTGTTCCTCTTTTACGGTACCATAATATGGTCAGTAGTTCCTCTCATAAGTGAGACAGATGATGTTATTTTCTTGGGCTGCATCCTGCTTTTATCCAGACTCTTTTGGTCTTTAGTGCATCTGAAATTCAAATTGCCTGTGAGAACGCCCCTCATTCTTAGCTGCACAATTGTTGCAACGGCCCAGATGTTATTAGCATGGATCTTGTTGGTTCTTAGTTTTAATTTTTGCACTAATACCGAATATCTGAGATGGTGCTGTTTTGGATGCTGTTTTTTCATAATTTTTGCTTTTGAAATGGGCTTGAATCATTATACTGGCCTTTTAGTGTACCAGTACCTTCCAACTCAAGTTTATCATACAGGGCTGACTATTGTCAATTCAATTTTTTGGTTTTTGATATTTTTCATAATTAAATTTCATGGATTTTGGCACACGAAAATGGATAGTTATCAAATGTTTATCATGGCCTCATTTTTTTATATGTGGGTGCTGTGTATGTATATTTTTTGTCGTTGAGACCAAGGATAAGAGTTTAGTACAAATACAGCTTGATATTGGTGGAAATCCCATCGGAACCAGAGCGTCAATTATTATTAGAACAGGCGCTGATGATATTTAATACATAGGTAGTAGTTTTATGTAAATAGAATGAAAACTGCACAAATCTAAAATAGTGTAAAACAGAAATACAATAAACTAAGAAATAAAATTGCCTTGGTGATACAAAATTTCTTGGTTACCTTATATTGAATAATGAAATATACAATATTTCATGAGTAACGTCTGTTAAAAAATAGAGATGTCCCGTGCTTATATACAGAGTGACCAATTAAATCAGCATGATCACTGGAAGAATAAATAATGTAAAACGAAGATTCTTCATTAGAAGCGGTTCTTATGATCGTATTATTAAAATAATTCTAATTTTTAGTTTTTCGAAAGAGTACGCAAATTTTCAAAAAACCAATTTTTGTTTTGTTTAGTTCTAAGGCCGATAAAATTTCTATAACCTTATTTACCGACCCCAGTGGCTAGACACTACGAGTAGATTATCTATGACTAAGAGCTCTAGCCTGTTGACTGTTCTGGGTTCGAGTGTCTGTGAGTGCTTGGATGGTGTGATTGCGTTTTCGGTACTCGTCACTAACCCGGGGCAATTGAACTGTTTATGTCAATTTGCGAGTTGTGATGAGTAATTTCTGAAATAATATGTCTTGTTCATTAAGAATAAAAAGTATGATGTATTTGTTGTATGAAGAACTTTGTGAAGGAACTCTATATTAAGGACATAGATTAAAACTGAGAGATTGAGTACACAGCCTTGTATGAGCTAAGCCCATCAAAAGAGAATGTGAGTGAGAGTGTGCCGTATTTTTATTCCGTACGGGATAATTGGTCTACCGCACTCCTACTCTAATACTTCGGCAACATCGTCTGTTAGTGTTTAGTTCTCGATGAGTCGCATTTACATTTTTATTTCGACTTGACGTTCATAAACTGAATTATTTTACTCATTTTGTGACCGTTTATTGTTGCTTAAGGGTATTCCAGTAATTATAGCTATGGCAAAATTACGAAAACGTTGTATTATACTCTGAAATTGTAGAAATAAAAACGGTACCGCAATGCTTTCCATCTCATTCTAATGCTTGGTTGATTACAATGCAGTACTATTCATGAGTAGGGGCTTCTCTATGTTTACTTCCTACTCTGACAAGACAACCTTAATTCTGTAAATACAATGGAGGTTATCATACACATACGCACGGAGTTGGATTCGAATTGCCAGAGGGGGATCTGATGTATATAATATCGGATGGTTCTCTTATCCGTCTAACTAATGATTTTGCTATAGTTGTGTCGTCTCTGTTCGTTGCATTGTGATATAGGCACCCAAGAATTTTGAATCAGCTCTCATTTAATAGATTTAGCGCGATTAGTTTATGTTTCCCTTGATACCAGAATGCTGTGTATCTTGCTCTTCATTTACATTTTTTGCATTTCTGATTTTTGCCATCGCTCTTGTTTATTCAGTTATTTATTATGTTTATTTCAATTTTTTTATTGTACTGTATCAGACTTTTGTGATTTTCAAAAATTTAGCTGTAGTTGGCCACACGAATAAGTCTCTTGCTGACAATTTAAACAATAACAAGGCAGTTTGAAAAAATTCGTCCCAACTGAGTTGAACCTGCACCAGCTTTTAACCCCCTTTTAGTCGCCATTTAAAAACAATATATCCTATAATACGTTCCAAGTATTGGTCCACCACTTCCTGTACAGTAATCCAGATTCATCAAATTACTGTGCATTGTTGATTGACTTATTGCATGTGCAAGTTTCATTCTGTTGTTGTTTTGTGAGCAGTGTCATCACTATACTATTTCACCAAAAGTAGTGTTCACTTATTCATCGATGGATTCACCTGGATGGAAACGAAAAAAATAACGAGTTGATGGTTATCTGCTGTTTAGTTGAGTCGTGACAGTCCATTGACGTTTCTTTCATAAAAATAGACTCCCTCCACTTGATTCATCAGCATTTCATCACATTCATCGGCTCTGGAAGTTGAAGGAACCGATGAGCCACCGTTGCAAACATCGGTGATTAAACGAACGAGTGACAGTTTCAACCGTTGAAAAAACGAAAGATTTGCTGCAACCGGTGAATAAAAGAACACTACTAAAGTATGAGTTGAGTAAAACTTTAGCTCCTCCTTCTCCATAGAACATTCCACTGGAATTTGTCGGAGGTTGATTGTACCAGTAAAGAGAGATAGATGCCTACTCTGCCGCGTTCACGATAGAGTGGTCGTAACGATAGGATGAGGTTTCCTTTACTTCATAATCTCCAGAAATAGACTAGAATTACATCTGTAATAAGATTGTAATGTCGTGGTTGGAAATCGGTACATATGTGACCCCTAAAATTAGAGCACACAAGGAATCACTGTAAATTCGTTCACTTTAAAGATATTTATTTTCAAAATGTGGAAGTCCATTAGCCCTACATTTTTTGACATGCTGACCTATTGTGTACCTGAAGAAAATGCATTCCTTTGTTCATACTATTTTCTTAATGTTATTTATTTTTCAATCAGCATAGGTGAACCATTTTCTACATTTCGAGATTAATAATGATTTATATAAAAATATACTTAGCAAATAGCACACCATAACTGTTTTTAATTAGTCTATGAAACCCTTTTGGAATGTTCAAAACTAGATATTTTGTTTGCAAGTCGGGTTTTCAAAAATGTATTCAATATGAAACAAATACAAGTTTATACAAAATTAAACGTTATTGAGCTATCAAACAAAAATTTGAATTTAACAAACCGACTAAAGTTTCTATTGTAGAAAAAGCAACCGAACAAAAGTATGCATTTTCACTTGAAGCAGTTTGAAAGTTATCACTGAAATCATTGATAATTATTACTAAATTTATTCTACATTTACGAAAGGAAACTTAACTGCACTTCACCTGAAAATTGTTCCATTTTTGTTTAGAAGTTCACTTTAAAAACCAATGTGACACTGGTTTACAACATTTTTAAAACACAAGTCTCATTATATATCTCATATATTACCAATCAATATAATAAGTTTATCTTTTCTAATGTTTTTCAACAGAAAATATGGGCTACTCTCTCATTCATACCAATTGCGACATTTTCCATCAGCACCCTATGGTACCATATACAACAATAAAAATGTACATTATAAAAATGACTTAGAATTTTCTTAAAATAGATTAAAACAAAATTGTTCAAACGAAAATAGTTATCTTGAAATTTTCCAAAATGAAACAGAAGTAGAAACATTGATTGGTCAGTTGCATGTGCAGGTCACAATTTTCGATTTTTAAACAATAAAATTTTCCACACCCACAGATACTGAAACATTTTCAGTTACAAGTTTGGCGCTCTTGAATTTGGAAGTTATTATGATATCAGAAAGATCACATTTTAATATTTGATCCATAAAAAAAACTCGCCTTTCAAATATAGTTAATGGATCTACTTTGATAATTCGAAAATTTTGAAGTTCTAATAAAAATATTTGCATATTTGATGAAATACACTCGTTATATGGCAGAAAAAGGGTACTGAAATGTAACATTTTCATAACCGCAGAATTAGATTCTTCCGATTTCTCACATCAGATAAAGTTTGATAATACCAGAAATTTTGAAAAATATTTGAGAAGATTTAATACTGAAAAGAGCCTGACAAATATGAAAAATTATATTCTAAAAAATAAATTAACTGATGTTACAATTTGTGAAATTCTTATGGTTTTACCTTGTAGGAAAAAATGTAACAAATTTTGACCTGGACATAATACTGAGAATATTTATTTTGTAAGAGCAATAACTTTTCAGTAATTATTTTAGGTGGAAAATGTCACATTGCTCTTAATCATACAGATATCATTCAAAAAATAATGCACTTGTTTGATAAAGATCTAAAACTAAAAAGATTTACATAACTATTTGTGAAATTTAGAAATTTCAATATTTAACCTAAAATGCTAAAATTTTAAGTTTCTAACGAAGCTCAACTACAGATCAAATAACCTCAGGATAATGAGCATCGTACAAAACTTCTTGAACAGAGTATATATAAAAAAGCTAAGATGTCATTCTTTACAAAAAAATGGACTGAATTTTTAGAATCACTTCCTTCTTCCAAATTGAGAAAAGTTATGTTTTTACAATTATTCGATATTTAACTAAATATAATGTGTTTCTATAGCAAAAAATTGTTTAAGATTGAAATCCATTCGATCTATTCATATCAAATTGCTTATTTGAGGCACCAATATTTTGTTTGAAAGCAGGAAGTCATATCATACTTCAAGATTATTTTTTACATGGCTCATTTTCAAGAAATCCCTCTTGTCAATTTCTGAAATGAAAAAGAAAAATACATCATAAAATCCTAAGTTATATTTACATCAATATTATTTTGATTTAGATCATTAAAAACTTTGAAAAAAAAATCAATAAGACAGTAAGGGATTCTAAAAATGTGTTTCAAGTGCTTACAAAATATTCTGTGATGTAGAAAAAAGAATGCCAGGGGTTTGTCTCAGAAAATGGATCTATCAAGTTATTTCTTTATTTTAAACATATCCAATGTTATCGTTAACTAATGAAAGCAAAAATAGTAGTTAACTAAATTAACAATTTACAAAGAACTTCAAGTTCAGTTTTAAGAATTTTTTTGAAATGAACAGTTCAAAAATGAGTTAGAAGTCTGAATAACATTCAACATCCGAGACTGTCTTGCTTTTTCACAGTAGATATTTCAATTTTCCGAACAAACTTCCTATAGAAGTCACGATATGTATAACACTAAACGGTTCATGAAAACACTGAAACTCAAAATTGGATTAAGAACAAATTTTTTAATTCATCGACCCCGGTCCATCACACACATACACACTCACATATGAGGCGACCGCGTTGGCAATGAGATCCTTAGATCTGCCACCGAGTCATCGTCAACGAGTCGGCCATCCAGCCAGCCCAGTTTTTGGAAATATACGAAGAATTTTTTTTAAAGTAGGAGGCGTAAGGTGGAGAGAAACGTTCTTTCTCATCTACAACGGCGACGATGGTGCGGCTGCTAATGTACTTCCGATGGCTCCGGTTTGGGGACGTGATGATTGGCTGGGTCCGCTGTGCTTAGAGGCTGTAAGAATTAAAATTCAGTCATTTAATTCGGATAAGTTGTGATGATCCAAAAGAACAGTACAAAAGCTAGCAAATTTTTTAGTTAATTTCACAACTATCAGATTTTGATTGTGAATGTGTGTCTGATGTACAGGGTAGCCAGAATTGGTGATCCCTGAACTACTTTTTAACCCTAAGAGATGGAGAATCTTCTTCTTCTTCTCTGTGCGGTGCCTTACCGGCCGAACTGAGGCCTAGTGGCCCATTGTTCACCCGCATCGTTCTATAGAGACTCAGCTCCTCAGACACGAAGACAGAAATGTCGCGAGCCTGCTAGGAGTGGTCCCTCTCACCATAGGAATAGAAGGTGTTGGATTTCCTAGGTGTGTTGACCTTAACTCAGTAAGGTTTCCACAGTTGAACAAAATATGCTCAACCGTTTCATCAGTACTCCTGCACCACCGGCATAGGGAGCAGCTCGTCAATCCCATTCTCTTCAAATGCTTGTTGAACAGGTGATCAGTCAATGCACCAGTCACCAGACCGAGTTGTTTCCTCTCCAGCAGCAGAAGCCTATTGACCTCAGATCGCGAGGACGGTCTCTCAATGAGAATCCTCGACCACCTCAGGCCCACCCCTGCGCTCCATTCCGAGGAAAATTCCCTGTTCAGCCAGTTCCTGAAGAAACTTCTGACAGATGTGCGACAGATTGGCAGCGAAGGCTCCGGACCAACAAATGCTAATCCGGCACCCCGCCTAGCCAGTTCATCTGCCTTGACGTTACCAGGTATATCCCATGAGCCGGACACCAGATTACTTTCAAAAGTTATCAGAGCCCAGCCCACGCAGAGCTTTCCTGCATTCTTCTACCAAAAGAGAATCAACTCTAACATCAGATAGAGATTTCAGATTCCCTGGCTGTCGCAACATATATAAATGTGCTGGCCAGAGTATCCCCTGCGAATGTTTTCCAGTGCGCACGCAAGAACCGCAAATAGCTCAGCCTGCACAATGGAACAGTCCTTCCCCAGAGGGATAGCCTGATTGAAGTGAGGACCCACGATTCCGGCCCCAGACCCTGTTGCTGTGACAGAGCCATCAGTGAACCAGGGGGAACCAGAGATGGAGAATGGTTATCTTTTTTAGATTTGGCCCAGCCTCCCCAATTTTTATGGCCTATACTGAAAAAAAAACATTCATTTTTCTCTACCTCATAGGGTTAAAGAGTTGTAGTTCAGATATCACCAATTCTGACGAGTCATTTCATATATTCCTTTTCCCATACTCCTTGGAAAAATTTCCCTAAACACGTCGAATGATTTTTTGTTTACAGGACATTTTTTGACGTATATTCAGGGCTTGAACATGCAAGCTCCTAAGAGGGGGCGCTTCAACTACTCATAAATGAATAGGAAAAAAGGGTTGAGTGATACTTCATTTGAAAGGTCTTGGAACCCCTCTTTACATTGTTCTTTGAAAAACGTAATTTTGAGGAACCTAACCTAACCAGATCAACATGATCTTGCAATGTTAACACCATAATTATTTTTAAAATGTTAAACAAATTAGCCAAGTAATAATTCAACAGATTTATTTGTAATAAATTATCGAAGATATGTAAACCAGGTCACACCTTCTAAGAACAAAGAATGAACGCAATCAAATTTTTTTTAAGATAACCAAATATTCAAGATGGCTCGTTTTAACTAAAAAAAAATTGATATTTGGCGAAAACAGTTTTGATATAGCGTTGTAAAGAGGGTTGCACTTTCAAATGAAGTATCACTCAACCCCTCTTCCCTTTTCAATCTTGAGGGGTTGAAACGCCCTCTTCAAGGGAGTTGCTCATATTTATCTAAAGATGTCCCCCAAACAAAATCATGTGACGTGTTTCAGGAAATTTTTCCAATCCCTATGGAATAAGCAATATACGAGTTGGCTCATTTGAGATGGAATAACTTTATAATAAGATGTTGATAGCAACTGTTAAATGAATAACTGCATGAAATAGGAAAATGGATAAATCAAAGTTTCTCAACCTTTCATGAATGGTGTAGAGAAAGACCAAAAATTGGGGAATGTCTTCTCAACTTATTATTGTCTTCTTTTGATCCAGTTGAGCCTGTGTTGAGTAGTTAAAGACTAGAACTCATAATCTGCATATCTTGGTTTTGAATTTTTCCCGTAAATATTATGCTCAAGTTAATCAAAAGTTGAAGATCCCAGACAGCTTCATAACGACCAACTATAGGATCATTTCCAATCAAACGCTTGATAGTTGCTTTGAAGATAACTATTTTTTGCTACCTCTCATATTTATACATGCAAACAATACTATTTTTACAATAACTTCAACAACATACACCAGAAAAATTGAAATTATGACCTGTTGAATACAAACATAGAAAGTGGATATAAAAGGTATGCAGCAGAAGTAACCAGCAAATGATAAAAATAATTATAAAAGAAAGTTTTCTACCTATAATGATGACTCACATGATCTGTTATAATAAATGATACACAATTTATATTGTTAGTTTGTTGAGTGCCTATTTTACAATGCCACCACCATAACCAATATAAAAATTACACAGTCCCATTATCACAGTTTATTGTATTAAAACATGTGCTGATTTATTTACTAAGTTGAATATGATCAGTCACTTGATTACTAACATTAGACAAAGTGGGCGAAATACACTGAGTAGTATATGGATCACAGCGAGTATAAATAAAAATATACAATAAAAAAAATTATGAATATCATTATAATTTATGAAAAGAAATAAATAATATTGATAGTCGAAGCTGGGAATATCTGTGTCAGTATCTTTTAAATGAGACAATCAAAAACAAACAATTTTTTAATCCAAAGTTTTATAGAAATCGATCAGCACATTAGTTTTTAAATTTTTAATGCTAAATGGGAAACTGCAATGATATCAGTTTATGTTATTGAGTTGTTCATAAATCTACACAAGATTTTTGTTACACACAAACATTATCTACTACTCAACCAAAAGTGACAGTTCAACAAAATTAGTAACTAGTGTTTCGCAAAGACCAGACTTGAATTTGACACCATCCCGTTCGTCAGACATTAATACCTACCAAAACATTGGATAATTTGAGGAAAAAAAACAACAGGACATCACAGACACTTTATAATATACCCCTAGATTCATTTAAACATCATTTCGTACCTTCACAAGTAGTAATGAAATCTTTGGTAGAATTCTCAGATGAGAACGAGGGCGATAGGGACTCTATGTACTAAAATCCTCTCACAGCATACTGTTGAAACTGTTTCAGTCTCATTGTGTCAATTTTACGCTCTACTTTGGAAAATCTGGCAACATATTGAAAAAATCCAGTTGATCCTAAAATCGATTTAGAAAAAAGGTCGTTCTTCCCCCAAATTTGTTAATGAAAGACGTCAGTAATATTTTTCTGATTTATACATAGAATTTGCATCTATACAGTATGTGAAGAAAAATTCGACACCTTTGTTTAGTTGACCCTCATTCAGTGAAATATTTCAACCGGCTCTTTAGGGAAGTACTGTAATAAGTGAATTCAAAACAGTGGTATTTACTCATAAATTAAATAATATAACACTTCACGTTTGGAACAATTTCAGATCAGGGTGGAGTAAAGGTGAAATGATGATTTCACATTTCTCTATGCTTTTTTGCTGTCTTATTTGGTTGTGCACTCATTCAAGTTAAATGATTTGGCGCATAAGGCAGTATTCAGAACAAATACATATTTATCATTTTATGTTTATCCGATTTTTTACCACCTGATTTTAATTCAGCCCTGAGAATTTATCTACTGTGGATGTCATTTGCGAAAAAACAAAAAGTGCACTATAGTGAGTATATTCAAATTCCAATTTTCAGAAATAAAGCTACAGAAACAAAAGAGAAAAGGGCATATACCATGTATCTATGTCAGACGGTATAGAAAGCCGTAAGAATCTATTGTTGTTTAAGGCATTACTATTCTATATTTGAATTAATTCATCAGATAATAAACTTGTACAATCAAAATGTTAATCACTTTGTTTGAATGTGTGAAACGGTGGAGTGATATGCATCAACAATATGCTCTTCATATCGTTAGACATTTAAGGTAAAACATTACACGTTATTTCCTCGTAAATCACTTTTGAGGTTTTTGCATTTCTTAATTGTTTATGTTGATTTCATGCTTAATCCAAAGCTTCATGACCTGTAGCAGTTCATCAATACGAAAAAATAGATATCTACAAGTATATCATCTGAGGATGCATCTTTCAAGAAGCTTCTACCAGGAAAGTATAATAATTATTTTTATTATTTGAATTGAGGTTGTTATGGCTAGGTAAGCCTTTTGAAAACTGCGATCATGTAGGGCTTCAGTTCTCTACCCTACTCATTCATGGAAACCCAAGAATGACGTTAATGGCGTTGATAAAATCGACAACATCCTTTGGAGCCTTGGCCGCAAGCTTTAGGGTGTCCATGACCTGTCAATCTCATCTGCTAACTTTTCCATACGGTACAAACTATGTTTACACCGATAGTGCCCCGTCAGAAGTCCCACCATCACCTGAACTCAGCTTGTGACAGCTTAATGAGTTTTTTAGTGTATAGATAGGTGAAAACATCATGAATTCTTTGGACTGAGTTAGTCCAGGATTGTTTACCCAGAACTTCAAGGTTAGAAGTTATTCAACTCCCATTGTTGGGTAGCTGCCTTAATTGGTCTTTTTCAATTCCACAAAAAAGCCCAGGTGCAGCAGATGCTAACCTAGATGCACTTTTTGCAAGTTCATTGGCTTTTTCATTTCCTTCAACAACACAATGCCCTGGCACCCATAGTCACTTCATAGCCCCTTGACATTTGCTTTATGGTGTTACGGCACCATATACCACTATATACCCTAATGCCAGTGTCTCTCTCTGATCCATCGATAAACCAAATGGATGGAGTTTCTCATTGCACTAGGATGGTCAACTATGACCTTTCAAAGGCATTTCGAAATCGAAAATGGTTGGCATAACATTCGATGGTTTTGCCAAGAAGTTGAATCTAATTGATTCAATATCCTCATGTGTCCAGCCCAGTATCCAGGTAGGATCTGTCTGTTACGGGATATTCTTATTGGTATCAGAAGGCTACATTTCCTCACAATATGTAGATGTGAGAGGGGTAGATCATATTATTTCAAGCGCTGCTGTAGGAGCTTTGCGCATACCTCCCTAATACCAGGAAAGTAATTAACGAAACTTTCAAAACTCCCAATTTGCATTGCCTTACACCCAATCAATGTATTTTCATATTAAAATTTGAGGTTCAGTTGTTGACACCCTGATAGTGATTCACACTGGTACGTATATACCGATGTAATAACTATTGGTGCTTTCTGAGGTTTTTTCATCTGTCTCCGCCTATTTTAAAATGTTTATTTCTATTTGGGTCAAGTTAAATTTCCTCAGGTTATCATCATGAAAAAGGCATCATTAGATATTTGGCGTGAGATTTGCAGTAGTGCCAATAAGTGTATATGTTAGTGTTTACTTAAGGATAGCGACTGCATATAATTGGTTATATTTTTCGATTTTGTTCTGTATCATACTCATTAGAATTTTTCTATTATTTGGAAGATTCCAAGGAATATTTAATTGATGTAAGTAAACCTTCAATAATTTATATATATATATTCCTTGGAAACTAACAAACAATAGAAAACTTCTAATGAATATGAAAACAGAACAAAATCGAAAATATACGCAATTATGTGCAGTCGCTATCCTTAAGTAAACGTTAACACACTTATTGACACTACTGCAAAATCTCGCGCCAAATATGTAACTTCGACAAAATTGGTGTCTCCTAGAATATTCAATCGATATTTATTGAAAGTTTGGAGGTAATACCAAATTAGCAACATTCAACTATAGTATATAATAGAAACCAGAGTGTTACAGTAAAATAACGAACCTAATTCGCCTACTGAAAGTATCCATGTCCTTAAGGTGTCAATAACTAGAGCTTTCACCCTATGTCAGGTTTTAAACGATATTGTACTGCTTGCTGCAGTCCTTTACTTTGAAAGCTCTCAGATGTTATCCAATACTTATGACATACTTCACTTATATAATACTATAAATATTTATAGTAGGAAGTAATTTTACATACAGGTGAAATTCCATTGGAGTCGCAACTAAGCTTATAAAAAAGACGCCTGTTGAAATCACAAAAAAATTCCATGAAATCTGTCCCCTACAGAGCCTAAAAGTCTGATCCTCACCAAAAGCTGGGAAATTCGTTAAGAAGTAAGTACAAAGCGAAAGCCAACTAAACTAAGTAAAATAAAGAAAACTGACACCTTTGATTACTTTATTGCTGTGGTAGTACTCACTAGCGCATGGGGCGGAACTACAGGCCCC
>JACDNR010000082.1:0-26098 GCA_013421045.1 Propylea japonica | reverse complement strand
TTAAGGGTGTTGGATACATTGTGTCGAAGCCTAAATTCCGCTAGATGGCACAACACGAATTTCTAAAGGAATAAAAATAAGAAACGCCCACTTGCCCATAAAACCACATCCCGTCGGTATTTATGACCCCTAATAAAACTTACTTCGGAACGACGAGCTTCGAAATATACCATAACAGACTCAGTTTCGAGTTTTGGTTCTATCTGGGGTTTTTGATACATGATATATTCGGAATTTTGAAATTGCAATATTAGAAAAATTGTTTTCCACTTACAGAAATATTTTTTGTAAAAAATTAGAGACTGGGGAAATATTTTCTGGCGAAAATTCATTTTGCCAAATTTGTGGCAAACCTCCGTACAGTTTTGCACGCTTGTCTCTTGGGGAACAGCGTGTTATGGTTTCGCATAAATGTCTGTAATTTCCATATCTTAGGTCAGGAATGGTCACAAACGACTCAGTTCTCTCGCTGATAAAGAATCCGCTGTCCAAAATGATTATCTATGGCCATGAAAACGATAACTCTAGGACGGATGAAGTTTGGGAAATTTTGAGGATCCCAGAACACTCGTTTGTAGTATCGAGGAGTTAGGTTGTGATTCACGAGATGTATTTTGAATTTGAATGGAAATTATAACCACTGTATGTATCTCCTGAAAGGAATCACCGATTCAATCTAAGTTTGAAACAGTTTGGACAGTTGTAAGAAGTTATCGAAATCACCAAAGGCCAGTACAATATAATAATAATTTATTCGATATATGCGTGAATCGTTACCTTCATCCATTCTATTCGCCAAATAATATTGTATGACAATTCAGGATTGCGAGAACTCATTTTTTTCTTTCTATTGACCATAATTTTTTATCTCGTGCGGATATTTACCTTCCCATTAATTTCGTATCAAAGTGAATTTTGAATCTTTATCGAATGTTAATTAGGTATTGAGTAATGCGGCGATAACTGATTGTCGAAATGAGAACCGCTTTATCCCGATTAAATATTGTTCACCAATGACTGAATAAGTTGTAATGTCCTACGGTGAGGACGATAGCAGTTGACATAGAAGTACCTGAAAGGTTTCTGTCAAATTTCAGAGAAGTTCCTTTTGTTGTCCACTATTTTATTATCGACTGTACTTATTTCATTCGACAAGTACCTGAATGAATCCCTAACCCTGCATATTGTAAAAGATAGTAAGATTAGGTGAGGGATCAACTTCAATACCAGACTTCGTCTCGTTTTATACCAATTCAGCAGGTTGGTATATGGCTTTTCGAAAAATGGGCTGGTCTCGTTTGGGGTTTGTCTGCTTTGATTTATTTCGAAATTCCAGAAATTGGTTGGTCATCGCTAGAACCGAAATGATTTTATCTTTCGTTTTATTATCCATGGGTTGACTTGACAGGAATGAATTCTCAAACCATTCAAATTCATACGAAGTTCGATTTTCAGTTCATTACGCTATTTCTAGGATGTTCAATATCGACACGAGAGAAAACATTTTCGTTTCACGGGGGGAAAGTTGTTAAGAAAACGATTGTAGTTGACATAGAAGTACTGATAGGTTTTTGTCAAATTTTAGAGAAGTTGGGTATATTAGAAGTGGGGTTTTGTAACATTTTTGGTTGTTTGCTTCCATTTACTTCGGAATTTTTTTTTGTTGTCCACTATTTTATAATCGAAAACGTCACTGACTTCACTTATTTCTTTCGACAAGTACCTGAATGAATATTACCCTAACCCTGCATATTGTAAGAGAAAGTAAGTATTAGGTGAGGGATCAACTTCAATACCAATTCAACAGGTAGGTATATGGATTTTCGAAAAATGGGTTCGTCATATTTGGGGTTTGTTTGCTTTGATGTATTTCGAAATTCTAGAAATTGGTTGGTCATCGCTAGAACCGAAATGATTTTATCTTTCGTTTTATTATCCATGGGTCGACTTGACCTGAATGAATTCCCAAACCACTCAAATTCAACTTTTGATTATTCCCTTGATTTATGAGGGTGAAAAGCAACTACATTACACGAATCCTCTGCAAAGTTTGTACGAATTCATCTGGTATATTTTTTAGACTCCATCTAAAATTCTTGAAATTGGTTAGTCATAGGTAAAACTCAGTTTATTCTAACTTTTAGCCTGATATTTCACTATCCATGACTTTTGTCATGTTTTTGAACTTGTAAGCAGAATAAGCAGACCATTCATTTCAAATTCAACCTGTGGTGATATTTCCACGAGAGAGTGAAAATCAACTATACATTACACATAATTCTCTCTCTCACTTTATTAACAATATTTTGAGATTAGGGTTTGTTTGATTTATATTAAAAATTTCGAATCTGGTTAATTATAACTATATCCAAATTCTTCCTCTTATGATGACGTATCTCATTTTGTTTAACTTGTACTGAATTGAATTTAGTTGTTATCATAAAAGAATAAAAAATTACATAAAGTGAATAAAATTTATTGACCAAAAAATTAATTTTGTTCTCTAGCTTTCATGCCTCTTGGTATTCTTGCATCTATTAATTCCGGGAGAATACATTTCATATAGAAATCTGTGAGTTTCGGCACCATCTTCTCGTTCCATAATGAATCATCCCTTTCAATTCTCTCAATATGGAAATCGTTATCTGCGTATAAAACGAAATCACAATAATTTCTTCTACATATGTTCAGCTGTCCCTGAATTTGGTAGAAATAGTTGTGATTTCGTTTCAACCTGAAAAAAAAGATGTTAATTTTGTCGAACAACTACAATAAAAAGTTTCTTACGATATTTCGTTTTCTGTGATACTGAAGCAATTCGGTTTATCGTGATCTCGCAGTTTTCCCTTTACGGATTGGAGGCATTTTACTTCGATCAAACCATCATTTCCAATTAAACCGTCAGGAGAGGCTGCCAAAAAAGGGTGTTCTGGGTCAATTAATAAGCCGCA
This sequence comes from Propylea japonica, assembly GCA_013421045.1. NCBI lineage: Eukaryota > Metazoa > Arthropoda > Insecta > Coleoptera > Coccinellidae > Propylea > Propylea japonica. The sequence continues at coordinate 23,147 of JACDNR010000082.1, read as the reverse complement.
TCGAATTATGTGTACTCCTTTCGTCCTCTCATATAATTCGATGGCCTTATTTTCATGAACCCTTCCGTATACTACAGCGGAAGTATTCAATTCTTTTTTATACTACAGCGGAAGTATTCAATTCTTTTTTATAGAGGATAGATTTCACCAAATTGTGACAAGGTGTTATGGCCCTTCTCCTCATTACGGAACCAAAATTAGAGGCAGTAAGGTAATTCTGTCTCAATTCCCGCCATACCTGATTATCGTGTTGCCCCCTAGTAATTTTTTCAATTTCTCTCAATTTTTCATCAGAGGCAACCTTTGCTTTCAGGTCATCCAAAAATCTATTTTTTTTTGTAGCCATCTCCTCCTCTGTGATATCAGGTTGAGCAGCATTTGGTCCGTAGTTGAAATCAGCCCTGCCACTGTGAGATATCCTATTTTTCACCCTTCTTATTGGCAGTCCTTTCCTGCGGTCATGAGCCTTTTTTCTCCTCAAGAGAACACGACTCGTGTTTCTTCCCAAATTTCCTTTCCAAGCACTCAGATGCCAAGAAGGACCATTATGGTGAGATAAGGCTGCGCCATAAGCACGTACTGTGTAGGAAATTGATTTTGAAAAGTTCACCCGTTTTCCACCAGTACATTTGGCAACTAGAGCCATATATCTGAAAAAAATATTTCATTCAAATTCAATTAAGTTTCTTGTTTACGTGTACATTAGTTGACTTCATAGATTTGAAATATGGTACTTCTGAAATTCGGTTTGATTTTAACATACCTTTCTGCTTGATTTGTAGTTTCATTGAATGCTAATCGATCCGCCTTATTAACCATAGGTTCCACAATTTTCAAGAGCTCAACAAGAAAAGCCTGACTCATTTTCTTTGTCAAATCTTCTTCATTCGAGGATTTTCTTGTGCAAAATGTATCTCTGAAATGAAAATCATCAATAATTACAAGAAGATAAATGACCCCAGTAGTTGATGAATGTATAGTCAATTTTATCAATTTCAAACCTGCAGTTACTGTGGTTTCCAAACACATGATGAGGCGCATTAGCTAAATCTTTGCGCAACATAACAACGTCGTTCGCATTGTTTTTCACAATTGTTCTCACAGATTTGACCAGTCTTTCCAAATTGGTAATGCCTCCATCTTTTTTGGTTAATATTTTTCGATTTGTAATTTCGAAAGATGTATTTTTAGAAAGTCGATGGAGCTTGTCGCTCAAGCAACGTGTCATGTGATTAGCGCACTCTATCTTGATGACACTTCGACCATATGGTACACCCTCAATTATCCTAGCATAAACACTCGAATCTCCGTCACCTGAAAAAAATCACATTGTTAACAATTCGATTAAAAATGGTTAAACCCTATGAAATTCTTAAATGTAACCCACCGATTAAATATTTATACACCAATCCGTGATGCTCCAAGCTTTTACAAAATCCTTCTACTATTATTTCTTGTTCCATTCCTGTTGATGGTCCGCTGTAGTTCTTCGCACAATTATGTGGCTTTGCGGGTATTTGTTTTTGGGAATAAAAAGAACAGGCAGAGCAAGTTTTATTCTTTACTCCTAAGAAAAGCGGCTTTTTTGTGTGAGCACCAATAATAATTCCCTGAAAAATCATTGTTTTACTGAAAATCTCGTGTAAAATCTGCTGAACTTACAACTCCTGAAGCAGCGTTGTAACCATGTCCATAACTTCGTTTGGACCACCCTCCATCTACAATAACTGTAATATAGGGTGTTCCATCAGGCATTATGTTTCCCCTTTCAATGGCATTTTTCGCCTCCTCTCTTCCTGCTGACTGCATGTTCATATACATTTGCTTTTCCCAAATCTGAAATATTAGATATTGAAAGGATAAAATGACAAGATATTTCTTTATAATCACACCTGCTTTACATGAGCCGTTTTACGGGTGTAAGTTTTTTGAGTCATAAAAGGAACGTCCATCAGTGCAAATAATTCCTCGAGTTGGCTCTTTCCAATGCCTATGGATAGACTTCCCCATACAACCGCATCAGACAAACTATTTTCCTTATGGTCCGGATCAGTGCATATTACTTTGGACTTTTCACAAATGTCGCAGTAAAAATGAAGATAAGAGTTCATTCCAAACCTAGTTTCTCTTACGAAAGCCATCCTTCCCATGGTACATTTATCACGATGTCTCACAATATGTTCATATTCTTCGAGAACGTAGCCTAAATTCACTATACGACGACCATCTAACAGTTGTCCAATTGACTTATATGTGCTATCTACTTCTATCTCCAGTTCAGGTAAGTTATCTGAATGTTCGCTAAAAAAATATCGTCAGTCTACAAATGTTTTTTCCTTCGTATCGTTCAAAAAACAAAATTACTTACTTTATCGGAATAGTGCTTGAAGGTGCAGGTCCACTTAGTTCCATGTTGTTCACCGCCAAACTGGCTACCCGCCTGAAATAAATATATCATACCGAATTTCAAAGTGATAATTATAATTCGTATGTACAATCTGAGGAAAATATTCATGAAAACAATTTTTCTATTACCTATAGTTATTCATATGATCAATAAATAACAAAAAATTATCCCACTTTCATTATATGGAAAACTAGGTAGGTACTTACTAGTTTTCTGGATGATCGAAACATAAATACAGACAACAAAATACGCATATTTTTTAAAATAGTATTACTGCTTATGAACCTCTTTTTCATACGTACCTTGCTTTGTTCAAATTTTTGATCATAATTGATCGGTTACTCCTTTTTTTCACCCTGGAGGGTGCCATTCGTGTTTTTGGCATTTTCAATACAGTACGTAAACGCTTTTCGTATATGTACCAATACGACCAGTACGTACCTACTTGTCGAGAGAAATGAAGACGTCTATCTACAGAGATCCGAGAGGGCAAGAACGACCCCCCTACTCACCCCGTCTAGGAACCGAGGGCGTGTCCTGTGGGAGGCGTGTCACTTCACCTTTTATCATTTACCTGGCTGAAACACGCGGTTAAGAAAAAGGAATATTTTTTCAGAGTGTTATTGGAATGATTACCAATGCTTGACGAGTGTTCATTTTTATAAAATATTTATCGAATCAAGATATAGGAACAATAAGAAAATAACGATTTTTCAAATCGAATTTTCTTATTACATATTACTTTTTCGAGTACAATGACATTGGTGAATCATTGCTACGATGCTTCTGATTACTAACAAGAAAATTTATTCTGTTATTACGAGTAGTTTTTGAAATAAACGTGCATAAAAATTGCATTATATCGCATAGGGGAAAAGAAAGTACCGAACACCCTTAAGACATTTGATCAGAAGGATTAGTAGCACATCATATCCAATTTTCAGCCAAATCGACCGGGAGCCAATTCCCATACAAAATGTGCGGGGTCCTTTCTGACTTAAATCTCAAATATTGATCAAACTGGAGAATTTTTGAAACACACCAATTTGATCTAGTAGGCCACTCACCTTGGGACACCTGCAGTGGCGCAGCCAGGATTTTGTTTTGAGGGGGCTGAACTGAACAATTCTTGATGATACAACAGATACAAAAGTTGCAAAAAAATGAACTCAGAAAAAATTGAAACTGTTAGAATCTTTGGGGGGGCTGCAGACCCAAAGCCCCCGCCCTAGCTGCGCCAGTGGACACCTGATATATCTGACGTACAATCCCATTTTTTATGGTAAATCATTCAGAATTCGAAAGCCCCTTCAATTTCATTGAAAAATTTATGTTAAAGACCGCTCGTAATCCCAATAATTTTCGAAAGAAAAGCTTGAAAAATTATTTCCAGGTTTTTGAAATAAGGCATTTCAACGTTGTCAGTTAAAAGGATAATCAAACGTCTATACTTACTTTTTGATAGCTTTCCACTTATTCTAAATAAGTAATGATTTATATTTGTCTGCTGTTTACAAATATCTATCCGAAGGCAGAAGAGACTATCTTGAAATTAGGGGAATGCACTCGATATAAAGTAACTGGCAAGAAGACCTCCATCGTCAGCCCTTCCAAAGTTTTCAATTAACTTATTTTTTTCTTCTTCTGCTTTTCGAATCTGCAAGAAATATCAATTATCAATAACAATTGATTAAATAGGTGAGTTTTCAGACATCTACCTCTCTTGTTGAATAAGAATAATTAAAAAGCCAACTAACTGCCAGATTCAAAACTCAGATCCGCTGAATGAAATGGTAAAATCAAACTGAAATTACAATGTTAATGGAAAAAGAAAGAATACATGTACTGAAATCCCTCGTTCGAATTTAACGAAGAAATTCAGAATATTCCACATGTTTCTAGAAGCAACATGTACACATTTGAAGCATACCATAATTAAAATTCCACTTCCTATAACGAATCATTCGAAATTTAAGAACCTCTTCAATTTCATTGAGAGCTTCATGTTATAATGCAGTAATCTAAAATAATTGATAAAATCATTTAAATCGTACAATCCCATTGACTATAATATTAATATCATTCAATATTCGAAATCCACTTCAATTTTATTGAAAGCTTTCCAGGTTTTTGAAATTGGACATTTCAAGATTGTCGGTTATTGGGAAAACCATTGTTAAAAGGATATTCAAACGTCTGTACTTACTTTATGACAGCTTTCAACTGGATAACTTTTCTCAAAACTGATGATTTGCATTTGTCCGTTGTTTACAATGATATATCCAAAGGAAGAAGGGACTGTCTTGAAATCCAAAATCAGGGACTTTTAAAATGAAGTACCTTTATATGAATCATTTTGCCACTTGAAGGTTTTCAATACACATATTTTCTCTTTCAATCTCCATTTCGAACCTGCAAGAAACAAAAATTTACCTCTCAATTGATAACCGATTAGAGCAACCTTGTGTACAATGTAAACCCTATACAGATGATGAGCTATCTGACATTGAAATGAAGTGAATGAAAGAACACTAATTCCATACCTCTCATATCATAGCAAACATGCTTGAATAAATAAGGACATACCTCTTATTCTTCTTCGTTTGCAGCAAGTTCTTATTTGATGATGTCTATTTGGTGCTTAAGTCCATCTCTTTCTGGGTCGACCGATACTTCTTCTTCCTAGAGTTGATTTATCCCTGGCCTTCTTTACCATTCTGTCTTGCTCCATTCTTTCTATGTTAACGTTCCATTCTACCTTTCTGTTGTTTATCCACTCCTCGATTATCTCTACTGCATACAGATTTCTGATCTCATCCCTCCTTTCTGTGTCATACAGGGTTTTTCTCTGGAAATTCTACAAAGAATACCTCTAATTATTTCCTATAAATGGGACAATATACTCCATAAGTATCGTGATTATTTCTATGAATACGATAATAACTACTATTATTTACCTTAGCTGCGAGTCATGTTTAACTTCATAAGTATCTCTCTTCATTTAGAAAGTATTCAGTACATTATCAGGAATTCAAATCCAATCATTAAATATTATTGTGCACTTTATAAGAAACTTTTCCAACTGGCAGAAATACTTTGATCGTTTGCCCTTTGAAGGTTTTCAGTACAAATATCCTCGCTTTCAATATCCTTTTCGAACCTGAAAAAAAAAAATATCAGTTAATAATAACAACGAATGATGAAATAAATAGAGCAATCTTGTGTACAATGTGAACGCTATGCAGATGATGAGCTATCTGACATTACATATGAACAGGATAAGCCTAAAAGTTTCAGAATTGCCCTCGTAAGCTAAACAACTATCAGAAGAATAACTCGAAAGGAAGATTTGATTGACAAACTCTTCCAATTTCAACGTAGGAATTCAGTATATACCAAATCTCTCAAATCGATAAGTAATGATTTGCAGTTGGCCATTTACAAAGAACTATCTAGAAAAATACCTTTATATAGATCACTCGATATAAAGCTTTCCCAACTGGCAGGAAGACCTCCATCGTTAGCCCTTCTAAAGTTTTCAATAAACTTATTTTTTTCTCTTCTTCTTCTTATACCATAGCATGTATTCTTGAATAATATCAGAACATACCTCTCAACTCAGTCGTTTATCTGGAATTTTCAACAACCAGAATTCGTTTATGATTGCGAATTTCTTCCTTGGTTCACCTTAGGAACTTCATTCGAACCTTGTGTTTTCATCGTGTTGTAACTTTATATAGCTCATAGGTGTATGGATTCATCTGAAATGCAAATCTTCTTAAATTACAATGGTAATATCATGTTTTTCATGTAATAGTACACATAATAAATTTGTAGGTACCTACCTCTTTTACAATAAGAGCCTCGTAACTTTCTCGATTCATTCCATGGAACATCTAAGTATTGACTGGTACCCTCTGTATTTTTTTTAGAGCAAGGAAGTTCATTTGGTTCAAAAGCGAGTCAAATTCGTCAAACTAAACGGTACCTGTACAGACGAACATCAAATTAACCTGACATATTATATCGTATATATATTCTGTGGTTGAAGAACAACAAAAATTCTATGATTTCTTAAATTTTCATCTGAACGTAAATTATAAATTTTTCTTTAATATTTGAATACTTACAAATCGAATAAGATCATGAAATTGAACAAAATTATACTTTTATATATTATTAAAACGGGCCAAGAATTAAAGAAAGGTTATGTATGCTTAGGCAATTTTAGATGACTGTGACATTTGTGTTACAATTTAGACCTGGTGTTACGTTCGGTTTGAAGATAATATCGAGTATAACGGTTACAAATTGCGTTCGATGTTACGAAATGTAACTAATTTGGTTTAATAATGAAAATATGTTCGATTTTCCTGGAAAAATGTGGAAAATCGGTTATAAGGATTAAAATTATTGTAATAAACACTTTAATCTTGAGACGTGATACGATTTCATAGCGTAATCGATAAGATTTACCCGAAAATTCGTCGTTCAAACTTGTGAGTTGGGAAGGTGGTTCTTAGTTCTCATAAAAAGTAGAACGAAAAGTGTAAAAAAAGATGGTTTTATCGAAAAAACGTATCGAATAATGAATAAATATGATCTCAACTTACTTTTTAATATCACTTTCAGGTACGATCTATCTAAAAATATGGATATATTTCATGAAAAAATGAAATAGAGAGAGAGAGAGAGAGAATGTTCTTTATTGTCTAAGACAATGAGCTATTGACCTTTGGTCCTTCCGCTCGTGTACATTTTTTTAACACTTTGTATAAAAAAAAAAAAAAAAAAAATTAACAGTAATCGTAATTTACATAATCATTGTTCACTTATTTTAATGAAGTTAATTTATATTTGTACTTCGTAATTATCTTTCAGCTGTTGTATTATAGTTCCTCCTGGAAATCTTCTTGTTGTTTCTGCTGGTATGTTTTGATGGAAAAGTTGTAAAGTATCTGGTATTCCTTGCAGTTTTTTGAAAAAGTTGCAACTCAGTTTTTTTAACCTTGTTCTTATCGGTTCTATATTCGTTTTTTGGTAAAGCAGTTCATTTGGTGGATTGTGTAGCCTGTTGTTCGGGTGTCTAATGTGGGTTATACTCCTCAGAGCTGTTCTCTCTGCCACCTCCAAATTAGTTATCGCTGGTTTTCTGCAGTTGATATAAATAGGGTGTGCATACTCTAATATTGGTCTGCATATTGTTTTGTACACTTTTGCCGCATTATTATGGACAATCCTTGATTCCGGATTATTAGCTTGGAAAAATGTTTTGCTCTGGATATTGCTGTTTTTTCATTGCCTTGGTGTGTTGGTTGAAATTCATTTTGCTGTCAATGTTCACTCCTAAGTATTTTATAGTATCTACAGGTTGTTTCACTTGGTTGTTAATTGTGACAGTTGGAGAAGTGGCAGATATTCTGTGATTGAAGATGACATATTTAGACTTGGTTGGATTGGTTTTCAAGCGCCAGGTACGAAACCAGCTTTCGGTGTCATTCATTATTTCTTGTAAAATCTCTATACACTTTTTAAGGTTTTTCTCGTGGGCAATTAGTAGAGTATCATCTGCATATTGTAATAAATATTTTCTAAGATCTTTTTGTGTGAATATATCGCTGCAGTAAATGTTGTAAAGAAGCGGAGACAGTGGTGACCCTTGTGGTGTGCCCTGTTTTGGTGAAAATGTGACCGACGTTGATGTATTAACTCTTACTAGCAGTTTTCTTTCTTCTAGGATTCTTTGATTATTCTGATCAGGAATCTTGGTGTTTTCATAAGAAATAATTTATACAGAAGTCCCTTGTGCCATATGCTGTCGAAGGCTTTGTTGATGTCAAGACTGATAGCAGCAGTTTTGTATTTCTTCATTGTGGCGTTTTGTGTATTTGATATCAAGATGGTTAATGGATGTACGGTACTTTTTTTTTCTTGGAACCCAAACTGATGGTGTGGAATCTTATCTTTTATGTGTTGGTTCAACTTGGTCTTGATTATTTTTTCATATATTTTCCCTAATACTGGTAAGAGTGTAATAGGTCGATAGTTTTTTGCTTTAGATTGGTCTGTGTTTGTTTTAGGGATTGTTATTATTGTGCCCTTTTTCCATACCTCTGGGAATATTTCTTTGTTGAGACAGAACTCATAGATTTTTATCAGGTGTTCATGTACTTCCTCATTTAATTGTTTGATTATCTTCCATGAAATCGAGTCAAAGCCGGGTGCGCTATTTTTAGATTTGTTTATTATTTCAAAGTATGTTTCTTTATCGATTTTTTCTTTGTTTTCGTCCCTTTTTTCTGATCTGCTGAAATATTTTTGATACCATTGTTCTACTTTAGTTTCCTGGGCTTTGTCAAAATCATTATCCTTGTCATATCTGAATACCTTTTCATAATGCTTGGCAAATAGTTCGGCTTTCTCATTATCATTCGTGTACAGTTTGTCATTTTCTTCTAAGGTTGGTATTTTTCTGTTGTTTGTATTTGGAAAGCTTTTTGATTTCTTGGTAAAAATGTCTCCCTTTGGATTCGTTGACTTTTTGACATGCTTGTATCCATGTATGCTCCCTGTATTGGTGGATCATATTTTGTAGATTTTTATTATATTCATTAAGTTTTCGTTTAAAGTTGGGATTTTTATTTTGGCATATTCTCTGTACATCTTACGTTTATTTTTGATTAGTCGTATTATATATGCTGGTAATTCATGGACGAAAAATTTATGTTTCCTTGCTGGGGTATTCTTTTTTATGGAATTTGATAAGGCTTCGTTAAATGATTCAATGTATTCTTTGGTAATTTGCTGTTTCTCATTCTGCTTTATATAATCGATTATTTCTTCATTAACTTTTTTGGTATTGCATTTGTTATAATCAAGGGTTACATCTTCGGGTTCTTCTTGTGGTTTTTTTCCATATCCAGTTCAAATAGTATTGCCAGGTGATCAGAGCCCAAGTCTGGAAGGAGTTCTACTTTGGTAATATTATTTTCTAAGTTGGCCGTGTGTAATATAATATCTGGGGTGCTGTCTGGATTATTATCCATCAAGAAGGTGGGAGGTGTTGTTATTTTTTTGAATTGCTTGTTAAGTGTGAAATTGGATATTTGCTTTCTTTTGTTTGTTGACATTAAAATCACCTATTATGATCGCATATTTGTACTGCGACGCTTTTGTAAAAATGGTTTTCTTCTATTTTAGACCATGGATGGATATATATCAGAAATATGTGTAGCTTTTCGTCTTTAAATGGTATCGTAAAATGTATGACTTCGTTTTTAAAATGAAATATTTACAGTAAGGTTTATTTATTTGAATGAGTATATCAACATTAAGGTTTTAACACGTTAACTGCGATGTCAGTCACCGGTGCCTGACAAACTCACTCTTTGGTCAGGCCGTGTCAGCTACCGGTGACTGACAAAAACATACACATTCCAAACGATATCTGTACGCCAGCAGGCACTTTTACAGTGTTGTTCTCTATCAGAGGTGACTGACATGGCTCCAACCAAGATATATTCTACATGGCCTGCTAATTTTTTGCCTATGGCATAACTTATAGAATATTTTTCGCATGTTATGGAATAAAACACAATATTATTCATAAAATGCTCTTTACTGTTTATTGAAATAGTCACAAATAGCCAATAAAAGAAGTATTGAGTTAAAACAACATTATTGAATAAGTAAAAGGTATTGAAATTATTATTTATGTCGCAAATTGACACATTTTAGGCAGAAATGGTTCATTTGGGCATTGGAAGCCATTGACCAGAGTCACAAATAGCTATAAATTGTAACATTATATTGAAAGAAAAAAAGACATTGAAAATGATTGTTCATGCTCAAAATTGACACAAGGCAAGGTCAACAGCTTTGAAACAGCTGTGCCTGACAAAATGACTGACATGGCCCAATGACTATAAATTCAACCATTCAAGCCGTGTCAGGCACAGGAGCCTGACAGATTTTTTTTGTGAAATTTTCTCAAGAAAATACAAAAAAAACCTTTTTGGTAAATAACTAATTCATTTCAATGCATTTTGAATCAGTTTGGAGAAATTTGGGTTTGAAGGATTCAGGAAAAGTGAGTTGGCAGTTAACGTGTTAAGAAATAGCTTTAAAAAAATATTTAAATAGTTGAATAAAATTCGAATAGAAGAAAACCATAGATTAGATTTACCTCATTCTAAATCAAATTAAAAAAAATAATTATTATATGAAAAACTACACTAAATTGTAACCTGGATTCCTCTCGAGTGGCTCATATCGGAATTATTAACATAAGTTCGTTAACACAAAGATTTGTATGCATTTTACTAAATACAGATTCGTGAACATTGGCCAAAAACCTAGATAGGAAAATTAAAGACAAAGAAAGAAGCAATAGGGTCGACAAAGTTGTTAGAGCAACAAATTCGTTGATATGAATGCATATTAATGGTTTATTTGAAAAATTCATTCAAAAGTTACATAAAAAGAATGACGATTTCATTAATCAACGTGATTGGAATTATAAAAAATATACCTTCATATTTAAAAAGACATAACTTAGTGCTGTTATTATTTGTAACCAATTTGTAGATTATTGAATGAAGAATTATCAATAGAAAATTAATGTGTATATTGTACTGTCACCTATATTCGTGAATCTACGACTGACATGATCAATAATTCATTCCAGACATCATGAAGAAGAAATCTAAATAAATATTCGAATCTTAAAAGTTTCACATTTTGACTGGCCTAATACTGGATTAATTATTTTGAATGAATTATCAATAAACTTGAAGAAAAATAGTTATGTTTATTAAATTCAATTAGCTGTCATGAATTATTTTTAGTATAAATGTCTTTTGAAATTTCATCAGTTTACCTTGATTTTAAGATTTATCTACTATCACCATTACGGCGTTCCATTTGCGAGCCCGAAAACGCAACGTTAAGTTGATTATGTTAAAAACAGGAGAACCAAGATAAATGCCTATTTGTTTGCATGCATGTAAGATCCATTCGAAAGATGAATGTTATTCATTTGCTAGAAAGATGGGTGAAAATTTTGGCTTTCAATAAGGAGTTCGTCACAGATAATACCAGTAGTCTTATACCGTTGAATAATTCATCCTTTGAATTTGAATTTCGAAGAAGTATAACCGGTACGCCTACTTTAAGGAGTTCGTGATGGGGCATTCCACTGGGTGTTATACTGCTCAGATATTCCAACTGATAGTTTGCTGTTTCATCAGCATCTCTTGAGGTCACTGTGTCGTTGCTATGGAAAGAGATGATCCTTTAAAACGGCTGACTTGTAATTTTGAAGAACCTGCTGCAATCCGTCAGATAATTTAAAGAATGGTGCTTAATTTCCTAATTCAACCTGCTCATCTATATTGTTTGTTCCGTTGATTATCAGATGAAATCCATAATTGTTAATTTCTTCTATACCTTTTGTAGCACTCCATATTCAACCTTCTGGACCTGAAAAAAAAAATTAATTACTATCTAATTATTAGAAAGTAAAAATTACTCAATTTTATTTTATCGATAACATTTTGATCAAAACTGGCGCAATTCAAATTAATAGTTTCGTATAATGATAACTTTCAATCAATGTAACATTTTCTTATGCTGAGATGATAAAATAAAATGAAGCTTCTTGTTATAATGCAGTAATCTGAAATAAATGATAAATTTATACAAACACCTGTATATTGGGTGTCCCAAAGTGAGTGGCCTATTAGATTATTATTTTCATTATTATGATTATTTTTTTGTCCATCCTGTATAATTGACAACTATAATTCAAAAGCAGTGACATAGATAAAGTCAATATCTAATAACTTGCTAAAGGATACAAAAAATCGCTAAAAACTCCTAGAAGTATACATTTTCAGCTTTGTGACTGTTAAGACATTTGATCAGAAGGATTAGTAGAACATCATATCCAATTTTCAGCCAAATCCACCGGGAGCCAATTCCCATAATACGTAAGCCATAATGGATACAAAAAATCACTAAAAACTCCTAGAAGTATGCATTTTTCAGCTTTGTGACTGTTAAGACATTTGATCAGAAGGATTAGTAGCACATCATATCCAATTTTCAGCCAAATCGACCGGGAGCCAATTCCTATACAAAATGTGCGGGGTCCTTTCTGACTTAAATCTCAAATATTGATCAAACTGGAGTAATTTTTGAAACACACCAATTTGATCTAGTAGGCCACTCACCTTGGGACACCTGCAGTGGCGCAGCCAGGATTTTGTTTTGAGGGGGGCTGAACTGAACAATTCTTGATGATACAACAGATACAAAAGTTGCAAAAAAATGAACTCAGAAAAAATTGAAACTGTTAAAATCTTTGGGGGGGCTGCAGACCCAAAGCCCCCCGCCCTAGCTGCGCCAGTGGACACCTGATATATCTGAAACTACAATCCCATTTTTTATGGTAAATCATTCAGAATTCGAAAGCCCCTTCAATTTCATTGAAAAATTTATGTTAAAGACCGCTCGTAATCCCAATAATTTTCAAAAGAAAAGCTTGAAAAATTATTTCCAGGTTTTTGAAATAAGGCATTTCAACGTTGTCAGTTAAAAGGATAATCAAACGTCTATACTTACTTTTTGATAGCTTTCCACTTATTCTAAATAAGTAATGATTTATATTTGTCTGCTGTTTACAAATATCTATCCGAAGGCAGAAGAGACTATCTTGAAATCCAAAATTAGGGGAATGCACTCGATATAAAGTAACTGGCAAGAAGACCTCCATCGTCAGCCCTTCCAAAGTTTTCAATTAACTTATTTTTTTCTTCTTCTGCTTTTCGAATCTGCAAGAAATATCAATTATCAATAACAATTAATTAAATAGGTGAGTTTTCAAACATCTACCTCTCTTGTTGAATAAGAATAATTAAAAAGCCAACTAACTGCCAGATTCAAAACTCAGATCCGCTGAATGAAATGGTAAAATCAAACTGAAATTACAATGTTAATGGAAAAAGAAAGAATACATGTACTGAAATCCCTCGTTCGAATTTAACGAAGAAATTCAGAATATTCCACATGTTTCTAGAAGCAACATGTACACATTTGAAGCATACCATAATTAAAATTCCACTTCCTATAACGAATCATTCGAAATTTAAGAACCTCTTCAATTTCATTGAGAGCTTCATGTTATAATGCAGTAATCTAAAATAATTGATAAAATCATTTAAATCGTACAATCCCATTGACTATAATATTAATATCATTCAATATTCGAAATCCACTTCAATTTTATTGAAAGCTTTCCAGGTTTTTGAAATTGGACATTTCAAGATTGTCGGTTATTGGGAAAACCATTGTTAAAAGGATATTCAAACGTCTGTACTTACTTTATGACAGCTTTCAACTGGATAACTTTTCTCAAAAGTGATGATTTGCATTTGTCCGTTGTTTACAATGATATATCCAAAGGAAGAAGGGACTGTCTTGAAATCCAAAATCAGGGACTTTTAAAATGAAGTATGAATCATTTTGCCACTTGAAGGTTTTCAATACACATATTTTCTCTTTCAATCTCCATTTCGAACCTGCAAGAAACAAAAATTTACCTCTCAATTGATAACCGATTAGAGCAACCTTGTGTACAATGTAAACCCTATACAGATGATGAGCTATCTGACATTGAAATGAAGTGAATGAAAGAACACTAATTCCATACCTCTCATATCATAGCAAACATGCTTGAATAAATAAGGACATACCTCTTATTCTTCTTCGTTTGCAGCAAGTTCTTATTTGATGATGTCTATTTGGTGCTTAAGTCCATCTCTTTCTGGGTCGACCGATACTTCTTCTTCCTAGAGTTGATTTATCCCTGGCCTTCTTTACCATTCTGTCTTGCTCCATTCTTTCTATGTTAACGTTCCATTCTACCTTTCTGTTGTTTATCCACTCCTCGATTATCTCTACTGCATACAGATTTCTGATCTCATCCCTCCTTTCTGTGTCATACAGGGTTTTTCTCTGGAAATTCTACAAAGAATACCTCTAATTATTTCCTATAAATGGGACAATATACTCCATAAGTATCGTGATTATTTCTATGAATACAATAGTGATGTTCTTTCGAACTGAACGAAGTGATTTATATAACTTCAATCAGAAAGATCAGTTGAAGCGATCGTTCTTTCGTTTTCAATCAGTTCCCCCTTCCACAACTCTAAAGTGATTGCAAGTGATTATTCTAATCGCGGAATAAGTTCCATCAGTTCAATCAGTACGAAAGAACACTACTAATAATAACTACTATTATTTACCTTAGCTGCGAGTCATGTTTAACTTCATAAGTATCTCTCTTCATTTAGAAAGTATTCAGTACATTATCAGGAATTCAAATCCAATCATTAAATATTATTGTGCACTTTATAAGAAACTTTTCCAACTGGCAGAAATACTTTGATCGTTTGCCCTTTGAAGGTTTTCAGTACAAATATCCTCGCTTTCAATATCCTTTTCGAACCTGAAAAAAAAAATATCAGTTAATAATAACAACGAATGATGAAATAAATAGAGCAATCTTGTGTACAATGTGAACGCTATGCAGATGATGAGCTATCTGACATTACATATGAACAGGATAAGCCTAAAAGTTTTCAGAATTGCCCTTCGTAAGCTAAACAACTATCAGAAGAAATAACTCGAAAGGAAGATTTGATTGACAAACTCTTCCAATTTCAACGTAGGAATTCAGTATATACCAAATCTCTCAAATCGATAAGTAATGATTTGCAGTTGGCCATTTACAAAGAACTATCTAGAAAAATACCTTTATATAGATCACTCGATATAAAGCTTTCCCAACTGGCAGGAAGACCTCCATCGTTAGCCCTTCTAAAGTTTTCAATAAACTTATTTTTTTCTCTTCTTCTTCTTATACCATAGCATGTATTCTTGAATAATATCAGAACATACCTCTCAACTCAGTCGTTTATCTGGAATTTTCAACAACCAGAATTCGTTTATGATTGCGAATTTCTTCCTTGGTTCACCTTAGGAACTTCATTCGAACCTTGTGTTTTCATCGTGTTGTAACTTTATATAGCTCATAGGTGTATGGATTCATCTGAAATGCAAATCTTCTTAAATTACAATGGTAATATCATGTTTTTCATGTAATAGTACACATAATAAATTTGTAGGTACCTACCTCTTTTACAATAAGAGCCTCGTAACTTTCTCGATTCATTCCATGGAACATCTAAGTATTGACTGGTACCCTCTGTATTTCTTTTTAGAGCAAGGAAGTTCATTTGGTTCAAAAGCGAGTCAAATTCGTCAAACTAAACGGTACCTGTACAGTACAGACGAACATCAAATATTCAAATTAACCTGACATATTATATCGTATATATATTCTGTGGTTGAAGAACAACAAAAATTCTATGATTTCTTAAATTTTCATCTGAACGTAAATTATAAATTTTTCTTTAATATTTGAATACTTACAAATCGAATAAGATCATGAAATTGAACAAAATTATACATTTTATATATTATTAAAACGGGCCAAGAATTAAAGAAAGGTTATGTATGCGCAATTCGCGCCGGTTGACAGCCCAAGGGCAAATTATCATGGCTGCCGACTGCCGTGAAGATAATAAACAATTAATAAAATCGTCGATTTCGACCAAACGAAGGCTTTATTTTGCAGGATACTTTCAGGAAATGATAAATAAAACATTTCCAGCGAGTATTGATTGAGAAAATAGAGGAAAATTGGCTAGAACTATGCTTAACCTCCCTAACCTGACTGAAACTTTGGATTTTTTTTTGAAAAAACTAAAAGGATTGCAGACTTCTCGTTATCATTTTCGTAATCTGGGACCCAAACTTAGTGAGTACAATTTTTTTCACAATTCCAACACGATTCTTTTAGAACTACATAATTACCCTGTTTTATACATCAATTATTTTCCATCAATTATAATATGTATTGAATATTATCTGTACATCTTTGATATAGCTATTTTCCCGCTAAATTACCAACTATTGAATAATAAGTTCATTTCTTTAAAATACATCTATGAAAATTGATAATAGATTTATAAATTTCACCTTGGAAAAAAATACTATTTAATTCCTGTTATTACTCATAATAATTATTTCTTTCATTCGTTTCGAGATTATTCGCATATGATAATTTGTTTAAATTTTAAATATTAATCCATTTAGTATAGAACTCATTGAAAAATCTGATTCTACCATAATAATTGAATAAATTTTGATCGTATTAAATCATGAATTAATGAGAGAAAATTGATTCATCCTCCTTTGAATAATAGTAATTGTTTTCAATATTATTATTATTATTTTGCAAAATACCATTTTTTTTTGTTCCTCTTGGCAAATTTCCCTCAAGTCCATTTGAGATCATTCCCACTATGGCTAACTTGGTTGTACAGATCACAAAAGTTCATTACAGAAAATACATTCATTCTTCTTTTGATTATGTTACACATTATATATATGGATTTTCAGATATTTATCATCATGCCTAAAAAAAGCAAAAGTAAGGGCTGGACCTACAGTAAGCAGGTGAAGGCAAATAAAAAAGCAGCACAAACAAAAATACAAGGTAACTTTCACATATTATCATCATATACTTATCAGATCTGCGTTTTACTACGGAACGTTGAATAATATCACATAAAGAATTTGATATTTTCAAATTTAATAATTATTCAATAAAAAATCGTTCAAGTTAATATTTTCACAATCTTTGCCTATAAAATTATCAAATATCACACCAATATAACTAACTTAGTGATAGATAAAATTAACAATTATATATTAACATTTTCAAAGTTTCAAGTTCAATTCATCAATAAATTTTTGCAGACAGAGTAAATCAGATTATTTTCCTTTAGATACTGCCCTGAAATTGATATTAATGCAAAGAAGCAATACACAATAGTTCAACATTCAAAACGATATTTTATTCATATATGGATAGTAGGGGCGTTCGGCATCGACATCGGACGTGTCGGATCGATCTGAACCGTTCGTTTATTACATCCGGATTGAGGGGAATACACATCTGTACCGTTCGTCATAAAAATCAGAGCAATCGGACGTCGATCTTTTCGCTCGGTCTATTTCGACGGAGCAAAGCGATTTTATCCATAGAGTTTTATGTTTTTTATATTTTTTTTTGTTTTATGTTGAGTTTCCTGATCCGACAACCGATAGATTGAAAAATTCTAACAGTTTTATTCTTCTGTTTTCATTTATTCATTAAAAACTCAATTAATTCATAAAAATTTTTCAATATAGCTATCGTAGTTATAAATGGGCAGGAGGAGATATTGCATTCCCGTTTCTTTTTCGTGTAATTAATCAATTAATTGTTCAGGATCTTTCGGTACAACTATCGCCAACAACGACCAGAAGGGGATATTGCATTACTCGTTTCTTTTGCATTCAGTGCCTTTGCATCTACTTATTTAATTGAGATTTTATGGAAGAGCTACTAAAAGGGTGAAAGTATCGTTAAAAGATGAGCATATTTCCCAAAATAGTGATCTTTGAAATTTCATAATCTATAAAAGTAGAATAGAGCAGTATGTTCTGTGGCAGATGCTCTGTACCGTTCGTTTATTCCCAGATATTTCAGATTTATCTGTACGATCTGTGGTCACGTGACTAAAAAATCCGTCCGCTCGCGGAGGTCAATGCCGAACGCCCCTACTATTGAATTTTGCTATTTTAATTGAATTAAGTAAAAATGAGGAAAAAATTATAACAGGTAATCTATTTTCCAAATAATGTATTCTATTTATTTTTTCAATTCAAGTATAATAATAGCGATTTCAATATTTAATCATTCAAATCACAAATTTGTCCAATACATTATCACCTGTAACATTGATAATATTGTAAATGAATATATATATATTTCATATATTCACTTTATTATATTCATATATATGAACGTGTTTGAATTTATTTGTTGGGTGTCTAGGTTATAGTTGAAAAACGTAAAATAATTTATTCATACAAACGTTTCGGTGCATCTGCCTTCTTCAGTGTAAAATACATCATAATGGACTAAAAACATTAATTGTCATCTTGGTTGACTCGACAAAACCTAATCAACCAAGATGACAATTAATGTTTTTAGTCCATTATTATGTATTTTACACTGAAGAAGGCAGATGCGCCGAAACGTTTGTATGATTAAATTATTTCACGTTTTTTAACTGTAACCTAGACACCCAACAAATAAATTCAAACACGTTGATATAGGTAAAAATGAATTCAAATATTCATATATAGATATACCTTTTTCTTCATATTGATAATGAATGAAAAGTATTGAAATTTTACATTTAGACATTTGAAATATAATTCGTTGGTATATAACAATTGATAATTCAAATTCCTTTATTCAATTTATATCTCAATAATAAAATGAATGTTTTTCATTATAGATGCAGACCAAGATGAGGAATTCACAACCCAGAGTGGAATATCAGGTAATTCTATGAAAATACTTCTTTATATTAATTCATCTATATGACTGTATATCTTAATTTTCATTGGCAAGAGTCGAGTTGAGAACGTATATCATAAACCAATAAAAAAAAGTATTTTTATAGGACTCCAAATATATCTATTTTACAACGCTTTATTTCAATATTGAAATAAAATTGATTTTTTAGAATTAAAGATTGAATTATGAATCTTTTCATTTATCAAAATGACACATTGAATCCGCCAAAACTTCACAATCCTGTACAATCCTTAAATACCTTTTCAAAATTCATATCATTAATCCATATCACATATCAAAGTCTCAAACTTAATATTAAGGATTACAAAATAAAATGAGAAAATTTCGAAAACCATTCATTATTACCCTGAAAAATTTTTAAATTCATTAGCAAATTAGTATCGCACACCTTAAAAATAAATCAACATAATGTTTGTACCAAAGAAAAGTGATCCCTTAACAAAAATGATAAAAAACATTCGTTTTTTTATCGTTTATATTCATAATGAATTAAAAACATAATTCATATCAATACCTAGATCAAAATCCATACCGAAAACAACTTTATTAATAATTTCCAAAAACTACTCATATGTAAAGTGGCACTAAGCGAAATGTGAACGATTTTTTTTCTTTCTGTAAATTGGACTTTATTAACCATGTAACGTGCTTTCAAAAAATTCGTGGTCAAGTAAGTTGTGGATATAAATATAATTAAATCTGGCACATAGACATAGAGAAATGGACCGAGCAATCCCTATTCATCATCATAGATAACTGAAAATGAGAAGAGATGAAACCAGCAGTTGTCTTTTTCATGTTACCACAGATCCATAAAAAAGGGGACAGGTAATAACATAGAGAAATGGACCGAGCAATCCCTATTCATCATCATAGATAACTGAAAATGAGAAAGAGATGAAACCAGTAGTGTCTTTTTTTCATGTTACCACAGATCCATAAAAAGGGACAGGTAATGGTCGCGATATCACTCTCTTCTCTTATTAGTGACACTTTCAAGTGGTTATTGCTCAGTTCATTCTCTATGTCTTTGATTTCGCAGTAATTAACAAAAAACGTCAAGATAAATCCATAGTATAAAACTTTTTTAGGCCAAGCCTATAAATTGATAGCTTTTTTCATTGAAAGAACTGGTACGCATCAGAATTGCCTCAGTGCAATTTTATTTTGTGTTCCATTGATACAAAGAACATAAAAAATTGTACTCGGGTCGTACTGGGACATTTCTGGTGAGCACCAGTTCTTCCGATGGAAAACGCTATAGATCAACTAAAGAAGGCTTATAGGCTCTGTCAAATCTTCCGGTTATCGTCAGTGTATATAAAAATTATATGATAAAACCTTCAATCATTAAATTAACAATCGATCGAATCAAAACGAAGAATTTTATATCTAACAGATAGTTATTGGACACTAAAAAAATTAAAAAAAAACATGCTGTTAAAAGCATATCAATTTAATGAAAATTATATTGATATATTTAGTAATCAAGTTTTATTTCTAGAATTGAGATTGGATAGAAATCAAAATTTTGGAATTTCTTCTAACATTGATTGCAGCAATATAGATTTCAACAAACTATTCATTTGTGTATAATTATTATAATACGTAATACTTAACAATGAAACGTTTTCGAAAATTTCAATTTCGCTTTTTTTATTTGATTATTCCATTAGTAAAAGATATTTAATATTAGAATCAAACCATTCATTTGTGATGTTTTTACAATTAGGTAGGTAGGCAACCAAAATTTCACATAAGGATATTTAAGTTTGCATAGAATTCTAAATCTCAATTATTTCTAATTCATTAATGCCCAAACAAAATTATATTCACATAATCTACAGCTATTTCGTACAATCGTATTACATGACTTTATTAATTTCGAAATCCTGATTATAAATATCTAAAATCAAATCTAATGATTATTAGGTGGAATCTTCTTATGAGAAATGGTCTTATATTTTTATTATTAAGAATACAAGAAAGAAGAGTTGAGGTGGATACCTATTCATTGAAATAATTGGAATGACTAACTTTAATTATTATTCCATCGATAGGCTTTCGGAGATTCTTCATAGACATATTTTTTTCGTATCAGTCCAAATTTGGACATTTTTCATTATTACAAATTATAATCGTTCATTCTAATACATATGGTGAAATCCTTTTTACGAATAAGTGTTTTCGTGGTTTTTTGGCAATCAATCAGAATAACTGATAATACAATGTGTTGTATTGCACCATTAGAGAATATTTTCAATATTAAACCTATAATTTTCATTGCCGACATTTCTTTCAATTACACTTTCACCAAAAAAACAAACTAAGATTAGGTACATCGATTAGATTTAATTGTTTATTTTTAGGATTCAAAATCTGATAAAAAAAAAAGATTATTATTGCAACAAAATTAATCACAATTTTTCATTTGTCAAGATATGTCCCATATAATTATTTTTTAATAACATTATAACTGTTTTGATTCAAAAATTCCTCAGTAAAAAGTATTCCCTGTTCGAATCGAGAATAGAGTTCGTTGGTATTATCATTGGTTTAAACAATGGTATTATTTGTAATTATTCCTATAAGTAAAAAGACAACCAAAGTAAAGTTTCATCATGAGGATATTTATATTTGGATAGAATTCTAAATTGTCATTATGATTTTGAATTTCACACATATTATATTCTATAGTAATTTTATACAATCGTTAAATACATGACTTCATTTTTTCGAAATCAATGATAATTCATAATCTACAATCAAATCGAATGAAATATTATTTCAATCAATAATTCATTTTATAATATTCGAAATATTCCTATTATCAAGTAGGCAACTAAAGTTTATCATGAGGGTATTTATGTTTGCATAACATTAAAATCGCAACTTTTCTACAATTCATTATTATTATAATATTAAATTTCATTCTATATTCTCCATTGAATGAATTTAACAATCGTAACATGACTTTATTCATTTCAAAATCAAATCGAATAATAAATTATTTTGGTGGAATATTTCTTACGAGAAAGGGTCTTATATGTATTAGAAATAAATTTATTTGATTTTTATTCCATCGATAGTAGTTAATCAGAGATTCGTAAGGAGAATATGTTTTTTATAACAAGCATTATTTCAAATCAAATAATTAATTTTGTAACATTCACAAATATTCCTATAACTACATAGGCAACTAAAGTTTATCATAAAATTATTATGTTTTGCATGTTATTCTAAATCGCAACTTTTCTTCAATTCATTGTTATTATGATATTATATTCGACACTTTATTCACAAATAATTTCATACAATCGTATAAATGACTTTGTTTATTTCAAAATCAATGATTATTCATGTTCTACAATCAAATCGAATAAATTATTTTGGTGGGGATATTTCTCACGAGAAAGGGTGTTATATGTATTCAAAATGAATTATTTTGATTGTAATTCCATTGATAGTTAATCAGAGATTAAGGAAGGAGAATAATATAATTTTCATAACAGACATGTTTCATCATTTCAAATCAAAAAAAAATTCATTCGTAATATTCGCAATATTCCTATAGCTAGATATGCAACTAAAGTTTATCATGAGGGCATTTATGTTTGCATAGCGTTTTAAATCCAATTTTTTCAATTCATCATTGATACCATATTATAATTCACATTGTCTTATACAAACTATTGATAAAATCGTATAACATGACTTGCTTATTTCAAAAGACATGATTATAAATATTCTACATTTCAAACCGAACAAATTATTCTGGTGAAATTTTACTTACCAACGAAAAGTTATATAGAAAAGGTATTATACATGATAATTTGACATTTTTCATTATTTCAAATTAAAGTGTCCATACAAATACATATCATTCGAATTTTTTTGGAAACTAATTATAATAATATTTTTATGATCAAATGAAAAAATTGTAAGTTGAAAATTTATATTTAATCAAACTAAAACTATATTTAATAACAAAAAAGTAGTTCAACTAAGAGATAACCAAAGTAACGAAGGGAGAATAATAGAGAATAATAACTATTTTGCATCAGTGCGAGCTTGACAACATATCACATATCAATCAATTGGACCCCTATTCTGATATTTATGTAATTATTAAATGAATATTATTTTTAGATTCACTTGAACCCCAAATAAAAAAAA
>JACDNR010000081.1:0-45954 GCA_013421045.1 Propylea japonica | reverse complement strand
ATTTATTTATTTATTTATTTATTTAGAAATAATACATCCAACAGACCGAAGTCCAATTACAGGTGTATACAAAAATTTTGTTATCCCAAACTTAATACGCACATTAATTACAAACCAAAATAACATAATCTTAAATACAAACAAAAACTAATTCTGCAGAACACTCGACACTGAGCGAATAAACATTGGCAAAGACAAAAAAAATATATCAACATCACTGAGGCTATTATAACTCCTACACATTGTAGTAAGCGGACAAAAAAAATGGTGCTGAGTGTTTGGTACATTAAGATGAAAAGTTACAGGCGATCTTGACGCAAAACGAGGAACATGAAAGAGTACTGAGGAAAGTAGAAGCGATGAATCAATCCGGTTATTAAGTAATTTATATATAAACACTAAATCATTAATCTCGCGTACCTTTCTGAGTGAACTGAATCCAAACTCATCCAAAAGAGAATTATAATTATAATTTCGGGCCGGATAAAAGCCATGCTTTCTCAGAAAGGTGAATTTAAGAAATTTCCTCTGCACTCTCTCAATACAAGCTATGTACTTTGCCTGACAAGGATTCCACACTGAACTACAATAATTCAACTTACTTCTAACCAATGAGCAATAAACAGAAGAAATTGCCTCTAAGGATGAAAACTCTCTACAATTACGAATAACAAAACCTAAAGTTTTCATGGCGCTAGCTGTTATGCTTTCTATATGCACAGAGAAGGTCAATTTTTGATCGAAAGTAACCCCCAAGTCCTTGAATTCACTAACCCTAGTTAAAAGTTGGTTATTTACTTTATAATCAAAGACTATTAGTGACGCCTTCCTTGCAAATGACATGGTTTTGCACTTATCAATATTCAAAAAAAGTTCATTATCAACACACCATTTATGTAATCTATTGAGATCACTCTGCAGTAGAAGGCAGTCAAGAAAGTTCTTTATCCTTCTGTATAATTTGAGATCATCAGCAAACAGGAGTTTCTCGGAAAAAATAATATCTGAGATGTCGTTTATAAATAAAAGAAACAACAGTGGTCCCAAATTCGAACCCTGTGGAACTCCAGAGGTGGCTGTAAACAAGAACGACCTCACACCCTCATATTCAACAAATTGCACACGATCACACAAATAAGACTCCAAGAGAGCGATTATGTCAACCGAAATTCCGAAATGGTAGAGCTTTCTCAGAAGTTGTCTATGCGGCACACGATCAAAGGCCTTGCTGAAGTCCGTATATACAACATCAACCTGATCTCGATCATCGAGTGACTCAGAAACATATTGGGTGAAAATACACAGATTCGATGCAGTACTGCGAGATCGGACAAACCCATGTTGATATTCCGACAACGACGTTCGAACATGGTTATAAATGATATCGGACAAAATTATCTCAATGAGTTTTGAAAAAACAGATATCAGGGCGATCGGTCTATAGTTTGCCACATCCGAGGCCTTTCCCGATTTTAAGACTGGAGAAATACGCGACACCTTCCAATATCCGGGAATGTTCCCGACCGTATCATTAAATTATATATTATACACAATGGGCGCACGAAAAGTTCAATATGTGATTTGACCAGTATTACCGGAACACCATCTGGTCCCAATGTATATTTATTTTTAAGTTTTCTGGATGCAGATAGAACCATGTCATGAGTTATTTCATTGAGGGTCAGAAGACGGCCGGTATCTGATATAGTCTCAGTCCGGTTACAGCAATTCGACAATGAAGCACCGCTGGTATATACGCTTTTAAAATTCATCGCAAATGCATTGACGATTGCCTCAGGAGTTGACAAAGTTTCATCATCAAACTTCACTCGACCAGGTATCCGGGACCTGTTTCTCTTAGAATTCACATAACTCCAAAAATTACGGGGATCTCTTTTAAGATTAGTTTCCGACCTCTGTATATATTCTCTATAGGAAGACTGTATAGTACTCTTGACTGAACGCCTCAAACATTTTAAACGTTCAAGATAAAAAAGTAATTTATGTTTTCTATACATTTTCAAATAATGATTTTTAATTCTGATTTTTTGAATCAAATCTTTAGAATACCATACCGGAAACTTACGAGAGCAGCAGCTCTTTAAAGGAACACATTTCAATATAACATCCTGAATAACATTGTTGAAAATAGTACTAGCATCATTAACATTTTTAACATTACCCATGTGTCGATGCCAATCAATTTCACCAAGAAGCAAACAAAATTTGTGGGAATCCATTTTTTTAAAGTCATAACGTTTCGCACGAGAAGAAAAATTCTCTACAATAGATAGAAAAGGTGAAACGCGCACAATAAGACCCGGATGATGTAGATCAATCGGCACTAGTGGATCATCATCGAGTTGTACTTCACAGGTCACTTCCGAACTTACGACAACCAAATCAAGCAATCTATTATTATGGTTTTTGACTCCATTGCACTGTTTCATATCACAAAAATCTAAAAAACTGTTAAAACGCCTGGTTAAACTGGTATGGTGATTACATTCATAGAAGTTCTGGAGCTCAGGAATATTGAAATCGCCTAAAACTATCACACTGCCAAGATCATGCTTTCCCTCTAGGAACTCGAGAAATTCGTCATACTCATCGAATGAAATACTTGGTGGAATGTAGACTAATATGATAGTCATACATAAATGATTAGATCCCGAAATCTTAACCACTATAATATCTACTTTGTCAACGGGACAGTCTATTTCACATTCTTCAGAGGTATACTTATCCGCATCAACCGCCAACAATACCCCTCCCCCACGAATCCCAGTACTACGGTCCTTACGATAAACTGCATAATTTTGAGGAAACAGTTCACTATCCAATACACCACTATTCAACCAACTTTCGCTGATAGCCACAACACCGCGACCACCGGCCAGTAAATTTTTCAGGAAAATATGCGTCTTAGTATTCAATCCTCTACAGTTCTGATAATAAATATCAAGTTCATTAATGCTTGTGTTTTTACTTAATTGACTGTTGGACGAGTTTGCAGGTTTTTTTTCTTAACGATCGATGGGTGTCCATTTCGATACTTTATCATGATGTCATCTTCCCCATTTTCTTTACGATCCACCAATTCCTGACGAAGTGTAGCAAAATAATTACGCTGTGTAACGGTCAGGTCAGGTTTGACATAGATATTCTTGAATTTATCAATACTCTGCAATTTTTTGTTATTTCTTATAAGCATCGATACATCCGCTTTGTTCGGCAGAGAAAATTTCACAGGCCTAGACTTTCCCTGAAGCGGCTTACCTAACCTGTGCATTTCAGGGTTGTTTATATTGGCACCAGGAATAACAGATGTAACGATCTGATGCACCATCTCAGTGGGATCACCCTCCTCTTCCGGGATTCCAAAAACGATAACATTATTTTCCCGGCGCTTTATTTCATTGATTTCCTCAATTATCTGAACGGTATTCATGGAATCCCCTGGCGCGGTCTTCCTCTCAAGCTGGTCAATTTTATTATTAAGCGTTTTTATCTCCTCCTCATGACTCATCTTCATATCACGCATATCATTATTCAGAGAATCCACTTTCTCCTCAAGAGCACGCAGTCTCTCACCCAAAACATTTAATATTCCAGATGACAGACTATCAGCCAATGTTTTGATAAACTCCCCATCTGCACATATTTTCTTTATCATCGCTTCAGCGACAATTCTCACCTCATTCATTTGTTCTCTCGTTAATGGCATTTTAATGAGAAAGAATAACAAATCGTTCAATACAAAAATTCCCCCAAATGAAGGGACAATACAGTAATGTCACAGGTGCGGGAGATAGATCACAATTATTCTTGGTATCAATTGTTAATTTTAGTCAATTTATTCGTTTCGGCTGATGAACAAGAATTAGAATTAGAATTTATTTGAAATGGATTTCTGCTGCAGCTAATTCAAAGCTTTTTGAAAAGGTTTAGTGAGAATTTTAGGATTTTTCAATAGAAGTGAATCTATGCCAATAAAGTGTAGTTAGAGAACCTTCTTCTGCCTTTTCCATGGTATTTTTTTTTAGAAATCCACCTCCCTTCCAAGATACAGCTTTTGGAAGGCGATGACGAGTTAACAGTTTTTAATTTTTTTCAGGAGTCCTAAAAAACACTGAGTCATAAACTATACATATTATTCATTAAGTAGATCTTACTTACACAATTTGTTTTAATCTCAAAACTTTACTATTAGGGGTTGAAAATTACAACTCCTTATGATTTTCCTTCAAAAATTGTTTTCGTGGGATAGATTTTCGAAAAATAAAATTCTCTTATAGTTTTTCATTTAATTCTGGAGAAAAATAGTTCCTTGCAAAATTTCTATACAGTCTATACTTTTTTCAGGAAAATAAAAACTTACAAGCAAAATATGATCATTGTTCATTCCATTTCATCCTATGTTCCATATAATGAATATTCTAAGATGTTGCTTATGCTCAAAATTGGTTTTGTCAATTATGCTTATTTATCGAAAGAAAGTTCTATTTGGGAAATTAAAATATTAAGGTTGATTTGCAGAATTTTTATTTTAAGAGCAGTTCTGCATTTCAAAAATTTTCTGAGTGAATCACAAACTGTATCATTCAGTCATGGTTATTATAAAAGACATGGTTACTTGATTAGGTCCTCTGTTCACAGAACTTCTTCATTTGAGAAGTCTCCGATTTACACAGCAGTAACTTTTTTTTAAAAATTACCCATATCAATTATAGAATTTTCAATTAAAAAATTCAAACTGAGAGTGAGAAAATTTCATTCATCAAGAGCTTTTTATTCTGTGCAGGAATTCTTGGTAGGACTTTTCAAAGATAATGATTTCGAGTGACATGCTATTTCGAAGTCTGATTTGTATTTGTTTGTTTGTTGTTTTATGGTGTGTATTACTTCTTATTGTGCGTATAAGGTATGACTTTTCATTATTATGTTTGTTACAACATTGACTCTTTGACTGTTACTGCATGTTCAGTAAATAAATCTCATCTTATTCCGTACTAGTTGATTCTTTTCTATAATTCCGTGACTATCTCATTTATTTCCATATTCTTCCTTACTATCAAATTGGGTACCCTCTCTTTTCTTGAAGTTCTTGATGGTCTTCTTATTGCATTCATTTCTGTGGCCTCTATCTATTCATCAAGACACCAAACGTTGAAATTTAAAAGTATAATAGAAATTATTCACAACTAGCAGACCCAACAGACGTTGTTCTGTATACACAAAAATCCATTCAATTCGATCGAGCGTTTAGTTGCAGAGTAGATGAATAACCTGAATAACGACTTCAGCGCCATCTGTTGATCTGATGTGTGGTCATAAAACATACGGTCATAGGCAATCCAAAATACATTCATACAAACATCCCTCACACTTCGGTACCATCTCCTAGCCGCCTTGTGCCTACCTCGGAGACATTTTGATGCGATTTCATCTTCAACCTGCCATATCTTTTAATGTATTCATCATGGCTGATTTTGGTACTCATATTTATTATCATTGAAGTTATAGTAGGTTTCCTCAAATTTCTCGGGTGAAAAGTATAGCCTATGTTACTCAGGGATAGTGTAGCATTCTGAGGGTGAAATAATTATTGAAATCTCTAGTAGCTTATGAGTAAACTCGTATCAAACCCTCAAACGCACAAACATACAAATCTGTCCTCTTTATAATATAGGTATAAGTATAATATTAGTAAAGAAAGAGATCAATTCTCTACAAACGCCCTATTGACCACTTTTTTCTATAACCTATCGTTTTGAAAATATCTCGAATAAAGTTGGGAGGAGATGAAAAATTCTATTTTCTCCAACCATAAAAAAATGTTGACATTTTTGTACTCTTTTCAGGTGCAAAAGTCATAGATTTTCTTACCGTACAAAAATTCACTCGTTACTTAGCAACACTTTTAATCCTAGGATTAAAAACGGTACTTTTAATCCTTGTAAATGCATTTGAAGTCTACTTGACAATCACTGTCATGATTCTGTGTTCAAATTCATAACCAAATTTTTCACTAAAACCAATTTTATTGTAATTTTGACTTGGTTGGAGAAAAAATAGTATATATTATTCGGATTAAAAGTGCCTATTTTAACTCGCAATTTTGCATTCGCTCGGCTGCGCCTCGCAACTGCAAATATTGCTCGTAAAAAAAAGATGCACTTTTAATCCTTATAATATAAATATACTATTTTTCATCTTCTAATGAAAATAAATCGGTCTGTGCTCATTCGATCAGGACGATTGATACCTCATTTTATAGGTTAATTAATTCTCTACAAACGCTCTATTGACCACTTTTTTCTAAAACCTACCGTTTTGAGCAGAATCCGTACCAACTTAAGACACCGGGATCTGAATAAGATCAGTTTTCAGAATATGAAGAAAAAAATGAACAAAAAACTTTCCAAATTCACGAATTATAAATGACATTCATAGAAATTTCCTGAATATGATAAAAATATTTTCATTTATTCGAAGTTTTTAAATGACACTTGAATAATTTATTCTCTATTAACAAATACTCGTAAATACTTAGCACTAACATCCATATTTATACAACTTCATTGATATATTCCAGGATCAACAAACAAAGACATCGAAGAATTTCATTTAAAATAGTTAGTTGATTGCATTTTCAATGAAACTTGCGATTAATTGCATTATTCCAATCATTCCCTCGAGTTCTAACACTTCATCCCGCAAATGCAATGGAAATTCTCCGCTGTGACGTCACATCTCGGTGGGCGTCGGCATACCAGTGTTTGTGTATATTGTGCTCGGACACGCAATTCGATTTTGGTGCGATTTCATCTTCAACCTGCCATATCTTTTGATGTATTCATCATAATTGAATGATGTAAAAGGCAATTTCGTTCTATATTAAATACTGGATATGAAGGACGTATTTAATTGGATAAAGATCAATAGCGTATTCATAAAAAAATACTCCCAAAAAATGCATAATTTTGAGAAACATTCGGATACCTTTAAAAGGTGATACCGAGTAAACCTTGAAAGATAGATATATGCTATCGCGGACTTTTTGTAGAACTATTGAAGAGGTACATTTCCGTCATACATTGTTTCCATGTAAGTCTTACGGTTTTCGCAGCGCACCTGAAAATAGCTGATTTTGGTACTCATATTTATTATCATTGAAGTTATAGTAGGTTTCCCCAATTTTCTCTGATGAAAAGTATAGCCTATGTTACTCAAGGATAATGTAGCATTCTAAGGGTGAAAGAATTATTGAAATCGGTCCAGTAGTTTATGAGTGATGTCATATCAACGCCACAAACACACAACACACACACACAAACATACAAATCTTTCCTCTTTATAATATTAGTATAGATCAGGGATGGGCAAACTTTTGCCTTCGCGTGCCAATATTACTAACAAAATTTACGGCGGGCCAGGTTTTTAAATTTCGATCTATGTTTTGTATATATAATAAAAGCCATTGATATTTATTTTCGGCAACTTATTTATTGTGCAAAAAAATTTACATTATGAAAATACGAATCATATTTTATGGTGCTTGTTCCCGTTTTTAGGGGTTTTGGAATGAGGAGGTTGTCCACAAGAAAAAACTATATAATATAAAACTTTAGAAAAAAAAGGAATATCAGCCTTAATTTTGCTGCGAAGTACTAGGTTCGGCAGCGTTGGTCCTTGTTGGGACATGCGACATGTGAAACTGTTTTCTTTTCTGCATGATTTCGTCATAGACCGGCTCCATTTGCGATGCTGATACTTTTAGTAGAGAGAAAAGGTGGTCATCCGAAAGTTGGTTTCTGAGACAATTTTTTCTGAGTTTCATAACAGAAAATGTTTGTTCGCACAAATAGGATGTACCAAACATAGCCATTATTTTTTGGGCGTGGGCAACTATACTTGGGTATTGTGTTTTGGATAAGGACTTATAAAATTCCAATTTGGTGCTGTTGAGAAATAGTTGCTTCAAATGGGCACTGCACTGCATCTCAATTAGTTCAAGTTGGAGGTCAGCGGGTACTTCATCGACGTTAACATTAAAAGGCATCGAAAAATATTCAATTCTCATGAAATCTTGAAACCTCTTTTCGAATTCCTCGTGCAGTGTTTTCAGTTGTTGCGCGAATCTCTTGGATTTGGTTTCTGACAAAGGTGAGATGCTGCTCAGTTTTGGGAAATGGGTGAGTTCATTTTTCTCTATACAGCTGCAAAATAATTTAAGCTGCAGTTTGAAGGCTTTCAAATGTTACCAAAGTTCATCCAAGAATTGATTCTTGCCCTGAAGCTTCGTATTTATTCAGGTGCGACAGTAAATCTGTGAAAAATGCGAAGTCAGCAAGCAAACTTTCGTCAGAAATGATCTTGAAGTCGTCCCATTTTCCTTGCATCGTCAGAAAGTCTTCAATCTCTTTTCTTAAATTCCAAACTCTCTCAAATGCATTACCACAGCTTAGCCATCTCACTTTAGTGTGGTAAAGAAGATCAGAAAACTCGCTTTCGGTGGATTTTAGAAATTCTTGAAATTGACGATGGGTCAAACCGCGTGAACGTATTGTGTTGATTAGTTTAACAACCACACTTAATACGGGTTGTATATCAATTGCTGCTTTGCACAACACATCTTGGTGGATAAGGCAGTGTAGAAATACCACATTATTGTTGCAGAGCAATTTGTTTGTTTATTTCTATTATTACATAAATGAAGACTGCACTAAATTTTTTCTTTGATTGTGGCGGGCCGGATTTCAACCACTCGAGGGCCGGAGATGGCCCGCGGGCCGTAGTTTGCCCATCCCTGGTATAGATCAAGAAAGATACCCACACGAAAGGGAGATGATTCCTTTCAGAAACTCATTTTTCGCTATTATTCAGTTCCTTATATGTTTGAAAAATATACTCTACTGACTGCATCATTTCATATTCTCATTTCATATGAGACACAATAGATCGTGACCTGAGCTATTCAAACTTCGAAGACCCATAATTGATATCGTTTCGATTGTAGAAATTTTCATCAATTTCCCATTCAGCTCGCTATGAAATAAAATCTCCAGTGAACTCGCATCAAGTTCAATTTAAAGTTGGATATAGTTGGCTGTGTTTACTCAGCTCTTTTCCGTATCTCCCACATTTATTCAGCCGAAATCACGTGGAGGCACTCCATAACGTCCATAGAAAGAAGCAGAGCCATATTTCATCAGGCTAATTCATATTCATACACATTTGTCGAAGCCAAGCCAGTCATCATGGATGCTCTAGCCCTTGGAGGAATCTCGCTAATATATGGCCCTTTTTTCATCATCCATCATGAGAGGTTTGTTCCATTAATATTCAATATTTCGGAGATGACTGCGAAAGATATTTTTGTCAATAGAGCCTCCCTGGGAAATCTTTCTTCCTACAATCTTCTCGTATTTTGGATGATACTGGAGATGACGAATCAGATTTGGAAAGTATGGGCGATTCTCTATGGTTTGAGTGGTTTCAGGGACGTATTAATGATTTCTACCACGAACAACAAGATTAGAAATCTATGTAGACCTAGTTCATGATCACGAAATAACTAATGCTCTCTTACTGAAGCACTTTTGTTCGATATCTCAATGTGCAATAAAAAAAATTAGTATATCTATACCATTTATGGAATTAAGATAATCAACAAAATCATTCCATTATAACATATCATTATATTCTAGAATGTTCAAAAAAATGGTTGTAATAAGAATGAAACCAATAGTTCTCAGGATTTCCGAATACAAACCATTTGTTTTCAGAATGCATAATCATGCAGAACCCTTTGTCTCATGATGTTGGTGACAATTGAAAATAGTTTGATAAGTAACAACCAAAGGTATTCTATATTGTAGAATATCTTTGATAACAACGCTATATATTTTTTTAATCAATCAATAAAACATATGTATTCATCAGTGTGTGCTACCACACGAAAATGTAGATGAGGCACCAAACAATTATGCGTATGATGCAAGAGAGCAAAGAGAAATCTCTCACTGGTATGTGTAATGTATATGTATCGGTTCTTTATTATTATTGATATTATTCTTTCCATGAGTTGAATCTATTTATTTTTTATGGCTTTTTCTTCATAATTTATGAAGAAATTCTCTCCAGCTCGCATGTAGGTAATATCGAAAACAAAAAAAGCAAGACGAAAAACCAATAGGAGGCAAAAATTAGTTTTTCATTATGCAAGAAATGAAAGTATTAAATTTTAGCTCGAGGTTATGTTTTTCCCGACTCGAAGCGGAGGGAGGCAAAAAACCGAGAGCTAAAATCTAATATTTTTCCCTTGTATAATGCAGTATTTTTTTCTGTGACAGGAAAAACGACGATTTAATAGTGAAAGTAATATAACTTTTCACGAAATAACTTTTTTCCCGGATATGTATATAAGATTGTTTTCCCATTTCTTAGTAGGTTGAAATTTCTGACATAAATTCGATGTTTGTCTCTAAAAACAGATTTTATTTCATTGTATTCATCAAATTGTAACATTAAATAACTTACCTAAAAACAGAAATCGGAAATTAATGCTAAAAACTTCTAATTCTAATTATAATGAATTTTTAATGATATTTTGACAAGTATGAAAATATAAATCTTAAATGTCATCGAGTATCGAGAAGGCATAAAAGTGAAACATGGTCACTTAGTTAGACTATGAATGCGAGTTTCACTTTTACATATACACTCACTTTTTTCCCTGGAAAAATAGTTATTTATTATACAAGGGAAAAAGTATCAGATTTTAGCTCGAGGTTGTGTTGTCTCCCTCCGCTACGCGTCGGGAGACAAAAAACCGAGAGCTAAAATCTAATATTTTTCCCGTGTATAATACACTATGTATTTTTTTCTGTGACAGGAAGAACGACCATTTAATAGTGAAAGAAATATAACTGTCTACGAAATTACTTTTTTCCCCGGGAAAAAAGTGAGTACTTTTTTCCCGGCTACATAGAGAATCATTTTTTGACAGGGTAAAAAGGAATTTCGTAAAAAGTCATACTTTGTGACCTGTCAAGAGACATAAAATGTCACATTTTTTTCCCGTCACAGAAAAAAAGTTATTTAGTAGAAAGTTATATTTTGTTACCTGTGAACAAAGATAAAATGTCAATTTTCTTTCCCATCACAGAAAAAATAATATTATTCCTTGAACAATTTTGAAACCTTCCGAATGAAACAGTACGAACTGTGATAATTTTAAGACTGAAAATGCACATTTGATCTCAACGATAACGTCCCGACCTCTTAAGAAGGTACCAACATTGAATATTCCATCACTTGGGATCAAAATGAGTAATGAATAGAGAAGAAATTAATTTCTTGGCTGCATCAAGCGGCAGTGTTTCTGATAGGTTCTGTTGAAGATAAATTGAAAATGTCACCATGAAAATAAGGCAGTCTGCAGGGATTTAATTATTTCAAAACAGATTGAAAACGCACTGGAGGATAATTCAAAAGGTCGATAACTGGGGATATAATAGCTATCGTTATTCGAAGATCATTTGTAACGTCCGTTTTAAAATCATAACAATAGGAGTGAATATGATGAAAATAGCTCAAATGATAATATATCAATAATCTTTTATTCGAAGATCCTCATAAGGCAGTACCTATAGTCAACTTCTTGAAATGCATTTTTGATTCGCCCCATAAAGCCGTTCATAAGTATTATTGATTGATAATTGTCTTCATTTTTCATTCCTTCTGAATTAAATATTTTTTGTATCCTTTAATCTTCGAGGGTACAATGGGTCTGTAGGAATATATAATTAAAACTCATGAACACATATGGCTACTACATATGGACTGAAGTTTCGTGTTGGAGTGTAGTTTTGTGAAGTGGAAAACTCGGCCTTTCTTATCTAATCCAGAATTACTGCTTTACAAAAATAGAAACTATTAGAATTATTTAATTATCAAAAGATAAGAACCAATTTCTGTCACCCCAGAAACGAAGGAAATAAAATAAGAATAACGTTTTTCTACCCTCATTCCTCACAGACATGGCCGAACAACAGTAAAGATCCCAAAGCATGAGCTTTTGTGTACAGGGTGATTCACTTATCTTGGTAAGCTAATTTTTCTAGGAATGAATATTTTTTATTCTGTTGAAAGTAGTTGATACAAGTCAATGTTAACTCGAGATGTGCGTAAAAGTCGGAGAAAAGAAATAATACGCCAGGCTTCGCAGCGCTATCAAAATTTCTCTTTAGGAACATATTATCTTACTCATTATATCATTCAAAAGACAATTCAATTGTGAATGTTTTTTCCGAATACCATTTTTTCTATTTTTTACCGTCAGCAACCTGTAGCGTGTTTTATGTTAATTCTATTGCATTTATTTTTTCTGTATTGTGACAATATGCCTCGATTTAGATATGATTGTCCTTCTTAAAATCAAAAAGACTTTGTAGGAACTATTTCTCAATTATTATATTCATAAAAAAAATTATTTCGTAACAATAAACATCTTTTAATAACGAACGGAACAAATCATATGTTTTATATATCGGGGGTCCCAAGGTGAGTGGCCTATTAGATTTTGAAACTTGGCAAATCATGATTTTTTTTGGTCCATCCTGTATAACTGACAACTATTATTCGAAAGCAGTGACATAGATCAGATCAATATCTAATGACTAGCTAAATTTTTGACTTAAATCTAAACTATTGAGAGAACTACAGTCATTTTCGTAACACGTCAATTTGATCTTATAGGCCACTCACCTTGGGACACCTGATATATACCCGCCATTATGATTCATACATAAATTATATATTTTCCTCATTTATTACACCTTAGTTACTTTGGTTACGGTTTACTTGGACAAAGTAACTTATAAAGAACTAAGGAAAAGATATTATTAATAATAATAATAATAATAATAACAAGCTTTATTTCAAGTAAAGTAGAAATGTGTACATAACTTCTCGAAATGAAATAGCGTCAAAAAAAAAGAAAATTTCAATCATCTACTGATTAGAGGGGTCCTGTTCCAGCTCCTCACATCATACATCAAAAACTCTTCAACCGTGTATGGTTCGATTTGTATCAAAAGCTTAAAAATTTGCTTTTTAAAGCTTTTGAGTGTGGTTGTTTCTTCTATGTGATCTATAATTTTGTTGTAATATCTTATACAACTATATTCTGGTCCCTTTTCTGTTAATGTAAGCCTATGGTGTGGATATATCAACTTTGTTGTCCTTGTGTTGTATCTTGTTATAGTTTTACTCTGAAAGTAGTCCTTGTTCTTGAAGACAAATATAAGGCACTCTTGTATGTGAATTGCAATTGCAGTTAGCAGGCTATTTTTCCGAAATATTCCTCTGCATGATTCCCTACTTTTCATTCGCATAATTGTTCTAACAGCTCTCTTCTGCATCTTCATAACACGATCCATAGTGTTTCCACTTCCATAAAATATAATTCCATACCTTAGTTTTGATTCAAATGTAGCCTGATAGATTATCTTAATGGATGATGGGTCTAAATATCTTCTTAAAACACCCAGTGAGTAGCAGATGGAAGCTAGCTGATTTATGTATGGATCATAATGGCCGGTATAATTATAAAACATGATTAGACACGTTATTAGAAAAATGTTTATTATTATAAAATATGATATGTGATGAATACAAAGTCTCTTTAATTCTAAGGAGTACAATCATATCTATGTCATTCAATAGAATCAACATAAAACACGCTGCAGATCGCTGACCCTGAGAAATGAAAAAAATAGTATCCAAAAGAATGATTCAGAATTGAATTGTCTTTCGAATGACACAATAAAAAAGGCATGTCCCTGGAAAAAACTTGATAGTGCCGCGACGACTGACCTCTTAATTATTTTCATCCACTTCTAAGCACACCTCGAGTCAACATTGACTTGTACCAAATACCGTCAACAGAATGAAAAAATATTGATCCCTTTTCTCGAAAAATTAGATTTCCAAGATAAGTGAATCACCCTGTACAGCAACATACTTCGCCAAGATCGTATTTCTGTTTTCCAACACAATGCGCCCTTAAAAACCTGTTCACAACAAGGATTTCATGCAAATTTCCCGAGAATATATGTAATAAGAATTTCATTTTGTTAAGACGGGAAGTCTTTCATGTTCACCAGCCGATATACTGCACATTTTACATGCTGACATGTAATCATATTTTCCTACGAGACCGTTGCATATGTAAATGCGCTTCACGGGAATTTTTCCGGTTTCGTGAAAACTGCATCGAAAAAACCCTTTTTCCGGTGTGCATCCTGATGAGAGCCCGTTGTTGAAGGAAATGAGGAAGGTCTCGATCGTTTTCTTTAGGTAGGGTTGTTATTGCGAAGGGAAATCTAGCGCAAAAATACAATGCTCCAAAAAATAACGTAACTCGTGAATAATTCTTGTACGGAGAATTATTAAGGAAAATCCTTGCTCCCTTCGATTTTTAACTTCAGTAGCAATTTTTCCTATGCTTTTTGAGCGCTCGTTCTACTTAAACGAGTGCTTTATCGGTTTGTCTGAATGTCTGTAATTTTCGAATTTGGAGCCGAAAATGATCTCAAACGATAGGGTTAGACTTCCTGATGATGAATTCGTGGTCAAATTCAAATCTGTCCTTGGAGCCGTCAGGCCTTCCGTTAACACAATTAGGTACTTTCGAAGGTTTTGTCTTAGAGACCTGAAATTTTCAGGATGGGTTCTGGTCCTTAATGGTTCGTTAATCAGCCAAATGGTACAGGGTGCTCCTTAAAATAAGGCCATTCAAAATTTTTGTTCCTCAATATTTCAGAAAATACGGAACCAATCGGAATGAAATGTAACGGCTAAATGCAAGATGCTGATGCAAAATTCTGTGGCCTTAATGTGAACAGAACAATAGAAAATTGAATTGGAATATTGAACAAAAACTTCATATTTCCATAGAAAGATATTCGATTCGAGTGAAATTTTTTTGTGAATGGATATGGATATTCTGAATGTTCATCAAAAATTTCGTGGCATTAGTTTAAACAGGACCATATTAAAATCAATTGGAATATTGAAAAGAAAAATCTTAATATTTTTATAACAGGATATCCGATTCGAGTGAACTCTTGTGAATGAAGATTGATATACTGAATCTTTATGCAAAATTTTGTGGCGATAGTGTTAACAGAACCATAAAGAAATGTATATCCGACTCGAGTTAAATTCATTTTGAGAATGAAAAATACTTTACTGAATGTTCATCCAAATTTTCAAGAGGGTCCCATCATCAGAACCATTGGATTTAATTTTTGAAATCATTTTTTTTTGCATATTCCATTTTTGAATGAGTTCCAGAATATAATTTTGATTTTGCTGAGATTCTGTATTTAGATATTTAGTATCAATCCCAAATCCCATACAAATGTTTGAGGTATACTCTAATTGCTTCACCAAAAAGAACAAGCGCTCAAAAGCTTCTGGTCGGGTCTTTTCTTAAATTTTTTGAATTTGATATTTTCACTTTCTTTAACTCAGATTTTTGTTTTCACCAGCACTCATGCTTCTTGTCGGAATAATACTAAGCAAAGTGTTTTTATCGATATTTCACGAGAAAATTGAATTACTTGATCATAGAAATTTTTTCATTTCAGGGATATCAACTTCATTTCATAGAAGTGTTTATATATTACGAATTCATATCTCTAACTTCGACCTGATCGCAATTCTAGTCTCGAAAATGTTCAAGAAATACATTTTGGGTTCTCTATCACTTGAAAACCCCCAGCGACTCATCAACGAAGTAAGTCCAGAAGAAGGGATTGTCTTAGAGACTTCAAATTCTCAGGGTGAGTTCCGTTCCCAAATGGCTCGGTTAAGTTAACCAGCCAAATCTTACAGAGTGTTCCATAAAATGAGACCATTCAAAATTTTTTTTCCTAAATGTCTCGAACAAAACGAAACCCTTCGTAATGAAATGTTGCGGCCATGTGGAAGATGCTCATAATAGGACTCATGCAGAATTTCGTGGCCATAGTGTACACAGAACCATAGAAAATTCAATTGCAATATTGCAATGAAGAAACTTCATACTTCCATAAAAAAAACTGATTCGAATGATATTTATTCTATGGATGGAGACAGACACACTTAATGTTCATGCAATCCATAATGTCAATAGAACCATAATGAAATTCAATCGGAATATTGAAAAGAAGAATCTCTATATTTCCATAACAGGATAACCGATTCCAGTTCATGCGAGATTTCAAGAGGATTGCATTATCAGAAACGGTTGAGCATATTTTGTTCCACTGAGGGTAATAAATGAACTATGAACTATGGTGAGAGGGACCGCTCCTGGCAGACTCGCTACATATCTGTCTTCGTGTCTGCGGAGCTTTGTCTCTATAAAACGATGCGGGTGAACAATGGGCCACTAGGCCTCAGTTCTGCTGGAAGGCACCGCGCGAAGAAGAAGAAGAAGATCAGAACCAAATAATTTAATTATTATTCATTTTCAACATATTCCATGTCCAAAATATAATTCCGATTGTGCTCAAATTCTTCATTTAAAATTTTGAGGTAATAGTTCTTATTGCTCCACCAAAAAATGAGCGCTCAAAAGCTCCTGCTTTCTTCAAATTTTTTTAAGAGCATTTATGCTTACAACCCCAATGTTCTTTATTCAAAATACACACTTCACTTTCATCTTCATATCAAGAATACACCTTCTCATACCCATACATTCAATAACAGAAACGAATAATAAACTCAAAACACTAAACACACCCTCCCCTATTTTCCCAAAAACCCCATTCCGAACATTCGCCGAATTCGCTGCATCCCCAACAACCATAATCATTTCACCCCCGGGCTCGGACCCCGCAAAACAGCGGAGACGCGTCGAGGACGTTGACACAAACAAGCGTCCACCCCCGCCCATTTCATCCCCTAGGAGGAATCCGGGATAGGGAAAAGGGTCGTTCTCGCGGATATTTCTGTACAAACAACCGTTCGACCCCTCAACGTTCGAGAGACTGGCGCCAAACATAAATTATAACCGATGTTATGCGGGCGATATTCACATAAAATCCCCGAAATGCCGTCAGGGTCGTATTCGGGGTGGTTTATGATAGGAAGGAGATCGTTAAACGGTAATTCGATTTTTTAAGCCGCAGTTGTTCAAGCGCGGAAGTCGAGATGCGCGATGGTAGTTAACCAAGGCGCATTGGAGCGATTTTGTGTGTTATCATAAGGCGTTTTAGGAGAGTCACTCAAGATTATTAAAATCGATCCTTTGGGTCACGTGACGGATATACTCGGATCACGGACCCGGGTTCTAAGTTACGACACATCAGGTTTAGGAGATAGAGTGACAGTCGTATCAATAACATAACCCAAATTTTTGGGATTTATTTTTTCAGTTCCAGTTTTATTCTAGCTCTGCTTGCATTTATTGGCTTTTGTAAAATATTTCTAATAATTTCTGATGTGCCCTTTCATGTTTAATGTTATTTTTGAGTACCTATGTGTTACAGAAGTAGATAATTTATTTTTTCAGTTCGTTTATTTACTGATTGTTTCTAGCTTTGCTTGGATTTATTAACTCCTGTGAAATTTTAATTATAATTTTTGGTGTGCCCCGCATGTTCATGTTTTCTTCAAGTCCCTATCTTGAAGAAGTAAAGAAGGCTTAGCTTTAACACTTTTACAGTATTTTCTCGGCTCATGGAAGCACACATTTTACAATGAGCCAAGTTCTCTTCTCTTTCCATAATTTTAGGAATAGATTATAATATGACATTACTAAGAAAAGTTTAGACGACTCATTCCCGCCTTTAAACGAATGCAAAATTGAACTGCAGTGAGCATGCAGTGACTCTACGACCCTGCTCTCGTGTAGGGTTACGATAGATCAACCTGAGTCATCGATCGAGTTAATAGCACCGTACTTTCCGAACACGGGATGCATGTTCGGGTTTGGTAAACGAACGCGAAGGTTAGGGATCTAGCTAAAACGAGTAAGTATCCGAAAACGCCTATAGCGTGGCTATGATGTTTTTAATCTTGGTATTTCTGAGTTGACCGCGAACCCAAAGCTGTCTCAAAGCCTTGTGATTGGTGCTGTGAAAGCACTTGGAGCACTTTTGTGCTCTATGCTTTTATACACCAGATTGAACCGGTACTTCATGCTGAGTGCGTCGAGAGTTTTTCGGAAAGGCTTGGGCGCTTAATAATCCAAAAATGCTTCTTAGTACCGTAAAGAGCTTCCGAGCACCTCAAAGTTCTCCTGAGCAATGCTGAACTCCAATACACTTTCAGAAATTACCAAGCACTGAGCCTCTCATGGGCTCATATCGAAACATGAAAACCATATATAAGCAATTCATACACGCCAGTTAACACAACTAAAGCAGTATTTTATATACAAAGCTGTTAAGTCCCATCCAAGAAATTTTGCTTTCATTTGCTTATATTTATACTGCGTCCCTATTTACGCAATAATTCGCATTTTTGTATCTGTAAATAACTATCGACTTGAGCCTATTAGCGTAGAAAGTGATTTCTTACACCCCCTAGCGATCGGTTATTACACTCTCTGCTAAGGGAAACATGCACTCATCCCGGATAGCAAGTATCAGGGGGATTGAGCTTGAGGTGTTCGGTGTTCCTCTTCTCCAGGGTTCTCGGTGTTTCCTCTTCGTTGCTTGGTCCTGGATTTCTCGGTTGATGTAGTCAGACTTGCGTTCCTTTCCTCCGTTCTTGCTCCTGCGGTCCATCGTGACCTACAAATTTCCTTACTGTGGTACCAAGAAGATCTGCTTTTTGCATCACTTTATAAAGATTTTCATCCAAATATAACTCATTGATGTTGGACTTGAGAATCTTGGAATACTTCATGTGGTTGATATGAGAATAGAAATAGTTTTGGTGCAAGAATTTTCCACTGCTTTTTGATTTGAAGTTCAAGCTCTTGATATTTCGATATTTTTCAGCGCATTTTTGACGTAGATGGTTGTTATTTGGGATGGCTCTGTAGGTAATTATTGTTATTATTTTTATTCGTTTCGTTCATTCACAATCTGTTGCATTATGTTCATCAATATCTAGATTGATTATGTTCAATTCTATTGCTACTCATATTGCGAAGTTAATTTCAGTTTATTGTGATATTACCCAGAGTTTTAGGTATTCGTGGAACCAGAATCGTGATTCCTGGTAGTGTCTCAATTTTACTGAGTTTAATAGGTATAGTAAGATTTCAGATGTCATATAGTCGTTGCTGCTGGTTTTTTAGGGGTTTTGTTGTAATAAAACCCTGAATGGAACGAGTTTTAACGTATTTTATTGTTAGGTTATTTTATTACATGCGGACTCTTGGACTTGAACACCGACATTGACATTTTGAATGTTCGACAGTTGATCTACTGACCATAGAATATGAATATAACCTGAAATTTTTATCTCAACACCTTCTCCAAATTTTAGGTTATTGAATACCTAAATGAAACATGAAATTTAAAATAAACTCAAACAATAATTCTTTTGAAGTATTAAATGGCATAATTCAAAAAAAGGATCTAAAACACATCTTCAGAATGTTCATCTTGTTCGCACATAAAAGTCTTTTTCAGTTCTTTAAACCTCACTTTCTCCAACGGCTTGGTCAGGATATCAGCAACCTGTTCTTCCGTTGGACGATATTTAAGATTCACTAGACCATCTCGCACTTCTCAAAACGAAGTGGTATCTTACATCGATATGTCGACTTCTTCGGTTGAATTGACCGTCTTTCATGATGTGATCGCACTTGGTTGTCTATGTTCAATTCTGCTTTGAATCACCACCAGTCATCTCATCGATAACAGATTTCAAGAAAAGGATTTCCTTGACACAGTCTGCAGCAGCTATGTATTCCGACTCTGTACTTGACATGATACAACTGGTTGTTTTCTTGAGGCCCATGAAATAGGTCCGCCACAATAAAAAAAAATGAAACCAGAAGTGCTTTTCCTGCTCTCAAGATCTCCAGCAAAATCTGAGTCACAAAAGGCTATGATTTCATCTGTACTTGCATCTTTCTTGAAACTTATTCCCTCGTTTTTGTCTTGACCAAATATCGCATTAACCTCTTCACATTTGCTATGTCTTGCATTGAAGGATTTTCCATTTTTCTACTACAGAAGTTAACTGCATACGCAATATCTGGCCTTGTTCGGTTGCTTAAGTATAACAGGCTTCCGACAGCCTCTCGGTATGGAAAACTTCTACTGGATTGCTGTTCAGTCATCTTAGTAGATGCATTTGAAACCATAGGAGTCTCAACAGGTTTTGCGTTTGCATTTGGAACCTTTCAAGGATTGATTCAATATAAGTTTTCCTGAAACAGATTGATTTGACCTGGTTCTCTCTTTATCTCAATTCCTAAAAATTTGTCAGGACTCTCACAAAATGTCATTTCAAATTCTTTATCTAATATTTTAATCAAACCTATCATTTCTTCCTTATTTCTGCCAATAAGTATGCCATCATCAACGTAAATAGCTAGAATCATACTCAAATCAGCATTTTGAAATATGCACTGATCACCTTTTAATGGGGTTAAGCCATTTTGTTTCAAATATTCAGTGAGTCTTTCGTTCCATTTAAGAGGTGCTTGCTTAAGCCATACAAAGA
Source organism: Propylea japonica (assembly GCA_013421045.1). NCBI lineage: Eukaryota > Metazoa > Arthropoda > Insecta > Coleoptera > Coccinellidae > Propylea > Propylea japonica. The sequence continues at coordinate 25,266 of JACDNR010000081.1, read as the reverse complement.
ACGATTCAATTTACAAATTTTATTAGTTTTATTTTCATTTTCAAAACCTTCGGGAAGTTGCATAAAGATATCTTCATTTAAAGTACCGTACAAAAAGGCAGTCTTTATATCAAACTTGAACATAGTCATTTCATGCCTAGCAGCAAGAGCAAATAAAATTCGTAATGAACTAATATTTACAACAGACTAAACGTCTCATTATAATCTATACCATTTTTCTGTTGGCAGCCTCTTATTACTAGTCTGGCTTTAAACCTGTTATCATCTTTGACTTAAAAACCCATTTGCTATTTGTAATAATTTTCTTACCCTTGGCTTCACTTTTGTCTACGTGTCCAGGTCTGGTTTTCATAAGAGAATCTTTCTCTTCATTAATCGCAGCCATCCATTGATCTCTATCTTGTCCTTGAACAGCTTCTTGATAGGTCAATAAGATTTCTTCTGAATCCATAACATAGTCATCATATCTTCTTGGAATTTTGATTCTTCTGCCGTGTCTTGTCTCTGTAAGCACTTGTTCCTCATTTCCATTGCCTTCTCCCAAATTTAAATCACCTTCCTCTTCAATTTCTTCATTTGGTAGTTCTGATTTTCAGCCTCTTCTTCTTCTTCTTCTAAAAACTCTATTTTGATTCGCTCATTTGATATTACTTCTGAAGAAGGAAAGAATGTTTTCGTGAATATCACATCTCTGCGTATGAAAATTTTCTGTTTTTCTATGTTCCACAAGCGGTAGCCATTGGAGCGTACCCTACGAACATGGCTTCTTCACTTCTACTGTCTAGTTTTTTAGTGGTTCGACTAATTTCGAATAAACAAACCTTTTGTCCAAAAATTTGAAGATTGCTCAGATCAGTTTTCTTTCTATACCATAACTCTGCTGGGGTAAGGGACATTCCTTTTGTTGGGCTTCTGTTCGTCAGGTATGCTGCTGTTTGCACCGCTTCTCCCATAATTCTTGTCACAATTTGCATCGAATATCAATGCTCTAGCTTTATTCATCAGTGTCAGATTTAGACGTTCACTTTTTCCATTAATTGAGGGGTGTGAGGAATGGTGTAGTCCAATATAATTCCTCTATCTTGACACCATTGGATGAGTAGCTCGTTCTTGAATCCCTTCCATTATCACATCTGATTTTAAAAGCCTTGACATTGAAACGATTTTCCCCTTCTTGTATGAATCTCCTGATGTACTGAAAAACTTCATTACTTGTTTTAGTTTCTAATAAATATACCATACAGAAATGGGGTGTAATCATCAAGAAGTGTTAAGAAATAGTTTTTGTTTATCATGTGTTGGAGGATCTATTGCACCACATAAATCGCTGTGTATAATTTCTAGGGGTCGATTGGCTCTTTCTCTTACTGTTTTAAACGGTAATCTTACCTGTTTTGCCTGAGCACAAATGTTACAGTCAATATCTTACTCGAGTTTTTCCTGAAGGAAACTCCATTACACATCTCAGGGATCTTCATCAGCTGACCATAGCTCAGATGACCCAGTTTTCTGTGCCATTCTTCAATTTCGCTTGTCTTCGTTCTGTTAACAGAGCCTTCACTGGATTTCTTCATTTTACGGTGTAAAGACCATTTTCTGTTTTATTTCCTTCTATCACTATAATGTCTGTGGGTATATTTATCTTAGTCTTTAGTATGTATACCTTTTCATCATCAAAATAAACTGTGCCTTTACCTTTGGTAACACAGTTCACTGACATGAGGTTTTTTGTTAACTCAGGTACATAATACACCTCTTTCATATTGCATTCTTCAAGCTTTAATGAACCATATCCTTTTATTTGCATAGACTGTCCTTTCTTCGCAACATTAACATTGTCTGTGTAGTCTTTCATATTCACCAATACATCTTCCTCTCTTGTCATCATTTTATTGCAGCCACTATCAACCACCATTTCAAACTCATCAGGTGATTGTGACTTGTTAACTAATTCATTTTGGAAAGCAAAGAATGAAATTTTATCAGTTTTCGATTGCATCTCATTATTTTTGAGCCTGTCCTGGTTATTTTTGCTTTCATGTTTTTTTCTAAAGAAGCAGTCTTCTGAGCGATGATTTAGTTTCTTGCAGTATATGCAGACTTTGTTCTTGAGGAAGCATTCATGTTCATTGTGGTTAGTCTTTTACAAATTTTACATGCATTTTTCTCACACTGCGACCTCATGTGTCCTCTTTGTCCACATCCATAGCATTTGGTATTATTCTTCCTTGCTTCTGCTTTAAATGATATTGGTGACTCCTCGGTACCGAAATTTATCTTCTTCCAATGACAGCCTGGCCATTAGATTTTCAATAGTTTTCTCGGATTTGATTGTGGAATCCCATGCACTGCTGAGTGTTTGAATTTATCTGGTAGAATCGTTAATATTTTGAGATTACCATATTTTCTGTTATTTCTTCACCTAGCACTTTAATTTAAATACCAAGTTCTGAATTTCACTAATGTTAGTTTGAATGTCTTTGTTCTTATTATACCTGTAATTATAGAATTCCTGGAGAAGTAGGCACTTTTCTTGGTTTGTGTCTTTCTTGAAGATACGTAGCAGTGTATCGAACATTTCTCTTGCAGTTTCGCATGTCATCAGATGTACTTTAATATTTTTGTCAACTGTTCTTAGTATCACATGTTGGGCTGTTGCGTCTTTGGCTTTCCATTTAGCTATTTTATCCGCATTTTGCTCGCAGGAAGCAAGTTGGGATGAACCATCTACGATATCCATCACTTGTTTTGCACGAAACAGAATTCTTACTTCGAAAAGCCACATTGGAAATTATTATTTATTATTATATAAATGAGAACTGGCGATGTAAACACCTAACCTCATTTACAAATTCAAGTATAACATAAAGAGAAAAAAAAACTGACCCAAAATAAGGAAAGTCCAAATGAAAACACCAGAAGCAGAAACACATCCAGCAGGTTCTTGAAAGAGTTCACTGACGCGGCACTAACGTGATTAGGCAGTGAATTTTATAGATGAAAAACTCTTATGTATTATTGTCTTTAAAAATTTGCACACTGCGATGTAATCTCATCAATTTTGTTTGACGAGCCATGACTTCTTGTTGGAGCACTTTACTACAGGATCTTCGAGTTTGACTTCATTTTAAATTTTTTTCTCGTTCCAGCGTTCTACTGGGCCCATAACCTGCTGGTTTTTTTAGGGGTTTTTTGTTGTAATAAAAACCCTAATGGAACGAGTTTTAAACGTATTTTATTGTTGGTTATTTATACATGCGGACTCTCGGACTTGAACACCGACATTGACATTAGAATGTTCGACAGTTGATCTACTGACCATAGAATATGAAAATAACCTGAAATTTTTATCTCAACATTGCCTGAAAGCTTATCTTGATACACGACCGTCTTCAGGTGAAAATTCAGGAAAATTTCTACGAAGTAAGCTTCATGGGCGAATTTAACACCCAAGTCCTCTTAGCAAGAGATTTTCGCTGAAAACATTCGATAGCAAATCATACGAAGAACACTTCCTGAAAGTCTCAACTTTATACACGACCGTCTTTAGGTGAAAATTCGAAAAAATTCCCACAAATATTGGTTTTGGGGTGAAGTTAACTCCCAAGTTCCTCATGCAATAGATTTTCGTTGATGGCAGTCGATAGCAAATCATACGAAGAACACTTCTTGAAAGTTTCAACTCGATATACGACCGTCTTCAGTGTGAAACTTGGGGAAAATTTCCCATAAATTTTGATTTGAGGGTGAATTTAACCGCTAAAACCCCCAGGCAAGAGTTTTTGTGTTGTTCGCAATCGATAGCAAATCATACGAAGAACATTGCCTGAAAGTTCATCTTGATACACAACCGTCTTCAGGTGAAAATTCAGGAAAATTTCTACGAAGTTTGCTTGATGGGTGATTTTTTAACCCCCAAGTCCACTTGCAAGAGATTTCCGCTGAAACATTCGACAGCAAATCATACGAAAGAACACTTCCTGAAAGTTTCAACTTGATATCGAGCTTGATATACGACGTCTTCAGGTGAAAATTCTGAAAAATTCTCATAAATTTTGGTTAGAGGGCGAATTTAACTTCTAAGTCGCCTAGGCAAAACATTTTCGTTTTTGGCAATCGATAGCTAATCTTATGAAGAACATTGACTGAAAGTTTCAACTTGATACACGACCGTCTTCAGGTGAAAATTCGAAAAAATTTCCACAAATACTTATTGGTTTGGTGATGAATTTAACCCCCAAGTCCCCTAGGCAAGAGATTTTCGGTGTTGGCAATCGATAGCAGAGACCATGGTGAATGGAAGTCCGACTTATAGAGGTGGAGATTCTCGCAGTGCCCTTTAGAACGTTGTTCAACTTATTGAAGTCAAATTACACAAATAATTGAAACGAAGTACTTCCAGTGTGTAGTTTTAATCTTCAGTTGAGAGAACTGAGCCCTTTCGACAAAATGTCAACGTCAGGTTTTACCCGTCCAGGAGTAACTCCACAAGCGGCATGCGGAAGAAGAGTCAAATTTACAAAACTATAACATGCAAGACATCTAACAAGATATAGAAAATCAAGGGTTGAAGTCAATTCCAGTTTTTCGCCAGAAGGAACTAATAAATATGAATATTAGGTATCTGTCATTCGATTCCATATTCTACACTGACCGGCAAAATAATCGATCCACTCAAAAAATCGATGAAGTTTGTTGATTCATAAATATGTTATTTCATGTCCGATTCAATGAATTTTTTCAATAATAGGTATGTTCATCCTTAGTCAATCACCAGTTTGAAGACTCGGCGTACGACATTTTATACAGGGTGAAACAAAATCTGTTTTTACTCTAACTTTAGAACCACCTGGTGTGTTTCAGTTGTTCCACCGTGTGATTTCTTTTTTGTCATCAAGACATATCTTTCTCTTGACCAATTTAATTCTTCATTCATAACAATAGCTCAATTTTCTTTAAAGATACAGGTTTTCAGTAATACATTAAATTTCGCTAAGGCTACAACAGTACTTCATCGAATTCAACCTAAAATTGTGACCTAAAAAAACAAACTGAAAACAAGTCAAAAACATAACGTGTTTTTCGACCAGACGCAGAAAACAGGTGCAATTCGTCTCGGCATGTCCTCATTAAGGTTTTGAATCACTGAGCTGCTGCAAATTTTCAGGAGTTGGTACGCGAGATCGAATTTTCCTCCCAAGAGCATCCAAACATGCCCAATTGGGTTCAAATCTGGTCTTAGAGCAGTCCAGTTGAATGCTTGGATATCAATAACCTCTGCTAAACACACCCTGGCAATCCTAGCCACATGCGGTTGATGCGGTCGGGCATTATAAAGCATTAGCACGAAATCGTCTCCAAACGGTGCATACCGAACAACATATCGCGCTGAAACTTCTCTGTTTTATGTTTTCACTCAGTTGTCAGGTTTAATTTCATAACGTTCGGATTTAAGGTTAAATCTGTGAAAGTACTTTCATAGCCATAGCGAAATTGTGGAGTTTAATGTTGCTCTGAAAACCCTTACCTTCAACAGAAATTGAGCTATGTTATGAATGGAGAATTAATTGTCAAGAGAAGATGTGTTTGATGATGAAATAAGAAATCACATGGCGAACAGCTGGAACACCCATGGGTGGTTCTAAAGTTGGGGTAAAAAACAGATTTTGTTTCACCCTGTATAAAATGACGTACACGAGTTTCTTGAAATTCAAAAATAGTGATTGATTAAGGATGACCATACCTACAATTAAAAAGAGAAAATTCAATCGAATCGGACTTGAAATAACGTACACCGCGCAAAAAATTAACGCACATTATGGCAATCTCAAATTTATTCTACAACTGATGGTGTTCTCAATGATAATATTTTTTTCAGAATTATGCATGCATATGTTATCCACTTTCAACGTTTTTCTTAAATACAGATTTTTTCCCAGCAGGAATAAAAAGATGAGATTATCAGATTTTGAATGTATTGTCTCCATTCTGAAAATCAGTGTTCTCGATCAATTCTAGTGATCAATAGTTTTTCTTTCGTTTGATTTTCTACACTCGATCGCTATGCAACGCGAAACATGCAATTTGACCCAAGAGGAATGTGCCCAAGCGGTAGTTTTGCGAGAAGAAGGGTGGACATACACAAGAATTGCAGAAAGGTTTGGTGTTTTTCCCATACAAGTCTGTCAGAATGTGCAGCGATTTAGGGAGACAGGTATGAATGTCCGAAGACCAGGGGCCTGTAACACAGCACTACAAGTCCTACAATTGTAAGAATATATTCTACACTTGTAACTTTTTCATAACACAAACCATCTTGTAATTACAAGTACGGCACTAGTAATTACGGAAAAATTTCTACATATGTAAACTTTTTCTGTAACTCAAAGTTCACACTTGTATAATTGTGTTACAGAATTTTCTACAAGTGTAGATAATGTTTTACATATCTTCAACTCTAGGTAAATACATACACACATAGCCAGAGAAAATCTACATAAAAATTATTTCGTCAGAAACTAACTTTATTGTTGTTAGGATATATGAATATATTTATGAATCAAAACGTTTCATTGTATTCGCAAAAATTTAACAAAAAATCACAACTAAATAATTATAGTTCCTTATAATGAGAATGTTCCTATCTACTATCACAAATGAAAAAGCAGCAGCCATTTTGATCTACGTTATATTGTGGTAACGAGGTTTAAGCTCTTTTTCTGATTTTATAATTTTCAGTTTAGTTTATGGTTCTTCAACCTGAGCCAATTTTCCGAATTGGAATTATTTGCTCTATCTCGCCTTCTTTTCCTGTATAAAAATGCATGTTTCTATTATTATTCCTATTATTATGATTTGAGAAGAATCACCATTGAATTGCTTTGGAATACATGGGGTTCGTGAGCACTGATTGGTTCACTTTTTATTGGCAATATCTTCAACATCATTATTCTCTACGACAGTTCACTGCTCAGTTGCTTGGGTTTTCGAAGACTCAGCTACTCCAAGACCGCATATTACAGGAGAGTCTTTCCCAATTATTTCCAGTACAATTTAATCCACTTCCGTTAGATTCCTTATTCCACCAGTGCCAGTTTTCTTCGCATTATCAATTTTTATCTATAAATATGTACCATAAGTCGATAACAATAATGCTTGCAAGTTCCAGTTTTACTCATTATTGCAGTTTTCTTCAAATTTTGCCATAATGTATCCCTTACATAAGTCCAATCTTTATCCGCTGGTACTAAACAAATACTTTGAGCCAAATTTGCCATTTCTTTCCACTTGTCTACTTTATTTGCTTTCTCAGTTTATCCGAGAAAGCTCCGAAAATAATGTGTCTTTTTTCTCTTATCTCAATTAAAAATTGCATTTACGATACGAAACAATTAGTTTTGAAGACATAATGCAAACAGAAAAGCCGCAATACTACTTATATTGACAAGTCATGTCATATAGTAGGAATCATAAATAATAATTAATTCTATGATATTTGCATTACAAGTGTAGCTACAAATGTACAAAATTATTTAATTTTACAATTGTAGCAATTCGCATTGTGATACCGAATTGGGTCGGACTTGTAGTTACAGGCAAATTACTTGTAACTTGTAGACTTGTTACACTTGTATGGTTTGTGTTACAGGCCCCAGGACAGGGTAGACCAAGGGTTAAAAACTGCAATTCAAGAACGTTACCTGAGAGTTTCTTCGTTGAGACTTTGCAACAGCTCGCCTCCTTCAAAATCAGCTTGAGCAAACTCATGGGGTGCAAATTAGCACTCAGACAATAAGAAATCGCCTCAGAGAATATATTTAATGCCTCGTGTTGCGGCAAGAGAGCCCAGCTTTTACCCCAGCCCATCGAAGAGCGCGTTTGGTTTGCGAGAGAGCATATCCATTGGGAAGAGGCTGATTGGGAAAGAGTTCTCTTCACAGATGAGTCTAGATTCTGCTCTACCATTGTGATCGACGTTCCCTTGTATACAGACGTCCACATGAAAGATATGCTCAGTGCAATTCTTGAATACTACTGGTTTTGGGGGAGGATCGATTATGGTATGGTGTGGAATATCTTTGACTGCTCGCCAGACCTAGTGGTCGTTGATAATGGAGCTATGAATGCTGATAGGTATATAAGGAACATTCTTGAAGAGCAGGTAGTGCCATTTGCCCATACATTGGTGGAAATTTCATTTTTATGGACGATAATGCCAGACCCCATCGTGCGCGCATCGTTCAGGAGTACCTTGAAGAGGTTGAAATCTCTCGAATGGAATGGCCAGCAAGAAGTCCACATCTGAGATCTCAATCGGATTGAACAGGTTACCGGAGTGAACCTGGCAGACCATTTCTAGCAGACCGTTTGACGGAAACGCCCGAACGCGCTCCCCAGTGGCGCGCGGTGCGGAAGTATATTTTAATGCTGAAATGAGGCAGATTTAGATGAATAATGAATATGTTACTCTCGGCTTTGATTTATAGACCAATAAAAAAAGGTTATGAAGGTGTCGACGGTCGGTTATCAGAATGAATTACGAGAGATTCGCTATTACGAGAAGTAAAACATTCAAAAATCCATATCTCCGAAAATATTCGCCGGCGCATAATAATATTTGGCACGTAGGTTAACAATATTAATATCATTATTCCCTGAAAATTTCATTCACTTGCAAAGGGATCCAGGGGGTTAAAACGCCCCCCTTAACATAGAAAAATTCATATCTCCGAAAATATTCGCCGGCGCATAATAAGATTTGGCACGTAGGTTAACAATATTAATATCATTATTCCCTGAAAATTTCATCCACTTGCAAAGGGATCCAGGGGTTAAAACGCCCCCTTACAAGGAAAAATTCATATCTCCGAAAATATTCGCCGGCGCATAATAGATTGGTACGTAGGTTGAAAGTATTAATAACATTATTCCCGGAAAATTTCATTCACTTGCAAAGGGATCCAGAGGGTAAAAACGCCCCTTAACATAGAAAATTCATATCTCCGAAATATTCGCCAGCGCATAATAAGATTTGGTACGTTTTGGGGGGCGTTTTAACCCCCTGGATCCTTTTGCAAGTGAATGAAATTTTCAGGGAATAATGATATAATATTGTGAACGTACGTACCAAATCTTATTATGCGCCGGCGAATATTTTCGGAGATATGAATTTTCCATGTTAAGGGGGCGTTTTCCCCCCTGGATCCCTTTGCAAGTGAATGAAATTTTTAGGGAATAATGTTATTAATACTTTTAACCTACGTACCAAATCTTATTATGCGCCGGCGGGTATTTTCGGAGATATGAATTTTTCAATGTTTTGGGGGGCGTTTCAACCCCCTGGCCCTTTGCAAGTAGATGAAATTTTCAGAGAATAATGATATTAATATTGTGAACGTACGTACCAAATCTATTATGCGCGGCGAATATTTTCGGAGATATGAATTTTTAAAGTTTTGGGGGCGTTTTAACCCCCTGGATCCCTTTGCAAGTGAATGAAATTTTCAGGGATAATGATATTAACATTGTGAACGTACGTACCAAATCTTATTATGCGCCGGCGAGTATTTTCGGAGATACGAATTTTTCAATGTTTTGGGGGGCGTTTGACCCCCTGGATCCCTTGCAAGTGGATCAAATTTTCAGAGAATAATGATATCAATATTGTTAACCTACGTGCCAAATCTTATTATGCGCCGGCGAATATGTTCGGAGATATGAATTTTTCTATGTTAAGGGGGGTCTTTAACCCCTGGATCCCTTTGCAAGTGGATGAAATTTTCAGGGAATAATGATATTAATATTGTTAACCTACGTGCCAAATCTTATTATGCGCCGGCGATATTTTCGGAGATATGAATTTTTCCATGTTTAGGGGGGCGTTTAACCCCCTGGATCCCTTGCAAGTGAATGAAATTTTCAGAGAATAATGTTATTAATACTTTAACCTACGTACCAAATCTCATTATGCGCCGGCGAATATTTTCGGAGATATGAATTTTTCCATGTTAAGGGGGGCGTTTTAACCCCCTGGATCCCTTTGCAAGTGGATGAAATTTTCAGGGAATAATGATATTAATATTGTTACCTACGTGCCAAATCTTATTATGCGCCGGCGAATATTTTCGGAGATATGAATTTTTCCATGTTAAGGGGGGCGTTTTAACCCCCTGGATCCCTTTGCAAGTGAATGAAATTTTCAGGAATAATGTTATTAATACTTTTAACCTACGTACCAAATCTCATTATGCGCCGGCGATATTTTCGGAGATATGAATTTTTCTATTTTGGGGCGTTTAACCCCCTGGATCCCTTTGCAAGTGGATGAAATTTTCAGGAATAATGATATTAATATTGTTAACCTACGTGCCAAATCTTATTATGCGCCGGCGAATATTTTCGGAGATATGAATTTTTCTATGTTAAGGGGGGCGTTTTTAACCCCCTGGATCCCTTTGCAAGTGGATGAAATTTTCAGGGAATAATGATATTAATATTGTTAACCTACGTGCCAAATCTTATTATGCGCCGGCGAATATTTTTGGAGATATGGATTTTTGAATGTTTTACTTCTCGAAATAACGATTCTGTCGTAATTCATTCTGATAACCGACCGTCGACACCTTCATAACCTTTTTTTATTGGTCTATAAATCAAAGCCGAGAGTAACATATCATTATTTATCTAAATCTGCCTCATTTCAGCATTAAATATACTCCGCACCGCGCGCCACTGGGGAGCGCGTTCGGGCGTTTCCGTCAAACGGTCTGCTAGAAATGGTCTGCCAAGTTCACTCCGGTGAACAGGTTTGGACAACCTCAATAGAAGACTGAGAAGTTCAGAAAATCATTCATTGAGCTACTCTTATGCCCGATTGCACCGTTCGTCTTAGCAACGTTTACGCCCTGAAATGACGTTTCATCAATCGAATAAACGTCACTCAAGGGCTTAAACGTTGCTTAGACGAACGGTGCAATCGGGCATTAATACTTAGGAATCCAACTCAGTGAAATCTGGGAAGGATTATATCAGAACATTTTAAGATCATTCATTTTGAGTATGAACCGTCGTTGCCGAGCTGTAATTAACGCAAGGGGTGGAAATTCCAAGTATTAAATCACTTATCAGCATTCCAGTATTTTGAAAAATTGTTTATTTCTTTTTTTCACATAAGATTCGGTGAAATCCTGAATTTTTCTTCCATTTAATGTGTCTTGTTTCGTTCAAAACCTTTCCGAGAGAACATAAAAATAAGTTATAAAGTCAATGTAGAGTTAACTTCCATTAAAATTGAGATTTTCAGAATGTGTTTTAATTTTTTTGCGAAGTGTATTTGTGAATTAACAAACTTCATCGATTTTCGAGTGGATCGATTATTTTGCCGGTGAGTGTATGTTAGATGTCCTGCATGTTAGTTTTGTATAATGATTCTTCCGCATGCCTCCTATGGTGTTGCCCCTAGACGAGGAACCCAGATTATGAATATGATATTTTGTCGAAAGCGCTTGGTTCTCATCTGAAGATTAAACTTTTTACTGAAGTACTTCACTTCAATTATTTATCGAGAGTCCACTGTATTTAAATTTCATCTGTAACATTTCGAACGAGAGTTGTTGGTAAGTTACTCCTCTGTCTTTCGTCGTAGCAGGAGCGTGTAGGAAAACAACTTGTGTTGTGGATCCAATAGTGGTTCGTTGAACTTTTCATCCGACCGCTATATTCGTGTCCCATCGCACTAGAAACAATAAAATTAATTAGAAGGACCAACAGTTATCGCGAGTGAAAGTATGGGATTTTCAATAGGGAGACAATTTAGGCTGGTGAATTGCTTTCACTTGTCATTTATTGTAATCAACAAGAGAACTTGATCTTGCTGGTGATAGTGATTTAGTTGGAAGAATTAGGTCGTTGATCTGCATAAATTTAAGCACTGTTATCCACGGAAAGTATTATCTGGTATTTACATTTGATATATATATTCTTTTGAAATCAAGAGCTAACATAATACAATACATAAAACAAAAATAAAAATCCCTAACTGAGGTTGGTGCAAAACGGGGAACCATACTATTTTTTCGTATGATACCAGAGCTCAGGGAAAAACCCCAGTAGAAAAAAACCCTGTCTCGCCGTTTCAACAAAAATAACACTTTAAAACTATTAGAATATGAAGGTTTTCTTCTTTATTTAGTCCAAATGAACGATAACCCTCTCCAGGATGCCTTCGGAATTCTGAATCTGAAACGAAAAAATCAAAGCATTTGATGATAATGGTTTTCTTGAATGCAAAACATTTTTCTTGTTTCGAAAAATGTAATATCGAAATTATCTGGTGTGATGTATGTACCTTCTTCAAAATAATGTCTGTATTGTGTATGGAAAAGAAAATACAGGCATTATATTGAAGAATGTATATACATCACATTCATTAACTACATTAACTATTTACAAAAAAAAAATTTTTTTGAAAATTTCTGCACGCCTATAAAGAAGATACAAAGACTTTTCAAGAAAGTACCACATGACCCCCTTTCCCTATTTTAAATTTTAGAGGGTTGATCTTATTATCTTCATACAAATCGAATAAAAGTTTCATTTATCTATTCTCTATCATTACATAAAGTTCATTAATCTCGTGAAAATTTTGAGTAAAAAAGGTAATTGTTTCTATTCTATGCTGTTCAACGATGACCAAGTGACCCGATTTATCTGCTCATATAATCTGGTGTGATATACAGATTTGGAAATTCACATCGAAAACATACGATATACAATGCATCAGACAGAGAATTCTTCCCTCCAGTTGCTCAGATGAATAGGCGAGATAATCAAGTGCGATAACTGAATGAATTCAACTGTCTTATTGCAATTATCTAGTCTTGTCTCTCTCTCATCGCAGTATGGTAGGGAACCTGCACTACACGTAAAGAATTTTTAATTGGTCAGGCTGCCCGTAATACTCGATTCGAGTATTTACTGTTGCCTACCATACTAAAGAATTACGCTCCTCTAAACGATAGAGAGAGACAAGACTAGAATATGAAGTAAGACAACGAATTCAGTGTGTTACAGCACGTGATTGTCTCGACTATTGATCTGTGCAACTGGAGGGAAGAATTCTCCACTGATGCATTGTATATCGTATATTTCAGATGTGAATTTCCAAACTATATACCTTCTTCAAAATAATGCCTGTATTGTGTATGGAAAAGAAGATACAGGCATTATTTTGATGAAGGTATATATATCACACCAGATTATTTGGCACAAAAATCGGGTCACTTGGTCATCGCTGAACAGCAATGAATAGAACAATTACCTTTCTTATTTAAAATTTCACGAGATTCATGAAATTTATGTGATGATAGAGAGATATATAAAACTTTTCATTCGATTTGTATGAAGATGATAAGATCAACCCTCTAAATTTTTAAAATAGGGAAAGGGGGTCATGTGGTACTTCTTGAAAAGTTCTTTGTATCTTCTTTACAGGCGTGCAGAAATTTTCAGAAAAAAAATTTTGTTTTGGAAATTAGTTAAGCTCATTACTTTGGGACGATGGTACCTGATGAAATTTGTCACCGAATGAAAGTCGACCATTACAGTTTTGTTCATGAACAACTTCCAACCTCCTCCGTCAGGTCTCCAGAAGGTACAGGAAGAATGTGTCAAGCGTTTTGATTATTGCATCCAGAAGGATGGTGGTCATTTTAAACATTTAATTTAATTTATCTTGTAATGTGCAATGATCTCCGCGTGACACTTCAATGCCGAAATGAATTTCCAATGTCACTCCATTTTTTCCCCTATCCTATCCTAGGGGTTGAAAGTTGTGAATGAACAAAACTGTAATGATCGACTTTCATTCGGTAAAAAATTTCATCAGGTATCATCGTCTCAAAGTAAATGAGCAATGACAAAGTACACATACTGAAAACCTCTTTGAATTTTTCAACCAAATTTTTTTTTTCTTGAACATTTCTGCACGCCTGTGAAGAAGATACAAAGACCTTGCCAAAAAAAGTACCACATGAATCACTTTCCCTATTCAAAAATTTAGAGGATTCATCGGGATGGCATAGGGTTCAACAAAAATCCTTTAAAAATGCATAAAAATTTCGTATAAGTGAACAAAATTTTATCTGTTTCAGGGTTCTGTTGCCAAATATTAATAAATATTAATTTGTTCCATAATTTTGACGTGCACTGTATATGCTTACGACACTTGGAAAAGCTGGAGTGCTACAACTGTATATTTACGTACATAAAGCTATTGTATGAGCGACTACTGTTTTCATACGTTTTCAGCGATTCTAATTCAGCACACAGATTGGAATATCCTTCTCCTAATTCAGCACACAGATTGGACTATCCTTCTCCTAATTCAACACACAGATTGGACTATCCTTCTCCTAATTCAGCACACAGATTGGACTATCCTTCTCCTAATTCAGCACACAGATTGGGCTATCCTTCTCCTAATTCAGCACACAGATTGGACTATCCTTCTCCTAATTCAGCACCAGATTGGACTATCCTTCTCCTAATTCAGCACACAGATTGGACCATCCTTTCCTAATTCAGCACACAGATTGGACCATCCTTTCCTAATCAGCACACAGATTGGACTATCCTTCTCCTAATTCAGCACACAGATTGGACTGTCCTTCTCCTAATTCAGCACACAGATTGGACTGTCCTTCTCCTAATTCAGCACACAGATTGGACTGTCCTTCTCCTAATTCAGCACACAGATTGGACTGTCCTTCTCCTAATTCAGCACACAGATTGGACTGTCCTTCTCCTAATTCAGCACACAGATTGGACTATCCTTCTCCTAATTCAACACACAGATTGGACTATCCTTCTCCTATTCAGCACACAGATTGGACTATCCTTCTCCTAATTCAGCACACAGATTGGACTATCCTTCTCCTAATTCAGCACACAGATTGGACTATCCTTCTCCTAATTCAGCACACAGATTGGACTATCCTTCTCCTAATTCAGCACACAGATTGGACTATCCTTCTCCTAATTCAGCACACAGATTGGACTATCCTTCTCCTAATTCAGCACACAGATTGGACTATCCTTCTCCTAATTCAGCACACAGATTGGACCATCCTTTCCTAATTCAGCACACAGATGGGACCATCCTTTCCTAATTCAGCACACAGATTGGACTATCCTTCTCCTAATTCAGCACACAGATTGGACTGTCCTTCTCCTAATTCAGCACACAGATTGGACTGTCCTTCTCCTAATTCAGCACACAGATTGGACTGTCCTTCTCCTAATTCAGCACACAGATTGGACTGTCCTTCTCCTAATTCAGCACACAGATTGGACTGTCCTTCTCCTAATTCAGCACACAGATTGGACTATCCTTCTCCTAATTCAGCACACAGATTGGACCATCCTTTCCTAATTCAGCACACAGATGGACTATCCTTCTCCTAATTCAGCACACAGATTGGACTGTCCTTCTCCTAATTCAGCACACAGATTGGACTGTCCTTCTCCTAATTCAGCACACAGATTGGACCATCCTTTCTAATTCAGCACACAGATTGGACTATCCTTCTCCTAATTCAGCACACAGATTGGACTGTCCTTCTCCTAATTCAGCACACAGATTGGACTGTCCTTCTCCTAATTCAGCACACAGATTGGACTATCCTTCTCCTAATTCAGCACACAGATTGGACTATCCTTTCCTAATTCAGCACACAGATTGGACTATCCTTCTCCTAATTCAGCACACAGATTGGACTATCCTTCTCCTAATTCAGCACACAGATTGGACTATCCTTCTCCTAATTCAGCACACAGATTGGACTATCCTTCTCCTAATTCAGCACACAGATTGGACTATCCTTCTCCTAATTCAGCACACAGATTGGACTATCCTTCTCCTAATTCAGCACACAGATTGGACCATCCTTTCCTAATTCAGCACACAGATTGGACCATCCTTTCCTAATCAGACACACAGATTGGACTATCCTTCTCCTAATTCAGCACACAGATTGGACTGTCCTTCTCCTAATTCAGCACACAGATTGGACTGTCTTCTCCTAATTCAGCACACAGATTGGACTGTCCTTCTCCTAATTCAGCACACAGATTGGACTGTCCTTCTCCTAATTCAGCACACAGATTGGACTGTCCTTCTCCTAATTCAGCACACAGATTGGACTATCCTTCTCCTAATTCAACACACAGATTGGACTATCCTTCTCCTAATTCAGCACACAGATTGGACTATCCTTCTCCTAATTCAGCACACAGATTGGACTATCCTTCTCCTAATTCAGCACACAGATTGGACTATCCTTCTCCTAATTCAGCACACAGATTGGACTATCCTTCTCCTAATTCAGCACACAGATTGGACTATCCTTCTCCTAATTCAGCACACAGATTGGACTATCCTTCTCCTAATTCAGCACACAGATTGGACTATCCTTCTCCTAATTCAGCACACAGATTGGACTGTCCTTCTCCTAATTCAGCACACAGATTGGACTATCCTTTCCTAATTCAGCACACAGATTGGACTGTCCTTCTCCTAATTCAGCACACAGATTGGACTATCCTTCTCCTAATTCAACACACACAGATTGGACTATCCTTTTCCTAATTCAGCACACAGATTGGACTATCCTTCTCCTAATTCAGCACACAGATTGGACTATCCTTCTCCTAATTCAGCACACAGATTGGACTATCCTTCTCCTAATTCAGCAGTGAGAGGGTTAATCTGTCATCCCTCAACTATGTATACTATCTTCATCCATCTTGGTTTCTGGGCAGCCTGTCTGTCTCTTGATGCTTTGTTTTTATTCTTGGACTGTATATATTCATACTTCAGATCTCTTGCTCAGTCCAACTCGATTCTGTTTTCGCGCGATCATCAATAATTGGTAAACTCATTTTATGGAATTGTTCCTTCCAGAAAGTTGTAAACAAACTTTTTTAATGATAAATGTTCAATGCAACTGATAATGATGAATTAATCCTGAAAAATTAAATGAGTGCTCGAATTTGAAGGCATATCACCGTTTCACCAAGAGAATACCGTGTCTGAATCAAGAATCCTAATTTCGAATGTCTGAACAATTTGTTTTGAAGGTTATCGTGTTCATGGTAGACGGATATAATTGAATTATAATTTCAAGATTTCAATTCAATTTAATGATTTTGTTCTGAGTACTACATTCGGTACGATTCTGTTCGCATATTGCTATGAATCTTGTTATCCAGGCAATATTTCTATCTCCTAAATTTATAGCAATATGACTACGGTATTGCGTGTTCTGTTTCGACTGTTATAGCAATGTTGGTTATGATTTTTCCCTTAGCAAATTGCTTAGAGAATCGGCAATCCAAGAGCTGGCAAAACTGTAATATATGTATTTGAACTACTATTTTGAGTTTTGTTATGACATTTCTGCGTTTTCAAACACTGAGAATTTCAAAAATGTTGCAGAATAGGAAAACTAACAAAATCCAAATGGAAGTATCAATAAACTTCCTTGAA
This sequence comes from Propylea japonica, assembly GCA_013421045.1. Lineage (NCBI taxonomy): Eukaryota > Metazoa > Arthropoda > Insecta > Coleoptera > Coccinellidae > Propylea > Propylea japonica. The sequence continues at coordinate 7,721 of JACDNR010000081.1, read as the reverse complement.
TATAATAGAATTAAAGTGACCGGAAAAACCCACCTATTAGAAATATACAGAGGGTAATATCGAGTGGGTTGAACCCACAAATTTTGTGAATGAAGTGAAAAATGAGAGAGAGAAAAGATCGAATGCTTCCTCTGAATGAGATATTTTCATACACAATTATTAATTAATGAGAACACAATCTTATTTTCTTTCAACTAGCTGAAGCATTCTGCCGAATAGCTGAAGCTGTTGGTGTGATGTGATTTGAGGCTGAGGAATTTTAACAAATGAATCACAGAATGAAGTTCTATTTTATATTGTTATCAATAAACAATTTCATATAATATCAATAAAAATTTGAAATAAACTTCTATTTGTTCATTAAATATATGTTCCCGTTGAAAGTCTCCGTCGACAACATTTTTCGACGAAAAATGAATTTTGCTGTATTTTTCATCTGCATTGTTAGAAAGAGCAATGAGAAATGGTGTCATAATTCAGGGCTGCATAGAATACCCAAAATTTCCTAGAAGAAATCAATTTCTTCTTCCATCCACATACTTTGCTCTCATGTGCCGATAGATTTTTGAAACATGACAAAGCCGAGTTGTGGGCAACTCCATGGAACTGTGCATTTATATTCGTTATGATTAAATTTACATCAAATATCTGAAAAATATAGATTCAATCAAATAAAAAAAGGAATTATACTTACAGCTTGTACATTTATACTGTGAAAACCCTTTCTATTGATGCTTTTTTCCATCCTCATTTCTTGAAGGAAATGTTACATATGTATCAAGGTAATACATTTGTTGATATGAGGTCCTTATTTTATGTATTACTCTTCACATACTAGTAGGCTCATTCTTTATTAAAATCCTCACCGACTATAGTCTAATAGCTTTCATAAGCAAAAAATGGTAGACTTGCGAAGTTGATTTATTAAAAATTTCTCTTAACTTTTCAATCAAATCAGAAACGGCCTGTCCGATCGAAATATTTTGATAATACCAACTTCCCTAGTGTCCCTGATATGTCGGTTTTGCGATCTAAGAATTCTCCTTAAAATTAAATGTTCTGTACTACGTCAATTTAATTTTCATTGCAACATATTACCTACCTATTTTCAAACCCTTTGAAAAATTTAAATGAAATAAATGTTTCTCTATCGTATTTCTAATTCTTTTGGACCTGGGCAAGATTGTTATCCGTGTGGGCAAGTACTCATTCGACCTTGCTAAGATAGCAACAGAATCATCGATCAGAATCATAGATTTATAATACTTACTAGATAGCGAACATGTCAAAAATTTTGAGGCAAACGGCGGCCATTTGCAGTTTGGGTTTTACTTGAGAAGTGTAGTTTTTAACGAAAAAAATTCGAGCACATTTGGCATAGAACGTCAAAATCTTCGTATTTCATCCAAACTGCAAATGGCGGCCCTTGCCTCACTTTTTTCTACGTGACAGTTAGGAAGTTCGACGTCCAGTTAGTATTTTAGGTCCATGATCAAAATACAGAATATGGCGAATCTTGCTATGATAGCAATATCTTTATCTTAGTAATATGGTTATGCCGGACTTATGCGCGAACAGAATCGCACTGTATTATGATGAATAAATAGTGTAAAAGACTGTGAAATTCAGGGAATTGGAATATTTTCATGCTGAAATGATAACTATCATTGAACACATACAGTGATTTCATGTGGAAATTGAATTATGATGATTCATAATATGTTCGTTAAGTGAGCAAATACTGGTGAATTTGTAAATGATTCATCATAAAAATGCATGGGCACGGTTGGAAATTTGGAAACTTGGTTGTTTCGCTTTCGTTCTTATTAATTACCAGAGAAATTACAACTACGTTACTATCTGAATCATATTTCGGTTAAAATTACACAAAATTGTGTCACTTGCACATATGCTTATTTACACTGAAAATTCACAGAACGGTCAACCATCCATCAGCAATAGCCTCACCTGGCTGCATCCAACGATTCCTTGGGAATGAATTTTGCTCAAATTTATGATTCTACAGTGCGCGTCAAAATTATTAAACACATTCATTTTCTCAGAAGATAAATATTTTGGAACAAAATCCTGAAACAGGTCTAGGGAAAATGGGAAAGTGGGTCATGTGGTACTTTTTTCGCAAGGTCTTTGTATCTTCTTTACAGGCGTGCAGAAATAAAAAAAAAATTTTCTTGAAAAAGGACCCCGACACATTTTGTATGAGAATTGGCTCCCGGTGGATTTGGCTGAAAATTTGATATGATGTTCTACTAATCCTTCTGATCAAATGTCTCTACAGTCACGAAGCTGAAAAATGCATACTTCTAGGAGTTTTTAGCGATTTTTGTATCCATTATGGCTTACGTATTACCGTTCACACAGAAATGTTTGAGGATGGATTTCGTGATTATTGAAAAGCAGATTCTGTCAATTCTAAATATTTTCAAATATTCTGTGTGAACGGTAATACGTAAGCCATAATGGATACAAAAAATCGCTAAAAACTCCTAGAAGTATGCATTTTTCAGCTTCGTGACTGTGGAGACATTTGATCAGAAGGATTAGTAGAACATCATATCAAATTTTCAGCCAAATCCACCGGGAGCCAATTCCCATAATACGTAAGCCATAATGGATACAAAAATCGCTAAAAACTCCTAGAAGTATGCATTTTTCAGCTTCGTGACTGTTTAGACATTTGATCAGAAGGATTAGTAGAACATCATATCAAATTTTCAGTCAAATCCACCGGGAGCCAATTCCCATACAAAATGTGCGGGGGTCCTTTGTTCAAAGAGTTTGCAAATGTGCCAGGTACCAGCGTCTCAAAGTAAATGACCCATAAAAAAGTTTTGAACTAACTCATTTTCCAGAAAAAAAATTCTTGAAAATTTCTGCACGCCTTTAAGGAAGACACAAAGACCTCACCAAAATGATACTACACGACCCACTTTCTCTATTCAAAAAATTTAGAAGGTTGATGGGAATGCACAAGATGCAACAAAAATTTGGTAAAAGTGAACAAAAATTGACCTGTTTCAGGATTTTGTTGCCAAATATTTTCTTCTGAGAGAATGAATTTGTTCCATAATTTTGACGCTCACTGTATGATATAGCATAGACTTATAAAAGAATGGACAGGACGTGTGAGAGAGAATATTGTGACTTCAGACAAGGATAGAATAATATATTAGTGCGAAGCACAGAATATATAATGAAAAATTGGATCGTAGATATCTGCGCATTAGATATTTTTATGTTCTGTGATTTTTCCAACATTAAGAGAGAGAGAGAGAGAGATACGGTGAAGGATGGAGTGATATTAGTTTAGTTTAGTCACCGGTGTGAAGTTAGCAGCCACTTTCTTCGGATTGAGCGGCCGTTTCACCAGAGGGTCGGGTAAATATAATGTATCATAACTTTTGACTGGAATGAAGTAGCGATCTGAAATTTCTAGAATATCTTTCTGAAATGATTTCCAATATTATACTATGAAATCAGATTTTCACCCACCGGAACTGTGAAAAAAAGCCCTGGAAAAAAAAGGAAAATTATGATCAATCAAAAATAACCGAAGAAAATGGCCTCTACCGATGAAACTAACAGTATACGTTTATTATGACCTAAGGAACAAGTGTTATCAACCTCATCTCCTTCGGAAGGGGCTGAGGGGTGAAAATCGACGCCGCCTCCATAAAACCTATTATTATCCTGAACACATCGAAGAAATGACCTCTACCAATGAAACTCACAGGATACGTTCTCTGTCATTTAAGGAACAAGTGTTATAAATTTCATCCTCTTCGGATGGGGCCGAGGGGTGGAAATCGACTCCGCCGCCCCCATATCTCACACTTATAGAAAAACACCGAAGAAATGGCCTCTACCGATGAAACTCACAGGATACGTTCTTATGATCTAATAAACACGTGCTATCAATTCATCTCCTTCGGATGGGGCCGAGGGGTGGTATCGACTCCGCCGCTCCATGTCTCGCACTTATCATAGAAAAACACCGAAGAAAATGGCCTCTACCGATGAAACTCACAGGATACGTTATTATGACCTAAGGAACAAGTGTTATCAATTTCATCTTCTTTGGATGGGGCCGAGAGGTGGAAATCGACTCCGCCGCCTCCATATCTCACACTTATAGGAAAACACCGAAGAAAATGGCCTCTACCGATGAAACTCACAGAATACGTTTATTATGACCTAAGGAACAAGTGTTATCTAACTAACATTTCATTTTTCGGTTGAAATTCTCTGAGAAGTATGTTTGAACTATCTGCAAATATTCATAGAAATCACCACAAAATTGGAGAGAAACGTATTTTATGAAAAAACCTCAACACGCTATCTTTAAATTATGTATTGAAAGAACTTACTTTTTCGAATCTTGATTTCATGAATTTACGATAAAGATTACCTTCTTTTTGTATTTTGTATTGTATTATTATTTCATGTACCTCAACAAATAACTATTGCTTTAGTATCATTGTACGCACGTAATATATCATACATGATTGGAATTTTTTTGTTTTTTTAAACCCGTACATAACCATCCTTAGATCACACAAAACGAATTCTTAGGGGTTTCATTTGTAAAGGCCGTTTTTTTCGACTTTTTTCTGAAATAAATGGGAGACATGAAGGCGGCGTCGATTTTCACCCCTCGGCCCCTTCCGAAGGAGATGAGATTGATAACACTTGTTCCTTAGGTCATAATAAACGTATCCTGTGAGTTCATCAGTAGAGGCCATTTTCTTCGGGTGTTTTCTATAAGTATGAGATGTGGAGGCGGCGGAGTCGATTTCCACCCTCGGCCCCATCCGAAGAAGATGAAATTTATAACACTTGTTCCTTAGGTCATAATAACGTATCCTGTGAGTTTCATCGGTCGAGGCCATTTCTTCGGTGTTTTTCCTATAAGTGTGAGATATGGAGGCGGCGGAGTCGATTTCCACCCGTCGGCCCATCCGAAGAAGATGAAATTGATAACACTTGTTCCTTAGGTCATAATAAACGTATACTGTGAGTTTCATCGGTAGAGGCCATTTTCTTCGGTTGTTTCTATAAGTGTGTGATATGGAGGCGGCGGAGTCGATTTCCACCCCTCGGCCCCATCCGAAGGAGATGAAATTTATAACACTTGTTCCTTAGGTCATAATAAACGTATCCTGTGAGTTTCATCGGTAGAGGCCATTTTCTTCGGTGTTTTTCTATAATGAGTGTGAGATATGGAGGCGGCGAAGTCGATTTGCACCTCTCGGCCCCATCCGAAGAAGATGTAATTGATAACACTTGTTCCTTAGGTCATAATAAACGTATCCTGTGAGTTTCATCGGTAGAGGCCATTTTCTTCGGTGTTTTTCTATAAGTGTGAGATATGGAGGCGGCGGGTCAGTTCATTCCACCCCTCGGCCCCATCCGAAGAGGATGAAATTTATAACACTTGTTTCCTTAAATGACAAAGAACGTATCCTGTGAGTTTCATTGGTAGAGGTCATTTTCTTCGATGTGTACAGAATAATAATAGGTTCTATGGAGGCGGCGTCGATTTTCACCCCTCGGCCCCTTCCGAAGGAGATGAGGTTGATAACACTTGTTCCTTAGGTCATAATAACGTATACTGTGAGTTTCATCGGTAGAGGCCATTTTCTTCGGTTATTTTTGATTGATCATAATTTTCCTTTTTTTTTCCAGGGCTTTTTTTTACAGTTTCCGGGTGGGTGAAAATCTGATTTTATAGTATAATATTGGAAATCATTTCAGAAAGATATTCTAGAAATTCATATCGCTACTTCATTCCAGTCAAAAGTTATGATACATTATATTTCACCCGACGCCACTGTGTGAAACGGCCGCTCAATCCGAAGAAAGTGGCTTCTAACTTCACACCGGTAGTTTAGTCTATGCTCTACCCTAATTTTACTCCATCCTTCACAGTATCTCTCTCTTATGTTGGGGGCACGAAACTTAGTGTGAAAGTCTCGTGACGCCATGTCCATCCTTTTATATGTTATGGATTATAGTGATGTCTGTAACTCATGATCTGAACGACGAATTGTCATTTTTTCGTCGATTTCGTTCTCAAATTATTTGAGGCCGATTTAGAATTTCCAAATGATATAATTTATTCTATTAGTTATTGCAAAAATTTCGCATTCTTTCTAATTTGCTATTGTTTATATTCCCTTTTGAACAGTCTTTCCTAATTCATACAAACAGCATGATAAGTTGTTGAAAATATAAATGTAAAACGAGTGCAAATAAAGTAGACTAGATAATACTGTTTTTTGGATGGGTTGAATTACATTATGTCGTGGAATTTGAAAAAACAACATCTGAACGTTGTATACAGTATACAGGGTGTCCCGGGAAGAATGCGACAAACGGATACCATGAATAGTACATGAGGAGTACTCGCAATTAAGAAGTTTTTAATCGTTTGAGGGCCTACGTTTGGTATATACAGGGTGTATTATCTGATGGCTGAAATTTCAAAGTTCAATAACTTTCAAACTATTCGACCGAATGATTCAAATTTGGAAGTTTGTCACCCTTTACGATTGCCATCTTTCAATATTTCAAAAATTGAAATAAATGATCTGGATTAACAAATTTCGGACTTTTCTATTTTCATGAATATTGGAACACCCTGTACGTGAACATTATATTTTAATTTCATTTTCGTAATCAAAAGAATCATTGATGAGAAAATTCAAAATCTCTGCTTGGCACGCGCCATACAGGGTGATCAAGAAGTGATCAAAAAAACATTACCTCATGAGTGAAATTTCAAAGTTTATAAACTCTCGAAATATTCGACCGAATTATTTCAAATTTGAAAGTTTTGTCACTATTCACGATTGCCATCTTTAAATTCTTCTGAAAATGATCGGATGTATTATTTCGTCTATCTAGTGCAGAAATAGCACTTCCCTCGAAAGTGTCCAATGTGGCTTACCCTGTAAAAGCCGCTAAACTCGGCCAATCGGTGTTTTCTCTATATTTCACACGTGATTATGGGAATATATAATTTTCCCAATGATGAACGATTATTCCGCTCCTCATATTACCGTCGTCGTTTAATTGAACTTTCACGTTAGAAATGTTACGTTATATTTTACATTAGTTCAGCTTCGGTTGAGATTTCGATATCAGAATCATAGTCTTGCAACTTATTACACTTGCTCAATATCACCTTCTCTTTCATAAAGAATGTGATTTCCTTAATATACCGAGTGTTCTTCGAAAAATTGTTGAAGTATTCTTACTGCAATTACGAAAATGTGAATTGAGATGAGTGAAAATTGCTCCTTGATATTCTATGGAAATAAAGGCGTTATATCATAAATACTCGTATACTAAGTGTATCTGATAATACCAAAAAAATGAAAGGGGTGATTCCTCAGATCATTTCATGAAAAAGGTTTCCATTAATGTAGGCCCAGAAATGCTTTTTTTTCAAGTTACATGGTGTTGAAGTTCTATTTGAAAACTGAAAAACTGAAAAAAATGGTACGCAACTGACGTATTTTAAATTGACAGTTTACAGTGGAACTTCTCTATAACGAAAGCGCTAAATCCGCAAAAAAAAATCGTTATAAAGAATTTTGTTATACAGAAAATTTGTTTCTATAGTTGGCTATTTCGCGGTCGCTTCATTGATAAAATTTTAGTTTATCATTCAAACTTAAAGCACTTGCTTATAGACA
>JACDNR010000080.1:0-26231 GCA_013421045.1 Propylea japonica | reverse complement strand
TCATTTGATGGATAATTAATTCTATACAAACGCCCAATTGACCACTTTTTTCCATAACCTACCGTTTTGAAAAATATATCGAATAAACTAGGGACATGAAAATGACTATTCTTAATTTGGAAATAAAGATAACCATTTGGAACATACGGAAAGTTCAAGATGAAATGTTCAATGTAATTCACAATTACAAAAGTTGATTTACCTCCTGAGAGTTATTTAATTTCAACAACTCATGTAACAAAAACTTCAACAAACTTTTCAATAGTATCAGGGAAAAAAAAAACATCAGTAAACTCAGAAACCTGTATAATTCATGTTATTTCCTATGTGGGAAACTGAAGGTTGTAAAGACTTCATTTTAATTTTACTAACATTCCTTGCCAAGAAATGTCGAAAAATCTTGTCTTCTAGGTCCAAACTTTGGCCACCCTTTTATGATAGAAAAACATCTCAATTCCGGTCAATTGAAGATTTAGAAAATTGTATACAAAATCTAGATTAGTTACGAAGAAAAGAATCTACTCAGAGCTAAAAATATCAATATAATAACAAATTTTTTGGTGATAAATCCAGCAAACTAACAGATCCTGTCCCATTCGAGATTGCTTTTATGAAAGCTAAACCTTTCTTAGAGACCATCCGGACTTGTTAGTGATGAGGTTGATAAAGGAAACTCCACAGTGTGATGCTAAAAAGTGAAATATCGGGAAATATGCTTATTTATTGGCTGACAACGTAGTATACAAAAAACTGATAACATATCCAACCCTAGAGCTAGAAAACGAGCCAATCTCCATCTCCTCCCAAGTTTATTCGATATATTTTCAAAACGGTAGGTTATGGAAAAAAGTGGTCAATAGGCGTTTGTAGAGAATTAATTTACCTATAAAATGATGGTATTAATCATTCTGACGGATGAACAGAGACCGAATCATTTTCATTAATAGATGAAAAAATGTCATTTTCCATCTCCTCCCAAGTTTATTCGATATATTTTCAAAACGGTGGGTTATGGAAAAAAGTGATCAATAGGGCGTTTGTAGAGAATTAATTTACCTCTAATATGAGGTATTAATCATTCTGATCGGATGAACAGAAACCGATTTATTTTCATTAATAGATGAAAAAATGTCATTTTTCCATCTCCTCCCAAGTTTATTCGATATATTTTCAAAACGGTTGGTTATCGAAAAATCGAAAACCTATAAAAACATACCAAATTCCATAAAGTCTGCCATACTTTTCAAATAAATTCAGTTTATAGATTTTGCATTTTTCATTTTCGAGTTGGCTTCGAGAGCGCCTGCGTAATGCAGTTCGCTTCGGATCGATGAATTTTCAACGTCAATCGATTCATTAGACCGAGATTTATAATTATCAGTGATAACCGTTTTTGTAGATCCTACAGAATTTTCGCAAAATGGTGAAATATAGCGTTTTAGGGGGGGTCAACCCCTTACTCATTTTTCGTCCAAAATTTCAAAATTTAAGATGATCATTTTATGAGCTTATATTGAAGAGGACTGCAGACTGAAAAAGAATATGCAATCCATTTTTTATTCCGCCTGTTCAAACGGAAATTATGGAAGTTTGAAATATCGAGTTTTGGAAAAAATGCCCTTTGAACGGTGAAATTCTAAACGCTTGCAGATATCGATTCGAAAATTTTTTATTCATATTCAGCTACCTCGAAAACCTATAAAAACATACCAAACTTAATAAAGTCTGCCATACTTTTCAAATAAATTCAGTTTATAGATTTTGCATTTTTCATTTTCGAGTTGCGTTCGAGAGCGCCTGCTTAATGCAGTTCGCTTCGGATCGATGAATTTTTAACGTCAATCGATTCATTAGACCGAGATTTATAATTATCAGTGATAACCGTTCTGGTAGATTCTACAGAATTTTCGCAAAATGGTGAAATATAGCGTTTTAGGGATCGGATGAACAGAGACCGATTCATTTTCATTAATAGATGAAAAAATGTCATTTTCCATCTCCTCCCAAGTTTATTCGATATATTTTCAAAACGGTGGGTTATGGAAAAAAGTGATCAATAGGGCGTTTGTAGAGAATTAATTTACCTATAAAATGAGGTATTAATCATTCTGATCGTATGAACAGAGACCGATTTATTTTCATTAATAGATGAAAAAATGTCATTTTTCCATCTCCTCCCAAGTTTATTCGATATATTTCGAACGGTGGGGGTTTGGATGAAAGAAGTGGTCAATGAGGCGTTATTAGAGAATTAATTAACCTATAATATGAGGTATTAATCATTCTGATCGGATGAACAGGACCGAGTTATTTTCGATAATAGAAGAAAAAATGTCATTTTTCCATCTCCTCCCAAGTTTATTCGATATATTTCAAAACGGTAGGTTATGGAAAAAAGTGGTCAATAGGGCGTTCGTAGAGAACTAATTTACCTATAAAATGAGGTATTAATCATTCTGATCGGATGAACAGAGGCCGATTTATTTTCGATAATAGAAGAAAAATGTCATTTTTCCATCTCCTCCCAAGTTTATTCGATATATTTTGAAACGTAGGGTTATGGAAAAAAGTGTTCTAAAGGGCGTTTGTAGCGAATTAATTTTCCTATAAAATGAGGTATTAATTATTCTGATCGGATGAACAGAGACCGATTTATTTTCATAAATAGATGAAATAATGTCATTTTTCCATCTCCTCCCAAGTTTATTCGATATATTTTCGAAACGGTGGGTTATGGAAAATAGTGGTCAATAAGGCGTTTGTAGAGAATTAATTTACCTATAAAATGAGGTATTAATCATGCTGATCGGATGAACAGAGACCGATTTATTTTCAATAATAGAAGAAAAAATGTCAATTTTCCATCTCCTCCCAAGTTTATTCGATATATTTTAAAACGGTAGGTTATGGAAAAAAGTGGTCAATAGGGCGTTCGTAGAGGATTAATTTACCTATAAAATGAGGTATGAGTCATTCTGATCGGATGAACAGAATTTATTTATTTTCATTAATAGATGAAAAAATGTCATTTTCCATCCCCTCCCAAGCTTATTCGATATATTTTCGAAACGATGGGTTATGGAAGAAAGTGGTCAATAAGGCGTTTGTAGAGAATTAATTTACCTATAATATGAGGTATTAATCATTCTGATCGGATAAACAGAGACCGATATATTTTCGATAATAGAAGAAAAAATGTCATTTTCCATCTCCTCCCAAGTTTATTCGATATATTTTCGAAACGGTAGGTTATGGAGAAAAGTGGTCAATAGGGCGTTTGTAGAGAATTAATTTACCTATAAAATGAGGTATTAATCATTCTGATCGGATGAACAGAGACCGATTCATTTTCATTAATAGATGAAAAAATGTCATTTTCCATCTCCTCCCAAGTTTATTCGATATATTTTCGAAACGGTGGGTTATGGAAAAAAGTGGTCAATAAGGCGTTTGTAGAGAATTAATTTACCTATAATATGAGGTATTAATCATTCTGATCGGATGAACAGAGACCGATTTATTTTCGATAATAGAAGAAAAAATGTCATTTTTCCATCTCCTCCCAAGTTTATTCGATATATTTTCGAAACGGTGGGTTATGGAAAAAAGTGGCCAACAAGGCGTTTGTAGAGAATTAATTTACCTATAATATGAGGTATCAATCGTTCTGATCGGATGAACAGAGACCGATTTATTTTCGATAATAGAAGAAAAAATGTCATTTTTCCATCTCCTCCCAAGTTTATTCGATATATTTTCAAAACGGTAGGTTATGGAAAAAAGTGGTCAATAGGGCGTTTGTAAAGAATTAATTTACCTATAAATGAGGTATTAGTCATTCTGATCGGATGAACAGAGACCGATTTATTTTCATTAATAGATGAAAAAATGTCATTTTTCCATCTCCTCCCAAGTTTATTCGATATATTTTCGAAACGGTGGGTTATGGAAAAAAGTGGTCCACAAGGCGTTTGTAGAGAATTAATTTACCTATTAAATGAGGTATTAATCATTCTGATCGTATGAACAGAGACCGATTTGATCAATAGGGCGTTTGTAGAGAATTAATTTACCTATAAAATGAGGTATTAATCATTCTGATCGTATGAACAGAGACCGATTAATTTTCATTAAAAGCTGAAAAAAAATCTGCAATCCATATTTTACTTACTTTTCAAATAAATTCAGTTTATAGATTTTGCATTTTTCATTTTCGAGTTGCCTTCGAGAGCGCCTGCGTAATGCAGTTCGCTTCGGATCGATGAATTTTCAACGTCAATCGATTCATTAGACCAAGATTTATAATTATCAGTGATAACCGTTTTTGTAGATCCTACAGAATTTTCGCAAAATGGTGAAATATAGCGTTTTAGGGGGGGTCAACCCCTTACTCATTTTTCGTCCAAAATTTCAAAATTTAAGATGATCATTTTATGTGCTTATATTGAAGAGGACTACAGACTGAAAAAGAATATGCAATCCATTTTTTATTCCGCCTGTTCAAACGGAAATTATGGAAGTTTGAAATATCGAGTTTTGGAAAAAATGCCCTTTGAACGGTGAAATTCTAAACGCTTGCAGATATCGATTCGAAAATTTTTTATTCATATTCAGCTACCTCGAAAACCTATAAAAACATACCAAACTTAATAAAGTCTGCCATACTTTTCAAATAAATTCAGTTGATAGATTTTGCATTTTTCATTTTCGAGTTGCGTTCGAGAGCGCCTGCTTAATGCAGTTCGCTTCGGATCGATGAATTTTTAACGTCAATCGATTCATTAGACCGAGATTTATAATTATCAGTGATAACCGTTCTGGTAGATCCTACAGAATTTTCGCAAAATGAAATATAGCGTTTTAGGGGGGGTCAACCCCTAACTCATTTTTCGTCCAAAATTTCAAAATTTAAGATGATCATTTTATGTGCTTATATTGAAGGGGACTACAAACTGAAAAAGAATCTGCAATCCATTTTTGAGCGCTCGTTCTACTTAGACGAGTGCTATATCGTTTTGCCCAAATGTCTGTAATTTTCGAATTTTGAGCCGAAAATGGTCTCAAACGATAGGGTTCGACTCCCTGATGGAAAATATGAGGTCAAATCAAATTCTGTAGGGCCGGCCGTCCGTCCGTGAGCACAATAACTCTCGAACGGATTGTCCTAGAGACTTGAAATTTTCAGGGTGTGTTCAGCTCCCAAATAGCTCGGTTAAGTTCGTTAACCAGAAAAATCGTACAGGGTGTTCCATAAAAAGTGGCCATTCAAAATTTTTGTTCCTCAATATTTCACACAAAACGAGGGCAAACGGAATGAAATTTTGCAGCAACTTGCCAGATGCTCATAGTGAGCCTCTCGCAAAATTATGTGGCCATAGTATTAACAGAACCATAGAAAATTCAATTGGAATATTGAAAAGAAGAATTTTTTTATTTCCATAACCAACTTTCCGATTCAAATGAAATTCATTTTGTGAGTTGAGACTGATATACTGAATGTTCATGCAAAATTTCAAGAGGATAGCATCATCAGAACCATAGAAATTCCAATTGGAATATTAAAGGAAAGACTCTTTATATTTCCATAACAAGATATCCGAGTCAAATGAAATTTATTTTTGGAATTGAGATTTATATATTGAATGTTTGTGCAAAATTTGAAGATCATCGCATCATCCGAACTATAGAAAATTCAATTTGAATATTGAAAAAAAAAATTATATTTTCATAACAAGATATCTGAATTGAGTGAAATTTATTCCTGGTATAAAGATTGATATACTGAATGTTCATGCCAAATTTCAAGAGGATCGCATCATCAGAACCATAAAATTTAATTATTTTAATTTTCAAGTGTGACCATAGAATTGAATTTTTTTAATTGTTTATATATAAAGTATCAATTTCAAGTCATATACAGAATTTTGAGATGATAGTCCTATTGCTCTACCAGAGAACGAGCGCTCAGAAGCTCCTGCTCAGGGCTTGCTTCCATTTTTTTTATTCCGCCTGTTCAAACGGAAATTATGGAAGTTTGGTATATCGAGTTTTGGAAAAAATGCCATTTGAACGGTGAAATTCTAAACGCTTGCAGATATCGATTCGAAAGTGTTTTATTTATATTCAGCTACCTCAAAAACCTATAAAAACATACCAAATTCAATAAAGTCTGCCATACTTTTCAAATAAATTCAGTTTATAAATTTTGCATTTTTCATTTTCGAGTTGCGTTCGAGAGCGCCTGCTTAATGCAGTTCGCTTCGGATCGATGAATTTTTAACGTCAATCGATTCATTAGACCGAGATTTATAATTATCAGTGATAACCGTTCTTGCAGATCCTACAGAATTTTCGCAAAATAATGAAATATAGCGTTTTACGGGGGGTCAACCCCTTACTCATTTTTCGTCCAAAATTTCAAAATTTAAGATGTTATTGAATATATAGAATAGTTTATATTTAACAAACCAATATATGTAGGCATGTCCGTATTAGATATTTCGAAATTATGTTTATATGAATTCCATTATGACTATTTTCTACCCAATTTCAATAATAATTGTAAATTGAATTATGTAGACACAGATAGTTTAATCTATGAAATAATAATCGAAATCCATATGAGCAAATCAAACTAGACTGTCATACTCGATTTGATACCTCCGACTACCCTGAAAATAATTCACATGGGATTCCTCGTGTAAACAAAAAAGTATTAGGCAAGATGAAGGATGAAAACAATGGTTCAATAATGACTGCATTTGTAGGTTTACGACCTAAAATGTATTCTTTTTGTATTGATTCGAAAGAAATCAAGAAAATCAAAGGCATAAAAAAAAACGTTGTCAAAAAATTATCGTTTGATGATTATGTGCACTGTCTATTGAATGATGAAATTAAATATATTAAACAAAGGAGTATCGTTTCAAAACATCACAATATGTTTTCTGTTGAACAAGAAAAAATTGCTCTCTGCAGTAGAGATGATAAGCGATATCTCATGCCAAATAACCACCACACCCTACCTTGGGGTCATTATAATATATTAGATTAATTTTTATGTCTATTTAGTTTGATGAACCATTTCTTGTGAACCTTGGTAAAGCTGAAATAGTGAAATATATTACACAAAGAACTGATCTAGGAATTAAGTTTAAAGAAGAATTTCCAAGAGAATATGAAGATGCAATGAAGATACCTACTAATAGATGGATGCTGGTTGGAGATTTCGTATCATATTTACTAGGCCTTCTAAATGAATTCGTTGAAATTACAATTTTTATACCAGAGGATGATGCATTGGATTACTTTTTACGAAGTGAAAATGGTTGGAAATTACAATCATCACCCTTATCTGAATATTCTTACAATTTTAAGAGCATCCATAATAATAACTTAAAAGTTCTACTTATGAAACAATATTTGATTGTAACAAACAATGTTGTAATTGATATATTTTGTTATTTAGATTTACTTTTTGAATCACATGTTGTAAAAAAAGGTCTACATTTACGATCGAATACTCTGATTGATATCAATTTTGGAAATGACAATTTTTACGTTAATTCTAAAATAAAAGTGATACTTGAGAAATGTAAGAAAAAAATGTATAACCCATTGTCTCTTAAATACATGACTTTGTGTAAAGTATGTTCCAAACTACTTGTAGCATATGACATTCTTTTTTTCTTTAAATTGAGAAATGTTGATTTATAAATGATTCCCAAGGTTCAATAAAAATGAAATGAAAATATCTCAGTTTTTTTTATTCATGTAGCGTTCTTCCACATCCCGTTCACTGAATTCAAATAATAATTTTTACTTTAATTCCAAAACAAAAGTGATAACTTGAGAAATGTATTGTCACTTAAATATATATGTGTAAAGTGAGTTTCAAAATACTTGACATTTTCTTTAAATCGAGAAATGAACTGTACTATCTCAGTTAAAGATACTTGAGAAATTTAAAAGGAATTGTACAAAACATTGTCTCTGAAATATATTACTTTGTCTGAAGTGAGTTTCAAAATACCTATAATACATGACATTTTTTCTTTTAATTTAGTAATGTCAATAGATGATTCAATAAAAAATGAAATAAAATATCTCAGTTTTAATTTGATTCAGATTTTTTTAGAAGTGATGAATAAAAAAATGTCTGTTTTTCATACCTTACTGAGGAGTGTGATAATATTGCATTAGCTTTTATTCTTAAAAATAATAGGTGAAAGGAAAAAACGAATTCTGTTAAATATTCATTCATATTTTATGAGATAAATAAACCTTGTTTTACATTGAAGTTTCTTAAACCTAGTAATATTATACAATACACTTAATACTCTTAATATTAATAAATTATAAGTTCAGTCTTCATTATTGCACTTTAGATGTCTTGTAACTAAAGTTTCTACTTTTGGTAGGAACGTGCATACCCACCGCAAAAGTTCATCGCAATTGTTCATTGTGCACATACACTCATTTAGCGTATGGTTCAAACATTGGGGGTTTTTTTTCACAAATTTCGGAGGAGTCCATCCGAAGTTCTCGACATCTATTATTTGTAAGCATCTATCCATAATATGATTTTTTAAAAAATGGCACTTTTGGTGTCCATTCACGTACACTATGTCATTTTCTTTCAACACACTTCTAATTACCTCACCTACTTCGCGATAGTCAATTACTCCGTCACTATATTTAAGTCCATGATGGCGCTGCTCCAAATATCTAACTGTTTTTCTATCTGAAGAAGTTAGATATTTGAAATCTTTCGAAGGTCTCATAATGAAATGAGACGTTTTCATTCCACTTATGAACGATATCTCTTTAGCACAGAACGAGCCATCTACTATGAAACCTTGTATATCGCAAACTACAATATTCATTATAGTTGAGTAATCTTTTTCACTTCTTCAGATAGTGGTTTGTATTCTACTACACAATCATGCACTATGACACAGTATGCTCTTGTATTTTTCGGGAACCCTCTTAAGGATTCAATCTCTACTTTCACATCGATTGTTGCCGACTTGAACGTTTCATCACGTCTGGAGCAATCCAACACATGCAGCGCTTTTTGTTTGAATTCATCGAATGAAAGTAGAGGAAATTTTCTCTTACACCCATAACTGTATGCAAAGTTTATATAATTTTGGAAAGCTTCAGCATAATCATTCTGATCGAAATTCAAATGTAAATTTTCTTGTGGAATTATGTCACTATTTAGAAGGGCACGTACATCAGATATATTTAGATGATCGAATAGTGTGGGATCTTCATCAATATTGTTTTTCTTGTTTGTTTGGAAACAGCAAATTATGTATCTAGGACATTCAATTTCTGTCGATGTTTTTACTGCCCAAATTTCTTTAGTACCACCTGATGGTAATGATGGTAGTTCATGTATTTCCCACTTTCTGAAGGGCATTAAAATAGTCTTATTAGATCTAATTGCATTCAACAAATCCATTTTTAGAACATCATTAGGATATATATGTTTAACCTTGAGTTCTATACTATCAATGGTAATTTTACCTGCTGTACTATCTTTAGTAGAACCATGAGTAATTTTTATTGCATTGTTGTCATTTTGCGATCTTACTAAGCGGAATGTCTGTTTTCCGCACATCGCAAACTGATAATCTTTGAAGAAATTGAATAAATGTTGAACTGGTATTCTGAAAATAAAACTTCCATCTGTATTTATGGCGGGATTATTAGGATAGTTCCAACTTGATATTTGAAGTTCCTTTGTATTATCATCTTCATAGCATAAATATCCTCTTATTGTTGATATTATACCAGGATCTCTGGCCATCTCTACTTCTGTACCACATAATTCGTATGATATGGAATCAAAAAGAAATGCTCCAGCGTTATTCACAAATTTAACTTCACCAGTACCTTGAGTTCTTGTTAATTTACCTTTGATAATGATTGCAGCATCATACATCAGGAGCCAACAATCTGGTCGATTTACTGTGATTTCAATTGCATCAGAGTTATTGAACGACTTGATGAATGGAAGATATGTACGACTCTCAACTTTTACAATTGATTCATCTGTGTTTATGGGTTGATAAATATCGAAAGCGTGGTTGGACATTATAGCCGATTGATTGTAGAAAGATTAAATTCTCGTAAGAGAGACGTTTGTGTGACGGTGGTGATGTCCTCTTGACGACTGATGCTTTTTGGGATGATGGATGATCTTTAAATGTTGTGAATACTAAGACCATCGTTTCAGTTCCAATCTTATGATTATTTCTTCTCCTTGAAAATTTAACAAATCACCGTCTTGATCAACTGCTTTCAATGTAATATTACGTATTCGATACGTTGTTAGAGGTAGGTATACCAAGTTGTGTGGTACTTCATCAATAGCAAATCCTGGATCGGAATTCACTGCAAATTCATAAAGTGTATGAGATGGACGCTCATTATAAAATGATCCTTCAATCAGGTTGCATTCAATATTTATAGTTCGAACTTTGATAATGTTCACTGGTAAATCTGATTCATGAATTTTTCCTGGTTCAAGAACTCTCTTCGAAAAACCTAATAAGGATCCAATAGAATCGTCATGGGTGAAATCAATTCTCTTATTCTTATGAAATATTTCACATTCGAGGGTATTATTATTCGGTCTCAAGAAGAATGAAGATGTTCCTTTCGCAGTTTCATATTCATTTTCCAGTTTAGACCTTATAAATGCTTCCATATCTGATATTTCATAGGTTCCAGTCGGTAGTTGGAACGTACTCTTCTTCCCTTCATGTGATGAAATATAAAATTTATTGTATTTTTGTACATTGGGTATCGTATTATATGAATAAAATCCAATCAGTGCTAAACCATAATTGAAATCCCTGTTCAGTTCAATAGGAACAGGAAAATCTACTGATAGAATCGATGATCGATCTTTTAAAGTGAAGAGCAAAGACATGACTGAACGAAATAACACAAACTCAGAATATTTTATAACTGTATTATCCAATCAGAAATTTCAAGCACAAATAACCACAATTAGAAGTATTGAATTTTTGATAACAATTCCTATTATATTTTATTGTACAACACTTGAAATATTGGATAACCTCTTTAGGAGGTTTAAGATTACCAAAACTATCAAAATATTCAACATCATTTCCTTTCTTCTTATATGCTACCCAATGTGTTCCAGGTCCCTCGGATGAATCTAAATTGACAATTCCACTTTCATTCTTTTTAGGTATTTTCGGTAGTGTATTCCTCATGAAAACACCTCTGAAATGTTTTATCCCATAATGTCTTGCAAAGTCATCAATTTCATAATCATAGAGAGCTCTATTGGGTAGATTATTCAGTTTTTTGATTGTTTTCTCAGATAGAGTCCAAATCCACGCTTAGATTTTTTTATGAAAATACCATGTCCAATAGATTCCATCACTTTGTTATGTCGTTGATCTTCTTCCAATTTCTTCTTAGCATTCTTAGCATCGATGACAGTTTTCGCTACAGCGCTTGCACCACCTAACATTGCTCCTAATGCAGATAGTCCTGCGAATATAGGTATGAGTGGGAGAAGTCCTCCAGACTTCGATTCGACTGGAATAATGCGGGGGATCCTTATTTTACTTTTTCCCCCAGCTTTCTGAACTGCCTTTCGAGCTGCCCTAAGTGCTATCAGCGATGATTTGTTTAAGTCATTAACGTTTGATTTCATCAAAATTTTATGAGTTGGATTCAAAACAGAACTCTTGAATGATTTTCTCTTATTATTTGTCTGAGATCCCATACCCATTTTTCTTTTCATTTTCATCGCTCCGGTGACTACTAATGCAGCACTTTTTTCACCAATTGAAGCGTCTTTGGATTTAACACGTTCCCAAGCTTCGTCTTCGAGTATCTTGTCAGCAGCGTGTCTGTCAATCAAAGAATTGCTTTCAGAATATGCAATGTCGTGCTTTTTACAAGAATCGTCTAGCCTATTAATACCAGGATCGTTTCTAGCTAATCGTTTTTCGAGTTTAGTACCTGGACCACAAAAATTATATGCGGGAATGTGCAGTTCGATTGGTAACTTATTGATGAATGAATTCAGTAAGCCGTCTCCAACGAAGGATAACATAGTACTGACTGTTTAACGATAATTTCAAACTTTATATATTAGAATCTCATTATCAAAAAATCATCAGTAATAAGAAAGATGCGAATCAATCAGCATAAGTCAGTGTTACCCGTATTAAATTTAGATTTTCAAATTCATAGAGTTCTTCAATTCAATCAATCTGCTTGGCTCAAAATATATATTGATAAAAATACGCTATTACGACAAGCTGCTCGAAATGATTTTGAGTAGAATCTTTTCAAACTGATGAACAATGCAGTGTTTGGAAAAACAATTGAAAATATTAGGAAACATCGAAAAATAAGACTAGTTAATCATTGGCATGGTAAATATGGAGCAAAAAAAATAATTGCGAGTCCAAATTTTGAAAGTAGAATGATATTAGATGATGATTTAGTTGTAATTGAAATGAAAAAAAAACATCACTTATATTTATATGAGCAAATCAAACTAGACTGTCATACTCGATTTGATACCTCCGACTACCCTGAAAATAATTCATATGGGATTCCTCGTGTAAACAAAAGAGTATTAGGCAAGATGAAGGATGAAAACAATGGTTCAATAATGACTGCATTTGTAGGTTTAGGATCTAAAATGTATTCTTTTTGTATTGATTCGAGAGAAATCAAGAAAATCCAAGGCATAAAAAAAACGTTGTCAAAAAATTATCGTTTGATGATTATGTGCACTGTCTATTGAATGATGAAATTAAATATATTAAACAAAGGAGTGTCGTTTCAAAACATCACAATATGTTTACAGTTGGGTCGCCTTCCGGAGTTGCTGGAATCTGCAAATTTCGCATATTATTTGACCTAGATATGGTTTATTGAATACATGAGGTCAACAACTGCTTCCTGATAGTTTTCCATGGAATTTGAATTCTTGATATTTTAATGCGATTTCTACTGGATATTTGTTCTATCTAAAAATCGAAAGTTCAAGATTATTTGATTTATGGTTGGGTGAATAATACACCTAGAGGCGTCAAAATAAAACAATATTTTATTCTATTTATATTTATTAACATCTGACAACACCTTCTTTTCATAATAATGAATACACTCAAGCATAGCATAAGATTGTACATAGGATGAGTTGATACAGAATGTTTTAATTATATCAATAGGATTTTCAAATGAATGTACACATTCTAAAAATTTACAATAATATGATTTGAAATGTAATTCGTTCAACATTTTGATTTTATTAGCAATAATAATATTCAATCTTAACATTTCAGCTACTTCAGCTTCAGTAAAAAACAGGAAAACTTTATTCTTAGAGACGCCCACTATTTTAGCTTCTGAATAGTTCCATACTGAAACATGTAGATCAGTGAAATTTGAACATGTTCCATTGGATTCTATCAATTCGATGAACGTTTTCCATTCGAATTCATCCATTGATAACACTAAATTATTACTGGAAATTAATACTGCTGGTGAAAATTGTCTCCCTTTGCTGAAACCACATTGTACCTCATATGGTCCTATGGTAAATTGTGATGATAAAATCAGATATTTTTCGTTTTGCACTTCATTTTCATAATGATGTAAAATTTTATTCAGCTCTTCATTATACCTATCAGTGTTGGAGCACATTCTGAATCAGATGTTTTCTATAGACTAACTTGAAATTTCACAGATTCAATCATTAAGATTTGACCATTTCTTTTTCTGCGCAGAATAACTTGCGTTTAATATATTTATACACTAATTGAATTGTCATTTGGTCCTATATTTCCAGCATGATCATCATTTAATAAATCTCCTGCCATACCCTTATCCAAAATATTCTGAATATTTTTATGACATATATTATTTTCTGGATCAAATTTGAAATGTATCCCATGATTATCAAATTCTTTCAACAAATAACATATTATTGAGTATTTACCGCAATATGATGCAAGAAACATCATTTCATCTACGAATAAATGTAATGGCTTATAATAATTCCTTATAGATTGTTTATCATACTGATTTTGAAGTGTTTCTTGATCCAGTTCTCCATATGAACCACGTAATAGCATTTGAGCATTGACCATATCATACATTTTTAGATTTCCATAATTAATCATAATATAATATTTCAAATCACTTAATGACAATTTGTCTTCAGTCATTGATGAACAAATATCATTGATGAATGCATCATTTTTCTGTTTATGATCAAATACTTTCTTGATGATCTCCTGTGGTGCTCCATATTCAACCAAATCGTTGAAAATATTGTTCGGAATGAAGAGACCTAAATCTAGTAGAATTCTTGAACACTTTGCTACATCATGATACAAAACAGCGAAATGAAGTTCCTCACATAGATAATTATAAAACTTCCTAGCCTTATTAAACTCGTAAACTTCCATTTCTGCAATATTAATAGTACTAAGTGAAGTGCGTCAAAAATTGAAGATTTATATGTTTGCTCTTTTTGTGAAATGACAATCCTGAATTATATACTCATCCTCAGTGGTACCCCTCAGAAATTTCCATCCAAGTTGATTTTTAGACCATTTTTCTACAACTCTGAAAGGATGTGGAAAATCTTGTTCACCACATCTTGGTCTCAACATCAACTTTAACGTTTCATAATTCAGAACCCCTGTCTGCTCGCTCAGGTTGAAATACTCTTGAAATTTTTTAACCGCATTAGATAATTTATTCAATTCAATATCTGAATTATTAGATTGCCGAAAATATCCATATTTCATTAAATAGGCTTTTTGCTATATCAGTTCCATTGCTCGAATATGATGAATGACACAATAATAATAGGAATGATATAACACAGATCATCGTGGACTCCTCTCTGGTCGATGATTACAAACTAACATCTATATTCCGGTCCCTGCTCTCCGCCACTGGACTCTGCCGACCCACCATGACCCCCGCCCATGACCAAACCAAACCCAGCAACGCCATCTGGTCGATGATTACAAACTAACATCTATATTCCGGTCCCTGCTCCCCGCCACTGGACCCTGCCGACCCAAACATGACCCCCCATGACCCCCGCCCATGACATCACCCCCCATGACCCCTCGCTTATGACCCCAATAAACCTCCTAGCCAACGATCCAAGCACCGCCACGGCGTGTGACGTCACATCCGGTCGAAATCTCTCTTTGGTTCTCTACTGACGAAAAATGAGTAAGGGGTTGACCCCCCCTAAAACGATATATTTCACCATTTTGCGAAAATTCTGTAGGATCTACAAGAACGGTTATCACTGATAATTATGAATCTCGGTCTAATGAATCGATTGACGTTGAAAGTTCATCGATCCGAAGCGAACTGCATTAAGCAGGCGCTCTCGAACGCAACTCCAAAATGAAAAATGCAAAATCTATAAACTGAATTTATTTGGAAAGTATGGCAGACTTTATTGAATTTGGTATGTTTTTATAGGTTTTTGAGGTTGCTGAATATAAATAAAATACTTTAGAATCGATATCTGCAAGCGTTTAGAATTTCACCGTTCAAATGGCATTTTTTCCAAAACTCGATATTTCAAACTTCCATAATTTCCGTTTGAACAGGCGGAATAAAAAATGGATTGCAGATTCTTTTTCAGTCTGTAGTCCCCTTCAATATAAGCACATAAAATGATCATCTTAAATTTTGAAATTTTGGACGAAAAATGAGTAAGGGGTTGACCCCCCGTAAAACGCTATATTTCATTATTTTGCGAAAATTCTGTAGGATCTGCAAGAACGGTTATCACTGACAATTATAAATCTCGGTCTAATGAATCGATTGACAATGAAAATTCATCGATCCGAAGCGAACTGCATCAAGCAGGCGCTCTCGAACGCAACTCCAAAATGAAAAATGCAAAATCTATAAACTGAATTTATTTGGAAAGTATGGCAGACTTTATTGAATTTGGTATGTTTTTATAGGTTTTCGAGGTAGCTGAATATAAATAAAATACTTTCGAATCGATATCTGCAAGCGTTTAGAATTTCACCGTTCAAATGGCATTTTTTCCAAAACTCGATATTTCAAACTTCCATAATTTCCGTTTGAACAGGCGGATTAAAAAATGGATTGCATATTTTTTTTCAGTCTGTAGTCCTCTTCAATATAAGCACATAAAATGATCATCTTAAATTTTGAAATTTTGGACGAAAAATGAGTAAGGGGTTGACCCCCCCTAAAACGCTATATTTCACCATTTTGCGAAAATTCTGTAGGATCTACAAGAACGGTTGTCACTGATAATTATAAATCTCGGTCTAATGAATCGATTGACGTTGAAAATTCATCGATCCGAAGCGAACTGCATTAAGCAGGCGCTCTCGAACGCAACTCGAAAATGAAAAATGCAAAATCTATAAACTGAATTTATTTGGAAAGTATGGCAGACTTTATTGAATTTGGTATGTTTTTATAGGTTTTCGAGGTAGCTGAATATAAATAAAATACTTTCGAATCGATATCTGCAAGCGTTTAGAATTTCACCGTTCAAATGGCATTTTTTCCAAAACTCGATATTTCAAACTTCCATAATTTCCGTTTGAACGGGCGGAATAAAAAATGGATTGCATATTTTTTTCAGTCTGTAGTCCTCTTCAATATAAGCACATAAAATGATCATCTTAAATTTTGAAATTTTGGACGAAAAATGAGTAAGGGGTTGACCCCCCTAAAACGCTATATTTCACCATTTTGCGAAAATTCTGTAGGATCTACAAGAACGGTTATCACTGATAATTATGAATCTCGGTCTAATGAATCGATTGACGTTGAAAATTCATCGATCCGAAGCGAACTGCATTAAGCAGGCGCTCTCGAACGCAACTCGAAAATGAAAAATGCAAAATCTATAAACTGAATTTATTTGAAAAGTATGGCAGACTTTATTAATTTGGTATGTTTTTATAGGTTTTCGAGGTAGCTGAATATGAATAAAAAATTTTCGAATCGATATCTGCAAGCGTTTAGAATTTCACCGTTCAAATGGCATTTTTTCCAAAACTCGATATTTCAAACTTCCATAATTTCCGTTTGAACAGGCGGAATAAAAAATGGATTGCAGATTCTTTTTCAGTCTGTAGTCCCCTTCAATATAAGCACATAAAATGATCATCTTAAATTTTGAAATTTTGGACGAAAAATGAGTAAGGGGTTGACCCCCCTAAAACGCTATATTTCATTATTTTGCGAAAATTCTGTAGGATCTGCAAGAACGGTTATCACTGATAATTATAAATCTCGGTCTAATGAATCGATTGACGTTGAAAATTCATCGATCCGAAGCGAACTGCATTAAGCAGGCGCTCTCGAACGCAACTCCAAAATGAAAAATGCAAAATCTATAAACTGAATTTATTTGAAAAGTATGGCAGACTTTATTGATTTGGTATGTTTTTATAGGTTTTCGAGGTAGCTGAATATAAAAAAAATACTTTCGAATCGATATCTGCAAGCGTTTAGAATTTCACCGTTCAAATGGCATTTTTTCCAAAACTCGATATTTCAAACTTCCATAATTTCCGTTTGAACGGCGGAATAAAAAATGGATTGCATATTTTTTTTCAGTCTGTAGTCCTCTTCAATATAAGCACATAAAATGATCATCTTAAATTTTGAAATTTTGGACGAAAAATGAGTAAGGGGTTGACCCCCCCTAAAACGCTATATTTCACCATTTTGCGAAAATTCTGTAGGATCTACAAGAACGGTTATCACTGATAATTATAAATCTCGGTCTAATGAATCGATTGACGTTGAAAATTCATCGATCCGAAGCGAACTGCATTAAGCAGGCGCTCTCGAACGCAACTCAAAATGAAAAATGCAAAATCTATAAACTGAATTTATTTGAAAAGTATGGCAGACTTTATTGAATTTGGTATGTTTTTATAGGTTTTCGAGGTAGCTGAATATAAATAAAATACTTTCGAATCGATATCTGCAAGCGTTTAGAATTTCACCGTTCAAATGGCATTTTTTCCAAAACTCGATATTTCAAACTTCCATAATTTCCGTTTGAACAGGCGGAATAAAAAATGGATTGCATATTTTTTTCAGTCTGTAGTCCTCTTCAATATAAGCATATAAAATGATCATCTTAAATTTTGAAATTTTGGACGAAAAATGAGTAAGGGGTTGACCCCCCCTAAAACGCTATATTTCACCATTTTGCGAAAATTCTGTAGGATCTACAAGAACGGTTATCACTGATAATTATAAATCTCGGTCTAATGAATCGATTGACGTTGAAAATTCATCGATCCGAAGCGAACTGCATTAAGCAGGCGCTCTCGAACGCAACTCATAAATGAAAAATGCAAAATCTATAAACTGAATTTATTTGAAAAGTATGGCCGACCTTATTGAATTTGGTATGTTTTTATAGGTTTTCGAGGTAGCTGAATATAAATAAAATACTTTCAAATCGATATCTGCAAGCGTTTAGAATTTCACCTTTCAAATGGCATTTTTTCCAAAACTCGATATTTCAAACTTCCATAATTTCCGTTTGAACAGGCGGAATAAAAAATGGACTGCTGATTCTTTTTCAGTCTGTAGTCCCTTCAATATAAGCACATAAAATGATCATCTTAAATTTTGAAATTTTGGACGAAAAATGAGTAAGGGGTTGACCCCCCGTAAAACGCTATATTTCATTATTTTGCGAAAATTCTGTAGGATCTACAAGAACGGTTATCACTGATAATTATAAATCTCGGTCTAATGAATCGATTGACGTTGAAAATTCATCGATCCGAAGCGAACTGCATTAAGCAGGCGCTCTCGAACGCAACTCAAAAATGAAAAATGCAAAATCTATAAACTGAATTTATTTGAAAAGTATGGCAGACTTTATTGAATTTGGTATGTTTTTATAGGTTTTCGAGGTAGCTGAATATAAATAAAATACTTTCGAATCGATATCTGCAAGCGTTTAGAATTTCACCGTTCAAATGGCATTTTTTCCAAAACTCGATATTTCAAACTTCCATAATTTCCGTTTGAACAGGCGGAATAAAAAATGGATTGCAGATTCTTTTTCAGTCTGTAGTCCTCTTCAATATAAGCACATAAAATGATCATCTTAAATTTTGAAATTTTGGACGAAAAATGAGTAAGGGGTTGACCCCCCCTAAAACGCTATATTTCACCATTTTGCGAAAATTCTGTAGGATCTACAAGAACGGTTATCACTGATAATTATAAATCTCGGTCTAATGAATCGATTGACGTTGAAAATTCATCGATCCGAAGCGAACTGCATTACGCAGGCGCTCTCGAAGGCAACTCGAAAATGAAAAATGCAAAATCTATAAACTGAATTTATTTGAAAAGTATGGCAGACTTTATTGAATTTGGTATGTTTTTATAGGTTTTCGAGGTAGCTGAATAAGAAAAAAATACTTTCGAATCGATATCTGCAAGCGTTTAGAATTTCACCGTTCAAATGGCATTTTTTCCAAAACTCGATATTTCAAACTTCCATAATTTCCGTTTGAACGGGCGGAATAAAAAATGGATTGCATATTTTTTTTCAGTCTGTAGTCCTCTTCAATATAAGCACATAAAATGATCATCTTAAATTTTGAAATTTTGGACGAAAAATGAGTAAGGGGTTGACCCCCCTAAAACGCTATATTTCACCATTTTGCGAAAAATCTGTAGGATCTACAAGAACGGTTATCACTGATAATTATAAATCTCGGTCTAATGAATCGATTGACGTTGAAAATTCATCGATCCGAAGCGAACTGCATTACGCAGGCGCTCTCGAACGCAACTCGAAAATGAAAAATGCAAAATCTATAAACTGAATTTATTTGAAAAGTATGGCAGACTTTATTGAATTTGGTATGTTTTTATAGATTTTCGAGGTAGCTGAATAAGAAAAAAATACTTTCGAATCGATATCTGCAAGCGTTTAGAATTTCACCGTTCAAATGGCATTTTTTCCAAAACTCGATATTTCAAACTTCCATAATTTCCGTTTGAACAGGCGGAATAAAAAATGGATTGCATATTCTTTTTCAGTCTGTAGTCCTCTTCAATATAAGCACATAAAATGATCATCTTAAATTTTGAAATTTTGGACGAAAAATGAGTAAGGGGTTGACCCCCCCTAAAACGCTATATTTCACCATTTTGCGAAAATTCTGTAGGATCTACAAGAACGGTTATCACTGATAATTATAAATCTCGGTCTAATGAATCGATTGACGTTGAAAATTCATCGATCCGAAGCGAACTGCATTAAGCAGGCGCTCTCGAACGCAACTCGAAAATGAAAAATGCAAAATCTATAAACTGAATTTATTTGAAAAGTATGGCAGACTTTATTGAATTTGGTATGTTTTTATAGGTTTTCGAGGTAGCTGAATATAAATAAAATACTTTCGAATCGATATCTGCAAGCGTTTAGAATTTCACCGTTCAAATGGCATTTTTTCCAAAACTCGATATTTCAAACTTCCATAATTTCCGTTTGAACAGGCGGAATAAAAAATGGATTGCAGATTTTTTTTCAGTCTGTAGTCCCCTTCAATATAAGCACATAAAATGATCATCTTAAATTTTGAAAATTTTGGACGAAAAATGAGTAAGAGGTTGACCCCCCCTAAAACGCTATATTTCACCATTTTGCGAAAATTCTGTAGGATCTACAAGAACGGTTGTCACTGATAATTATAAATCTCGGTCTAATGAATCGATTGACGTTGAAAATTCATCGATCCGAAGCGAACTGCATTAAGCAGGCGCTCTCGAACGCAACTCGAAAATGAAAAATGCAAAATCTATAAACTGAATTTATTTGAAAAGTATGGCAGACTTTATTGAATTTGGTATGTTTTTATAGGTTTTCGAGGTAGCTGAATATAAATAAAATACTTTCGAATCGATATCTGCAAGCGTTTAGAATTTCACCGTTCAAATGGCATTTTTTCCAAAACTCGATATTTCAAACTTCCATAATTTCCGTTTGAACAGGCGGAATAAAAAATGGATTGCATATTCTTTTTCAGTCTGTAGTCCTCTTCAATATAAGCACATAAAATGATCATCTTAAATTTTGAAATTTTGGACGAAAAATGAGTAAGGGGTTGACCCCCCCTAAAACGCTATATTTCACCATTTTGCGAAAATTCTGTAGGATCTACAAGAACGGTTATCACTGATAATTATAAATCTCGGTCTAATGAATCGATTGACGTTGAAAATTCATCGATCCGAAGCGAACTGCATTAAGCAGGCGCTCTCGAACGCAACTCGAAAATGAAAAATGCAAAATCTATAAACTGAATTTATTTGAAAAGTATGGCCGACTTTATTGAATTTGGTATGTTTTTATAGTTTTCGAGGTAGCTGAATATAAAAAAAATACTTTCGAATCGATATCTGCAAGCGTTTAGAATTTCACCGTTCAAATGGCATTTTTTCCAAAACTCGATATTTCAAACTTCCATAATTTCCGTTTGAACAGGCGAATAAAAAATGGATTGCATATTTTTTTTCAGTCTGTAGTCCTCTTCAATATAAGCACATAAAATGATCATCTTAAATTTTGAAATTTTGGACGAAAAATGAGTAAGGGGTTGACCCCCCCTAAAACGCTATATTTCACCATTTTGCGAAAATTCTGTAGGATCTACAAGAACGGTTATCACTGATAATTATAAATCTCGGTCTAATGAATCGATTGACGTTGAAAATTCATCGATCCGAAGCGAACTGCATTACGCAGGCGCTCTCGAAGGCAACTCGAAAATGAAAAATGCAAAATCTATAAACTGAATTTATTTGAAAAGTATGGCAGACTTTATTGAATTTGGTATGTTTTTATAGATTTTCAAGGTAGCTGAATAAGAAAAAAATACTTTCGAATCGATATCTGCAAGCGTTTAGAATTTCACCGTTCAAATGGCATTTTTTCCAAAACTCGATATTTCAAACTTCCATAATTTCCGTTTGAACAGGCGGAATAAAAAATGGATTGCATATTCTTTTTCAGTCTGTAGTCCTCTTCAATATAAGCACATAAAATGATCATCTTAAATTTTGAAATTTTGGACGAAAAATGAGTAAGGGGTTGACCCCCCCTAAAACGCTATATTTCACCATTTTGCGAAAATTCTGTAGGATCTACAAGAACGGTTATCAATGATAATTATAAATCTCGGTCTAATGAATCGATTGACGTTGAAAATTCATCGATCCGAAGCGAACTGCATTAAGCAGGCGCTCTCGAACGCAACTCGAAAATGAAAAATGCAAAATCTATAAACTGAATTTATTTGAAAAGTATGGCGAACTTTATAAAATTTGGTATGTTTTTATAGGTTTTCGAGGTAGCTGAATAAAAAAAATACTTTCGAATCGATATCTGCAAGCGTTTAGAATTTCACCGTTCAAATGGCATTTTTTCCAAAACTCGATATTTCAAACTTCCATAATTTCCGTTTGAACAGGCGGAATAAAAAATGGATTGCATATTTTTTTCAGTCTGTAGTCCTCTTCAATATAAGCACATAAAATGATCATCTTAAATTTTGAAATTTTGAACGAAAAATGAGTAAGGGGTTGACCCCCCCTAAAACGCTATATTTCACCATTTTGCGAAAATTCTGTAGGATGTACAAGAACGGTTATCACTGATAATTATAAATCTCGGTCTAATGAATCGATTGACGTTGAAAATTCATCGATCCGAAGCGAACTGCATTAAGCAGGCGCTCTCGAACGCAACTCGAAAATGAAAAATGCAAAATCTATAAACTGAATTTATTTGAAAAGTATGGCAGACTTTATTGAATTTGGTATGTTTTTATAGGTTTTCGAGGTAGCTGAATATAAATAAAATACTTTCGAATCGATATCTGCAAGCGTTTAGAATTTCACCGTTCAAATGGCATTTTTTCCAAAACTCGATATTTCAAACTTCCATAATTTCCGTTTGAACAGGCGGAATAAAAAATGGATTGCATTTTTTTTCAGTCTGTAGTCCTCTTCAATATAAGCACATAAAATGATCATCTTAAATTTTGAAATTTTGGACGAAAAATGAGTAAGGGGTTGACCCCCCTAAAACGCTATATTTCACCATTTTGCGAAAATTCTGTAGGATCTACAAGAACGGTTATCACTGATAATTATAAATCTCGGTCTAATGAATCGATTGACGTTGAAAATTCATCGATCCGAAGCGAACTGCATTAAGCAGGCGCTCTCGAAGGCAACTCGAAAATGAAAAATGCAAAATCTATAAACTGAATTTATTTGAAAAGTATGGCAGACTTGATTGAATTTGGTATGTTTTTATAGTTTTCGAGGTAGCTGAATAAAAAAAAATACTTTCGAATCGATATCTGCAAGCGTTTAGAATTTCACCGTTCAAATGGCATTTTTTCCAAAACTCGATATTTCAAACTTCCATAATTTCCGTTTGAACAGGCGGAATAAAAAATGGATTGCATTTTTTTTTCAGTCTGTAGTCCTCTTCAATATAAGCACATAAAATGATCATCTTAAATTTTGAAATTTTGGACGACGAAAATGAGTAAGGGGTTGACCCCCCCTAAAACGCTATATTTCACCATTTTGCGAAAATTCTGTAGGATCTACAAGAACGGTTATCACTGATAATTATAAATCTCGGTCTAATGAATCGATTGACGTTGAAAATTCATCGATCCGAAGCGAACTGCATTAGCAGGCGCTCTCGAACGCAACTCGAAAATGAAAAATGCAAAATCTATAAACTGAATTTATTTGAAAAGTATGGCAGACTTTATTTTTGGTATGTTTTTATAGATTTTCGAGGTAGCTGAATAAGAAAAAAATACTTTCGAATCGATATCTGCAAGCGTTTAGAATTTCACCGTTCAAATGGCATTTTTTCCAAAACTCGATATTTCAAACTTCCATAATTTCCGTTTGAACGGCGAAATAAAAAATGGATTGCATATTTTTTTCAGTCTGTAGTCCCTTCAATATAAGCACATAAAATGATCATCTTAAATTTTGAAATTTTGGACGAAAAATGAGTAAGGGGTTGACCCCCCCTAAAACGCTATATTTCACCATTTTGCGAAAATTCTGTAGGATCTACAAGAACGGTTATCACTGATAATTATAAATCTCGATCTAATGAATCGATTGACGTTGAAAATTCATCGATCCGAAGCGAACTGCATTACGCAGGCGCTCTCGAAGGCAACTCAAAAATGAAAAATGCAAAATCTATAAACTGAATTTATTTGAAAAGTATGGCAGACTTGATTCAATTTGGTATGTTTTTAAAGGTTTTCGAGGTAGCTGAATAAGAAAAAAATTATTTCGAATCGATATCTGCAAGCGTTTAGAATTTCACCGTTCAATTGCCATTTTTCCAAAACTCGATATTTCAAACTTCCATAATTTCCGTTTGAACAGGCGGAATAAAAAATGGATTGCATATTTTTTTCAGTCTGTAGTCCTCTTCAATATAAGCACATAAAATGATCATCTTAAATTTTGAAATTTTGGACGAAAAATGAGTAAGGGGTTGACCCCCCCTAAAACGCTATATTTCACCATTTTGCGAAAATTCTGTAGGATCTACAAGAACGGTTATCACTGATAATTATGAATCTCGGTCTAATGAATCGATTGACGTTGAAAATTCATCGATCCGAAGCGAACTGCATTAAGCAGGCGCTCTCGAACGCAACTCGAAAATGAAAAATGCAAAATCTATAAACTGAATTTATTTGAAAAGTATGGCAGACTTTATTGAATTTGGTATGTTTTTATAGGTTTTCGAGGTAGCTGAATAAGAAAAAAAATTTTTCGAATCGATATCTGCAAGCGTTTAGAATTTCACCGTTCAAATGGCATTTTTTCCAAAACTCGATATTTCAAACTTCCATAATTTCCGTTTGAACAGGCGGAATAAAAAATGGATTGCATATTTTTTTCAGTCTGTAGTCCTCTTCAATATAAGCACATAAAATGATCATCTTAAATTTTGAAATTTTGGACGAAAAATGAGTAAGGGGTTGACCCCCCTAAAACGCTATATTTCACCATTTTGCGAAAATTCTGTAGGATCTACAAGAACGGTTATCACTGATAATTATAAATCTCGGTCTAATGAATCGATTGACGTTGAAAATTCATCGATCCGAAGCGAACTGCATTAAGCAGGCGCTCTCGAACGCAACTCGAAAATGAAAAATGCAAAATCTATAAACTGAATTTATTTGAAAAGTATGGCAGACTTGATTGAATTTGGTATGTTTTTATAGGTTTTCGAGGTAGCTGAATAAGAAAAAAATACTTTCGAATCGATATCTGCAAGCGTTTAGAATTTCACCGTTCAAATGGCATTTTTTCCAAAACTCGATATTTCAAACTTCCATAATTTCCGTTTGAACAGGCGGAATAAAAAATGGATTGCATATTTTTTTCAGTCTGTAGTCCTCTTCAATATAAGCACATAAAATGATCATCTTAAATTTTGAAATTTTGGACGAAAAATGAGTAAGGGGTTGACCCCCCCTAAAACGCTATATTTCACCATTTTGCGAAAATTCTGTAGGATCTACAAGAACGGTTATCACTGATAATTATAAATCTCGGTCTAATGAATCGATTGACGTTGAAAATTCATCGATCCGAAGCGAACTGCATTAAGCAGGCGCTCTCGAACGCAACTCGAAAATGAAAAATGCAAAATCTATAAACTGAATTTATTTGAAAAGTATGGCAGACTTTATTGAATTTGGTATGTTTTTATAGTTTTCGAGGTAGCTGAATAATAAAAAAATACTTTCGAATCGATATCTGCAAGCGTTAGAATTTCACCGTTCAAATGGCATTTTTTCCAAAACTCGATATTTCAAACTTCCATAATTTCCGTTTGAACGGGCGGAAATAAAAAATGGATTGCAGATTTTTTTCAGTCTGTAGTCCTCTTCAATATAAGCACATAAAATGATCATCTTAAATTTTGAAATTTGGACGAAAAAATGAGTAAGGGGTTGACCCCCCCCTAAAACGCTATATTTCACCATTTTGCGAAAAATCTGTAGGATCTACAAGAACGGTTATCACTGATAATTATAAATCTCGGGTCTAATGAATCGATTGACGTTGAAAAT